>OY720170.1:3340000-3759297 GCA_963082885.1 Parascotia fuliginaria | reverse complement strand
CAATTGCTATATAAAATGGAGTAAAATCGCCAACTTTCGAGACAAGAGGGTTTATAGCTTTGTATGTTCCATTCTCTGTAAAGTAAGGGTTAAATTCAGATGCCGACATTATTCTTTACTAACTGGTGGCAACCTGTTGAAGAAAAAAAAACCCGTTCAAGAAGTAATTCACAGTTTATGAATAGATATTATTTATTGTGATTGTGACCGCGCCTAGCCAACAAACGCAAAGACGCACAACGGTTTACAGTTTACAATAGGGCGTGGTAACGTAAAATTTACGATATAAACGCAAAAAAATTACAACAGTAACGCACAAAATAGCTATCGGTTTTCACATAGTATTTATTATTAAGAGATTTAATGTATTTTTAATTAATGAAATTCAAATTTATTTTTACTGAAAAATGTAAACGTACCGTTTCACACAAGCGCCATTAGCGTCGCACAATAACCACAGATTGCGTAAAATACGTCTATGACAGAAAGAAATACAGATAAGTTAAAACACAGGTTAAATTAGTAGTCAGCAAGACATTCTATTTTGTTTAAGTAGGTTACATTTATCTATTGGCTTCTTAGAGCATTAAACCAATTGGCTCACACAACAAGATACAAACGTAAAAAAACAAAGTAAAATTAGGTTGTTGTGTGCACAGATGCTCCAGTACCACTAGCACGAACACGTAATAAAAAAATTTTGTATGGAAACTTGTACAGCGCTCGGTGAGCGTATTTGGAACTAAAATTTGGTAGCAACTTAAAGTTATCGAGAAGTAATCCTAAAGTAAACGCAGCAAATGTATGGAAATAAATAAAAATATAAGATATTAAATTGGTTGTGACAATACAAAAATGTAATAATTATGTCTTATTTTCCATTTTCTTTTTTCGGATTTGAAACAGCTAAATCTGCTGCGAAATCAACTAATTTCACTTTTGAATTTACCGAGACTACTATTAATTATGTATAATAGAATGTCTAGCAACCATGTCGTTGTATATGTAATCGGCACATTCTGGTTAAAGGGATATTATAGAAAGAGGTATTTTCTTGTAAACTTGCGGAGCTAAATAAATAATCATGGGGAGATATTGCGAGGTTTATAGTGAGTGATGAAGTTACGAGAGGAGAGTCAGTTAGGGCAATCTATGTGTGATTGAATAATTTTAAATAAGCAGAATACTTAGCTTGTTATATTGACGACGAGAGGACAGGCTAGTTTAAATTTGATAGCATTAGGGGTGCGTTTCCACTAACGCCGAGCTATGCAGGGTGGGAGGAAAAGAGCAGTGTAAAGTGGCAAGTGTTTCCATTGTAGTGGAGTGGGGCTGATCTAAGCAGACCAAAGCTGGATTCAGCCGCGTACCGAGTACCGAGCGGGGGCATCATAGTTCGCTCGACTCCGTTTCGTCCAGCACGGGGCCGTATTTAGGTACATACTGTATTTATAAGACTGCTCAGCTTTGCTTACACTGTTTCACTGATATCAAATATTGTGATTGGTCAACTCACAACCTGCTCCTCTTCACTCCGCCCAGCTCCGCGTCAATAGAAACGCTGCCAATGTCTTTTGGCTGATATGATGCTGATTGTCTACAGCTACACACTTATGCAAGACGGTACCTACTTAAAAAATAATTAACTTCTTTATGTAAATAAATATGGGAAATAAAATGAAACAAGTTTTCCTGAGTACTTATAACTTTTATTATGATATAGGTAAATAATAATAAAATTTGTAACAAAACCCTGTTGTGTCATTAACTCATTATGGAGACAATCAGGAATAATATTAAACCTATCATACTAATGTTACGTGTTTGTTTCGACTAGGCGTCTAAACGGCTGAATCGATTTCGATGAAAATTGGTATGTAGAAATATTTGGTGCTGGAGACGTACATTGGCTTATTTACCTATAGATACGTACATAGGATACTTTTTCCCCGAAAATCGGCCTGGTTTCCAAATAATAATAACTAAACACATACCATTATTCGCGCGGGCGAAGCCGCAGGGCGCAGCTAGTAGTAAAATGTAGCCTTTATTACCCCTCACATTTGTAGCTTTATTAAGTGAAAGAATTTTTAAATCGGTTACATAGATCATGAGTTGAATAAATCGCAACATACAAACATACAACATACAAAACATCAAATCTTTTTTCTAAACTTAGTAGTAATATTAACTAAGTATAGTAATAGATATTAATGTGTTACTCCTGAATATCCTAAAACAACAACAGGGTTCATTTACAACCGCTAATATATATACAATATCAGTCCTTTACTAAAACAATATTTAAAGTTTGGAGCTAGCAATAATAATACAGAGTGAATAGGTCTGCTTATATTAAATACTAGCTGCCCGCGACACGGTTCCACCCGCGTACATATACCCTATATTCTTACTTAAAAACTGGGCTAATATACGCAAAAAAGACATATTCAAATCCGACTGGTAGCTCCAGAGATTAGGCGCGTTCCAAAAAATAAAAAAAAAACTCATCTGCTAAAGAATAAATTAAAAGATTTTGGGACTAGATTGTCAGCAGTACGTACCAAGTACTTTAACGTAGATACAACTTAATTCGCATAATATAATAAGGAGATTACATAAAAGATATGGTTATGTATACAGTCTGTACATGATAAACTAGTAAAATAGAGGTGAACTAAACGTAGTAAGAATGTTGGTTGGGGGGACACGATTCTTGAGCCGGCGAGTGAGCGCCACAACCAACTAATACTCGACAACCTGGCACAGGTGATGATGAATATTGCTAGAAAGTAGAAAACATAAAGTAGAATACTTAGAAAATCCTTTTGGCTTGGACTTGGACCGCATCTGGCAGCATGAAACCGTACTTTCCTATGCTTCTATCCTTTTCTGTAACTAGGCATCGTGATTTACTAAAGCGAGAAAGAGCGACGGAACTCGTCAGCACGCTAGCGCGCGCTGCGTGCTGTCGCGTTTCGTCGCTCTTTCTTGCTTTAGTACATGTCATGTCTCAGTGAAAAAGGTTCCGTGCTGCCATAATAATATTATGCAATCCAATCCTTATTCTTTATGTAAAACAGCATTTACGTCTTTTCCTCAAAGTAAGAGAAGGAAGGCAACAGACATGCATAACTCATACCGGCATTCGCTAGTATAAGAACTCACTACAGACATTACGATTGGTGCATTAAAAAGACGTGGTTGACGTCAGATTGACGTCAGACACAACTAAGAGCAAGGGCATACAAGGTAATGGGCATTATAGCGTTACATTGATAAGCGTATGTAATAAATTATTTAGTAAAGGTGATGAGACCTGTCTGCTAAAAATCACCAAGTACTGCAGTCATTAACTCGCCTGCCAAACAGTTTGGCGGCATACACTACAAATTGTGAGTGGCCTTGTTTGTGGTGTACGTTGATGTTATGATGTGAATGAAATATATCAAACAAACTTACATTTTGACACGACGCGAGCTGATTCACAGTGATGTTTGTAGTACCTAGTACTCGCTCCTCTCTCGCGAAATCCGGCTCTCGATGAAATGACCCTGGTAACAGACAGCAATTTAAGTATATATAAGTATTATATTTCTATAACTTCACGCCTGTCTCTCATTAATAAGGTAAGCAGAGACTACGGAACGCCTCCTTTGCCTCTTCAACACAGACCTCGTATTCAATCTGCTTTTTTTATAGCACTACAATATACTAGCTTCCCGCAGCGCGATATCAACCACGTTAAAATACATCTTTGGTTATTTCTCTGCTTCCGTCGCTAGTAGCGTGATCTTACATAGCCTATAACCTTCCTCAAGAACTGGGCTATCAAACACAAAGAAAATTACTCAAATCCGACTGATAGTTCCAGAGATTAGCGCGTTCAAACAAAACAAACTCACCATCAGACCTAAAGACTCACCATCAGATCTAAAGACTCACCATCAGACCTAGGAACGAGATCAGGGTTTAATTCGGAATTATCACGCCTTGCCTTCAGCACTTTGATGCAGACGGCTGTAGCTATAATGGCCACTGCCACCGCTAATGTCCCAGCAGCTGCTTCCAGCCATCGAGTCCAGGAACGAATCGGGGCATTGTCCATTACTGCTAGTATACACAGAAGTTATTAGACTATTGTGTAGTACCTATTCTATACACAATTTGAATCCGCTTGATTCTTTCTATGTCATAGGAGCGATTCGGGAAACGGTGTGTGTTGGGAAACTGACTAAGTCAGTTACCACTCTTGAGATTTTGTCAAACCTTTTCTCTTTCAGGCTTAATCATCTAGCTGTGGACGTCTTCAGGTTTATGACATATTTAACTGTTGCCCGCATCTCCGCTTGAATGTCGGTTAAATCTTTGTTTATACACTGACGATTTTGCATACAAACTTTCATCCGCTATTTCAACCCCTTTAAGCCATGTTTTCGTGAAATATTAGCCTATGTTATTCCCCGAGATCTAATTTATCTCTATACCAAATTTGATTAAAATTGGTTTAGTGGTTTAGGCGTGAGAGAGCAGACAAACAGAGTTACTTTCGCATTTTTAATATTAGTTCATAAGGATATTATCACATTATACACCAGTGGCGTATAACCAAGAGTTCTGCCTGCCTGTGTATGGGTAACACCTACATCATAATAAGAATATTTTACATTCTAATTAATTATTTTCTTTGTATTCGCGTAATAATAGTGTTGACAGAGGTCAAAATTTATTTAAGTATATAAAAATATGAATAGTTTAAAAAAAGTAAAATAAAAAAATAAATTAAATTAATTTTAAAATAGTTACCTACCTGAAGCGGTCAGTGGTTTCATAGTCTGCAGATAAATAACCTTGGCTTCGCTCCTACCCCTCGTACTGCTTGCGTACACCACTGCAGTCAAGTTTCGTTCCTCCTCCATATCAGGCAGGTGGAAATGTCCTGCAGTGTCTGAGACATTATGCAGGACTGTACCATCTTCGTCTAAGATCTCCAAGTGAACTGTTTGTGGACGGCCTCCATCCCAAGCTAGGGAAAGGTGAATGTAGGAAGTAATTTTTTTTATTTATAAGACGTGTACGATCGGAGACTAAGGAACTGTTTGGACGATGATGGCGATGATGTTGTATAGCTGCAAGTTGACCGGACTATATAATTTCGGGTCAGTGTCCCTAATTAAATTGTTATTGGGATTGATAACCGCTGTAATTCGCTTTCGCGTCCCTAAAAGCGAATTACAGTGGATATCACTCCCAATAACAATTTAATTAGGGACACTGACCCCAAATCCTGTCCTTTAAAGGACACAAAGTAGGTAAGCACGTAACTGGGCCAAGTATTCTAAGTTAACCCTAAAAATTACTAACTTATTTCACAAATAATATGTATCCTTAAGACTGCCTATCCACTGGAGCGGAGTGGCGATTTTATACAATTGTATTGTATTGGTTATTATGCCTAATTAATATAGCCTAATTGTTATGTTAAAAAAAGTAAATAAAATTTGCTTACCTTTCTTACATTGCACCCTCAAAGCACTCGGATAAGCCCTAAGAATCACACATTCTGGAGTGACTGGTGGGCCTCCGGGCGATATAGTGTAGCTGCAAGGTCGCTTCTGTTCACCAAAAGCATTCGTCGCTCTACATAGTAACAGTCCAATGTCACCGTCCCGAGATAGCCAGGTCAGGGTGGAGGAGTAGCGATGATGATGTCCAGGCACTTTCTGCAAGATGTTAAGAAAATTGGAGAGATATGAAAGCTTTGACCAGGGGACGTTAAATGGCAGACCGCAGTGTTCCGGAAAAGAAAGTAAAAACGGACCGCGACCGTCATATTATTAAATGAAGCAGACCTTAAATGAAATTAATTGGTGACACCTGGACAGGATTTTTCAAGGTAAGCAATAAATAAACTTATGATTTCTTATGGGTAAAATAAAGCTAAGTATCAAAACTCACTGTAACACTGGTATACAAAGTTTTTGAATCAGCGAAAGTCCAGCTGAACTGCAAAGGTTCGGGAGACGCTTCCACCATGCATGTCACTGTTTCCGCTTCTCGACGCACAGCGCCTATCATCTCGTCACGAGTCATCAGGCATATTGGACGATCTAAAATTGTATGGTATCATTGGTTATCTGGAACATTTCTGGAGTATTTGTTATATTGCTCAATTTATGACAGCAATAATGAATTAATGACATAAATGCTTTCATAAGACACCGTATATGTTACTAAAATAGAAATAAAAATCTTATTAACAAAAAATTAAGTAGTTAGGTACTGTAGTATCTGTGCTACGTGTGGTATATGTATATGACACTTTTCTATTCACTGGCTTGACACTGCACGATATAGCTACTTATAGATATTGGTGCGTCCGTGCATCAGCACGTGTTACTCGGTCAACGGTCAGATAGCGACTGACGTCAAGTGACGTCTGACTGTACTGTTCTATGCGCGCACCGGATGGAGAGTAATTATCCCCTCACCACCCGCATACACAACAGGTCTCTTTAGTGTAGGTATGTATATTTTGTCTTGTGTTTCCTTTAATATCTTGATCTTTATACTTATTGATGTAAAGTTTTATAAGCTTGAATTTATTTGTTAATTGTAATAATTATTAGATTGTTTCTGATAGGAAATATGTTTAAAAATAGTAAACCACGTTAAAAACTAATAAAATTGGGTGTGTACCTAGTTCACCTATTTAGGTGAAACCAAACTTATATTCTATTATGGCTTTTCTTGTATTAATTTTGATCCACTTTGGGTTGCCTGTTCAGAAAAGCGGAGCCAGGTTACAGAGCGGAATCCACGGCTTCGCCCGCGCGTAAAATATCTTTTGTATCCCTCTCGGAAACCAGACCGATTTTCGGGATAAAAAGTAGCCTATGTCCGTCTCCGGCACCGAATACAATTTTAATCGAATTCGGTTAAGCCGTTTAGGCGCTGGGTGGTAAAAACACACACACACACATACATAATATACAAAATTTTTGTATCTATTTATAATATTAGTAGGATTGGTAGCCTCGTCCCGTTTCTGTGGTCAGGCAGCCTTAGTTACTTAGGTACCTACTGTATATAATATTTGTTTCAGTGCCGTAGGTACTTACATCCGACGTTTAGCACGACTCTATCTTCGAACACAGCATTGGGCAGGTGTGAGTTGTGCGCTCTGCAGACTAGCTCACGTTTGGTGTCTCGCAGTGATGGTGCTAAGGTCAGGGAAGACACCGTGTAGTTGCCGTCGTGAAGCTCCTGTTCGTTGCAAAGATGTATTATTTAGATTATTTGAAATAACATGTCAGTAGTAAGTCGTCAAGCCGGTAACATGTACATGTACATATGTACTTTTATGGCGGCAAAAAATATATTAAGTATGTTCTTTTCTACTTTACCTTATGTACATTGGGCCTCAACATAGTATCGCCGAGATGCCAAGTGACGGACGGGGGCGGCATACATCCCACTACCACACAGTCAACCACGCGAGGTTGACCCGCTTCGAAGTCAAAGTTGTTGTTCAAGCGTATCTCCACGCTGAGAGGGGCCACTACAAATAAGTACCTAAGTGTTAAGTTTAAGATTGAATAGATACATATTATTCAATCTTTGGCGAGAATCTTTACTTAACAGTCGCAGATAAGATAATAGGTACCTACAAAGTATAAAAAGAAGTAGGCAGGAATACTTAGGTAAGTAGGTACCTACACCATTTTATTTCCTTAAATATTTTTCATGCAAGTACTTAAAATGAATAATGACTGCGTAGGTATATTACTTTTAAGTAATTGAATACCCTTATTAATGTAGTGTACCCCTATTACTAGTAATCGAATCAAATTTTAATAGTAGATACCTACTCACCTACTTAAGTTTGTAGGTACTAGGTACCCACCTATAAAAATAAGTACTTAGTCGAAATTTTTTTATTGCATTTTGACTACCTATTTGCTGTGAGTATGTAGGTAAGTAGGTAGGTTTAGATTTTTAGAAAAATAAAATATAATGTGCAGTATTATAAAAAAAATTAAGTGTAGAAAGAGACAACAAAATCTACTATATTATACATTCATTTAGAGCTTACTTACAATACATCTTAACAACCACACTGGCAGTTAAAGGTTCAGTCACATCAGCGTTTTGTGCCAAACATTCATAGTGAGCGTCTAGTTCTGCACGCGTGACGTTGTGCACGCGCACTTCGGCTCGCAACACACCCGGTCGCGCGGTGTGTGCGCGTTCTATCACTACACCGTTGCGACGCCAATAGACTAGTGTGTCTGGTTGATCTGAAGAAAGAGACGACACTGATAGTAAAAGTTATTCTCATAAAAAAATATAATATATTTTAAATAATTGGACTTAATCTTTTCTTTGTCAGTTTGTAGGTATACCTACTGTTTTTTGATTTTTATTTTGTTTTTTTAGTGTAGGTATGTAGTTTGTAGGTTTGTTGTAATTATATTTAATGAATTTGCGACATAAATTTTGCCTCTCCAGCTGAGCTTATGGCGTATAGAAAAGTCAGTTAGCGTGCGAGAGAGGACTTTGTGTAGGACATAATACAAATAGCTACTATATAAGGTTTTTAACAAAACCAGGGTATTCTTTCTCGTTTCATTCGTTGAAAAATATCTGTGCTACTGCAGAGAGCTAAATAAATACTTACTATCGTCAACTTCGCAGACGAGAGAGAGGTCGGATCCAAGACTGAGAGGTCCCACATGGCCTTTACTGATCTCCTCACCAGCCTTGTTGAATATCCGCGGCATACCTGGCGAATCTGCGAAATACATTAAATAATTTTGATTTTATAGCTAACTTAACTACTCACTTAATAAGGATCTAAACTTTGAAAACTTTAGCCGAAAGGCGTTCACTGCTGGACAATACTGGACATAGACCTTGCCCAAATATGTCGACTTTGACTGAACTTCATCTATGGCCCGACCTTAATCAGGTTGTCGGTTAATCTTATGAGTGGTCAACGGTGCGTTATATAATTCGTGGACGCCACTCCAGAAGTTTTCTGCCGCAACAGTTCTCCTGCAGGCTATGTCTCCAGCCCATTGCCACATTTCTGCAATATCAATGGGTCACCTTTCTAGACCTAAAAGCTATAGAACAGAATATTATTATCATGCTGAAGTGGCGTACTTACCTACCAACCTGACCTCAATGACATAGTCCACAGAAGGTGATGCTTGGTAGTGAACTCTGCACCGGTATGGACCTGCGTCTTGATCTGATACCCGTTTGAGTAGCAGTGAGGTGTCGTCGTGACATGAGTTGCCTTCACAAGAAGGACCAAACATGCGATCACGGTGTAATGACCTGAAATGACCAGCAGATGGTTTATCAATAATATTCTTGCAATGTTATAAGCATGAGATTCATTTGAATCCCTTGGACAGTTACTGTGATATGGTCCAATGTAGGTAATTCAATTTCTTCATCATCCACAGCCTGAATTTACCCACGGTTGGGTATATACCTCTCTTAGTTTGTCTCAAGTTAAAGCTCTTGTTTTTTTTATTTTTTATTTTAATTTTATTATATTTAGGAAACATACAGTCATAATACTTAAATGAACATATAATAAAGCTTACATAAAGACCTAAGAGTTCCATAAATTTTAAATAATGTACATAATAGTGAAACAATAACAATTATAATAAACATATTTTACAAATTTATGAATATATATGTGTGTTTACAAATAGCTAACACATTATTTTAATTTGGTTTTAGAAGTTGATTGCATAATTTTTTATATACATTTAAACTATTACCAAACATATCTACATAACAAACTTAGAATTATAAGTATCAACACTGCGTCGAAAGAAGTTATTACTGGTGTAAATAGATTTATAAAAAGGGACAGAAAATAAATGCTGTGAACGAGAACCAGGTCGTGGTACTCTTATTGCTATATTTTCTAAAATGTGAGGGGCATCAATAAAGTTATTAAAAATCTTATAAAGAAAGACTTGGTCAAACAGTGCTCTTGTGCCAGTCTCGTCTATGTTCGGATATTGTATCTCTACTTACCGACTCTCAGTCTCTTCATTAGGGTACCGATAGAGGAAATCACGGTCGTTCTTGAGCCACAGAACGTAGGAATCAGGTCCATCAAGAAACACCTTCCCTTGCCCGCATGGAAGTCGTGCATCACGTCCACGGACTGCACGTAGCACTACCATTTCTAAAAAGGCATTATAGTGTTACATATTATCTTTAAATAAATAATTGTATTTACACTGGAAGTTTGCAATGGTCTCTTAATCCGTAGAACGACAGGAAGGACATCTTAATGTGATTTCATCCTAGTGTCAATCTTGTTTCAATGGTTTACAGCGTTCCAATTGCTATCAAGAATCCAGAAAAGGATCTAGGAAAAGGACCTAGAATGTCATCTGGTGACACGCCAAACAAAGCTATGATAAAGAATGTAGATTTACCTGTTTCTATAGACAGCACAATCCTGATTAAATATGCATATAACACACTACGGCAAATCATTTTCTGCAACAAAATTATTATTTGAATTATTATTAAATATTTATTGTTATTTTGTGTTGTTATTGTTTAGTTTGTTTTAAGATTTATTTGTTTTATTAAAAGTATCCTCACGATCACACTACATTAGATTCATTTGTCCGCCCTACTGCAAGTTAACACAAGTGTACCGCAGGGATGCATTTTAGCACCCACTCTTGTTTCTTCTGCATCCCAGTACAAACCCTAAGAACCCAATATGTCGACCCTGGGCGATGATCATTGCTATGCAGAAGATAGTAAAATACATGCACTACATCTCGAATATCCAGCGCGTCAAACAACAATTTAGAGGAAACAACGGGCGCTTTTCGTTGACTGGGTCCATAATCTCATTTAATGTCAGGAAAATACAAGTGTACGTAATACTTAAAGTTCTGTAAGGAAGAAAGAAAGAAAATATTTTGGTTTCTTCCTCATTCCTCTCCTTCAGAACTCAAAACTGCTACTGCAAGATAGCTTTTAAATTCAGTCGTAAACTAAAAAGTTCGATACTTCAATACAGCATTGTTACGATAATAATGTAGTAACTGAAAATCCTGGGTACTTTAGAACACATAGTAGTATCTAAAAAGGTCAAATTTTATGATGCAGGTACATAACATTAAAATTTAATATTGTCCTTATCTAAGCAAAAGCATTTATTCAAATACTAATCTAAATCTATACTAATCGAAATAAAAATCAAACATGACTCATACAGTTAAATAAAAATTATTACAAAACGCACGGCCCTATTCTACATATTCCGTCCAGTGTATTTTGAGCTTGCGACACCAAAGACTCCCTCATTTTTAATCCAATTAGCAAAGTGAAGGAAGGGGTGGATAGGTCAAGTTACTTTGGCGGAGGTAGCAGTCTCGCACGCAACTTCCCCTGCTATAGTGACTCACGCCAGTATTGTCGTAAAATTGTAAAGCAATCTTAATTAAAAAGAAAAGAGCTGCGATTTGTTCAACATGTTTAGTAAATAATAATTTAGGAAGAGTTAAAAATCTTCATTTAAATTTAATATTCATTTTAGGTACAGTTGACAAAATAAAAGTAGATGTACTTACTTATATTTAAAACTTTGAACTTGAAATATCGATAAGCTCTTTGAGTCCCATTTTGAAGCATTTTGGTGGCATTAAGAATATGAATTAGGTACTTATGCTTATGCTCGATTTAAGCATAATTATGCGCATAATATTAATTGTTACTAAAAGTCTAGAAATTTCAGAAATAGTAATAAGTACGTCGAAGGTGAAGAATTAAGGGTGACCGACGTCCAGATTCTAATCGCGATCGTCTTACGAATTTCCTGTCCCTAATTCACCAGAGCACTAATAACACTATAATAGCCCACTTAGATCTTTGTGCTAATCTTCTCAGATTTATCATCGTAATTTTTCTCCAATATCTAAAACAAGCTTGAAGAGAAAATTTTATTTGTCATACGAAAGACGATTAAAATATTCCTCCCTTATTTTAATCAAAAACATCCCCAACACTCGAAAGATGGCGTTGTGCCCTCTGTCTGAATCGCGGTGTTAAGATTCTCTAACAGGGAATGACCTCTTCCTGTGCTCCAGATTTTGTTTAACATACACAATCTATAAACATAGGTTGAATTTTTGAAGTCCAGCGCTTTACGCTGTGGCAAAATTAGTGATAACTAACGTCCCTTATGTTGTCCTCTTTAAGAACAGGTGTGCTGCCAATTATTTTTAATTTGCAGCACAATTATTATTTATTCAATTGGTATTTAAAAGACCGCGACCACCACACTTTCGCCAGATATACAACCTCATAACAGACGAACGTGGATGATGCATTCGGTATAAAGTCAGCAATGTACAGACTCTTCTGTCCATGGCATCTAACTCAGTCTGAATCCATCTAAGTATGCCGAAAGAGTACATGAGGAGTGGCATGACCCAACCATTAACGCTTCATCATAGGGTCTGACGTGAGTTTCATTGCGCATGTACACCACAAGTTATGAAATTTTCGTTAAACAACTGCATATATAATTATATTATTATTACACTAGCTTTTCGCGGCGCAGTTTCATCAGCGTCTTTTCTTACTGCTCCGCTGTCGTCCGCTTCTCCAAGGAATCCAAATCAAATCCAAAACTTATTAACTTATAAATATATTACCTAATATACGAAGCTGTTCACTATGAAACTTTGAACATACAGTCATTGCAAATTTGTAACTAAAGGCCATCTATAAACACCGTAATATTTTTGATGGAAGTGTCATATCGCGCCTGATTTTTAGGTAAACAGAGACAGATGGCAGTAATGCCTTTTATCTGAAATTGAACACACACATGGATAAAACATGTAACAAATTTATTATAAACATTAAGTCTGCTTAGTTTTCATAATCGCGCTCACGGCTTTAAATTAACATGGTTCCGGCAGATTATAATAATAAAATAATATTGATTAGCTAAACTGGATGTGAAGGCGGACGGCAAAGTGAGTAAATTGAGTAAGGTCTAAGCCCACCGTGGGGTTGCAATATTGATATCACCACGGTGGTCACGGTAATATTATCTATACAGTATTCCAACTTCATACAAACAGTCGAAACGCGAGCTAAACCTACGCGCCTCGATCTCGGCATGCGCTCGGAGTGCGGACAGCCGCGACTGTGCCGCAGAAACGAACGGACGCGGTTGTTTTTTTAAGAATAACCGGGCGATTTTTTCACTAAAAATAAGTTCAAGTACATATTTAATATGAAGAGTAAGATATATTCTGCTGTTCTTGGTTGCATGAATTCGTCAATAACGCATTCAGAGATAACTTTTTTTAGATTACCTGGCAACTCTGAAAGGTAAGACTATAAAATAATTTTACTTACTAGTAGGTAGTTAGGTAGGTACGTAATGTGTGTCTTTTAATGGATAAGTACTTCCTTTTATCTCCCAAAAAAATAGATGTCTGGATTAATAAACAAAGTGAATAGAGTAAAGGAAAGTGGTTGACACAAGCGAAATAGGTAGTTAGTAGTTATAGGCGGTTCATGAATCATGATACGGTAGGTAGGTACGCTTGTGTTAAAACCTCGGGCATGTGTGTTTTGTTTTGTTAGTTTGTATAATTCAAAGTAAAGGCGTGGTATTTTATCATTAATTATAGTTGTTTATTGTACTGTGTGTATGAATAATACTAAAAAAAAATTTCGAATCAAAAACAACACGCATTTTTATTGAACAGTTCCTATTAAATTCACAAAGTAATTTATTGGTTTAAAGTATTTTTACAATCACAACTAAATGGAAACACAAAGTAGGCAAATGTAATTAAAATGCTGGAGGCGGGCAGCCCTATCGTATGTTTACGTACTGTAGGCATTTATTTCAAAACTACGGCCGAGTTACAATACTGTATAGATAATATTACCGTGTCATTATACTCGTCGTGAGAATTTAATTAAAAAACTTACTTTCGAAAAAACTCTAGTGATACTGACTACCTTTATCGTAGATCGACTCATTGTTACAAAAATGAGTGCGCATTACATTTAAGTAAAAATAAAGACATACTTACAGTATACAGAGAACATGGGTAGGTTTTACAAAATAAATTTATTAAACGCTTAAATGCTAATATAAGTTGACCCTAATATAAGTAAATCATAACTATTATGTAGGTACCTATGTCACAGTTCGCTAGCGCTATTTTTAGTGTATGGTGTACCTACTACGAGTTTTTTTTAGTAATATTTGATGTAAAATAGCTGCGGGATGAGTCAGAAATGTATTTGAGTTGAAATAAGAAAATTACGCGTATCAATAATAATTATGCACTTACCTACTTTTTATGTTGGTGAAAGCTCGTCATATTTTTGCATATCTTTGCTTTAAACTACTTATAGGTAGGTACTATAGGTATTATTATTACCTATACGGACGATGGTATTATCTAAGAATTCTTAAAACTAGTAGTTTTCAAATGAGTAGGTTTTTTGTTTTATATAGTAGGTACCTAGGTACTATAAGTACCTAGGTAGTAGGTACCTAGGGAGTAAGTACCTAGGTCTATAAAACAAATAAAATTACTTAAGTAGGCACTTTATTAAAAAGAAATCGCATAGCAACCTAGAAATATAAGTAGGTATACATATCTATTTACATAACTAAGTACAGTACTAAATAAGTGTAGGTACCTACATAAGTGTCAACAAATCGCCAAATAAAAAGCAAAATAACTAACAATCTTTAAATATTATGTACTTAGGTACTTAAATAAAATTTATTCATCAAATGAATTTAGTAGAAAAATGCCTAAACATAATATATAATAATATATTTTACTTATGTAAGTAAGTACTTATTTATTTAAGCCGTTTTAAATTACTTATTTAACTCGCTCTTATTGCACTTGAACAATTTTATAAAATAATAAAAATAAAATTAATAAGTAGGTACTTACTAAATAAATTTTTATTTACTTATTTAGAAGTAATTATAAATAATTAAGTACTTGTAGTAATATAATTTATTATAGTAATAATAAGTTAATTGTGCCTGGTAATTCGGTATTTTCGCGAATACAAGATATTGTAGGTAACTTTAACTACTTACATATCCTATCTTGAGCTCTATACACCAGGTATTAAAAAAAACTTACCTTATTATTTCAGGAAACTACAAAAATATTCACAAATGTTATAGATAAATACAAACACGTCTACTCTCATCAAAAACTTTGTTCTGAATAAAGTTTGCACCTATGTTTCATGCCAGGTATTGTGGAGTTGGGAGAAAGAATTAGCGTGGATACGATTTAAAAAAAAGTACCTGGTACTATTCAACTAAGAGCCATGTTAGTGGTTCAGTAGGTAGGTACTTAGTAGGTACTGTGATAAGGATACAGATGCTGTTAATATTATTATTCTCCCAAGCCGGGTAGTGATTTGGGTATTTTTCTTAAGATATTGTCTATGTTAGCCTGGAGTCTAGAGTTCTACCTGGAATTCAAATGAAAAGACGCTAGTCTCCTCTTACATGGGATGCAACATATACTTAGCTAATGAAACGTGGGTGTATGTTATATACCTGCCCCATCGAGGAAATGGCGTGGTGTTATGTAAGTATGTGTGTAGATCTGTTATTTTTAGCCAAGCCAATGCGATTGATGACGGTGTTATTTAAGAAATTGTTAAAAAAAATCATGTCATAATTTGTAAGTTCAATAAGTAATTCGAATTGATACGAAATAGGAGTGTGGGTAAATGCAGTGCCGTTCTACAAATATTGGAATACCTTATATCGTCTCCTGCATGCTCAAACTGCTCGAAGAAAGTGTTTGACGCTGTCGATAGTGTGTGTGTTGCTAGTAAAATTCTCGACAGACAAGCACAGTTGAGATTCTTGTCGTCGACAACTTGCCGACAGGCTAAGTACATAACATATTCGGCACGTGGATATTGTTTTTTGTTCAGTTTGCAACCATCAGGCGAAGCAAAATATTAAAAATAAATTTTGTTTCTTTGAATTCAATAGATATGCCGCAGGCAATGTTAATAAATCCGTCGTTAACATACTGCCTCGGCATTTTGCAAACGCTCGCTGTCATCGGCGCTTATTATGCCAAAGGCAGATTGGGTTAGGTTAGGTTAGAACTGTGACAGTTTAAACATCCAGAATTAGATATAGGTACACATTGCTGGTAACATATCGGACGTTATAAAATATGAAAGGCAGATTGTAAACGGCGGATAAAAACAATTTTACTTCGACAGAGATAATGTCTTATCCATGCTAAGTCACCTACCTACTGGTTAGGCTTAGGGTGTGTTAACAAAAAATTTAAAACACTCAGGTGATATTCTATAAAAAAACCTTAATTCTAGATGCACAAGACTTTAAATCACCACACAAAAAATAACGACTTGTTACTTTTTAGAACTTCTAATCAGCTGACATGATACGTCCAATTTTACAGCGCCGCGATTACACTTAAACTTATTATTTTGTCGGGTCAGGTTAAGCTGGGTATGTTTGTTAGGGTGGCCCCCCCGCATATCGCGAGTTCATTAAAACCCTTTTGATTAAATGTGCATACGTGCAATTACAATTAGGACGACTTGTAGAAAAACTACTTGAAATAAGTGGATTACTAAAAGAAGGGAGATTTACAAAGGCAAGCTAGATTTTTCCTCCGGCATTTTATCGAGATCTCACTTCGTAAAATGTGCTGAATGTGTACCGACCTATAGATAGGTATATCTACCTACTTACATACTATTTTAAAAGTAGAAAAGCTTTGTATAATGTAGGTATTGTGATGTAAAATATGTACTGTAACGGATATAAGATTTTAATATTTTGCAGCGATTTTTGTGTCACCTTGTGTCTGTGTACCTATTACCTAGGTAGGTACCTACTCGTCAGTCACTGTCTTCCTGAAGTCGATCCGAGAGAACCGTGGTGTGTGTGGGCCGTGAGTCGGTAGTTAGTCATAGGTAAGTACACGTACGATAGGTAGTTAGGTAGGTAGGTACAGGTACCCAAGTACCTAATTAGTTTATTCTAATTTTTTACATTAACCCAAGGGTTGTCTGGAAGATACCTATCCCTTTTTGCATGAATACACATTAACACTAAATATCATCTTGCCGTTCTGTTATTCATTTGTATTGTAATTTTTTGTAAGGATTTCGATATGGTTTTCACTACCATTCAGATTATATCTTTTGGAAAGCTTAGGTACCTATGTGTAGAATGCAATGATATTCTTTTTAAGAATATCATTCGTAAAATGTATATTAAAATAGATAAAAAAGCCGACAATACGTACAAGCAATGATTACAAGTGACGCGCGAGTCACTACTTGGTTGTTTAATAGAAAAGAACCTAAGCTTATTCTTTTATTATTATTTATTCATATATTATTATATAAGTATTCGTACTGATAAGTAGGTGTTATCAATCAGCGATTAAATGAATACCTATACCTACGTCGAAGTGAATGCATCTATATAGTAGCAGTTTAACATTATTTCACTCTGCCTTACCCCCTGACGAGGTTAACCGATAATCAGCCAAACACCAATTACGAAATTAAAAATATTTCTATTGATATATAGGTTATAGCTGCTACGTGCCATTATATATCTTATGTCCAGGATATTAGGTATATACTTATATAGCAGGAATAGTTCTGGTTGGATATCATTAAGGGTGCATTGTTATCATTAGGGTGGTGCGGTGAGTCACCAAACAATGTGAATCATAGATTTTAGCGAATGAAATACTTTGTTACGTGGAACTGTTAGTAATAATTCCACATTTTGTAATCACAAGCCGAAATTTAAGGCATTTAGGTGACAACCTGTAAGTCGTGATGGCACAGTGGTGTGGCACCCGCTTCGTAAACACAAGGTCGAGCGTTCGATTCCGGGCAAGTACCAATGTGATCTTTCAAATCATATGTAGGTACTTTCTAAGTTTATCTGGACATATCTGTCTGACCGTGAAGGAAAATATCGTGACGAAACCTTTACTGAGGAAGTCTGAAATCGCCAATCCGCCTTGAGTAAGAGTGGCGATCAGTGCTCATGCCTTCTCTGTGTAAGAAGATGCTTTTCCCTGCAGTGTAACGGGCCGGTATAAGAATGAGGTGACAAACAAACAAACCACTATAGTGCCACCAACTTGTAAATACCCATAAACAATTTATAAACTTGGTGTATGTTCAATAACCTAGGTACCTACTCGTAGTTCTTTACGATCGCGCATTTACCTGCCACTTTAAAGCGCACCCTCTGGAACTTGAATGGTTTACCGTTTACGAAATATGGTATGAGCTGTAAGTCTACACCTCTCAATCCCATTTTCCGCATGATATCATTACTTAGGCACATAGTTTAATCTTGTTTCTAGAAGAGTAAGTTAGGTACCTACTAGTACAGACGGCGAAGATTATGAAAATCTAGATAAAATAATTGGGCTTAATTTAATAGTAAAATTGTCAATCCATCTTAGAGCAAGCATTGTGATAAAAATATGTGGTCATGCTTTCTTTTTCTTCTTTCATTATTCGTGAAGTTATGACTACATCTGTGATGTAACCACAGATAGTAAATCTATATCTGTGGAGGTATGCTTGTCCACTCACTACCCGTTACCATTAGCTCTTTTGAGGTTCGATTACCACCTCAGACAAAAGTTCGTTTGATGTAAAAACAGTTGTTGGAGTGTGTATATCTACATAAATTTAATGAACTTAAAGCACTTACTTATCGTAAGTGCTCTATGTTCATTAAATTTATATTTGGAACACGTTCTGCTGTGGCAAATTGTCTTCTATTAAACTTGATGTTTCATCAGAGTCATTGAAACGTTCTTTGTTAGTCCCATTGTCTGGAGGTCTACATAAACTAAAATACTACCTCAGGTTTCGTCACACTTTTATTTCAAACTAATTATACAAATTATTGTAAATTGGGTTAGGTATGGTTTTCAATATTTTGATGAAAGTTAGCTTGTGTGAGTTGTATGACTCACTGCTAGACAATGGCCTACGGATTTCCATACTTTTATATAGTATGAAATCCTACCATAGTAATTATTTAGTACCTTAAAGAACCTCTTAGGTCCCGTACAGTGAGGTTTCAGAGAAACTTTCTCTCTTGAAGGATAAGGTTGTGGAATGAGCTCTCCGTTGAAGTTTTCCCGAGAGACTTGAAAGATTTTTAACAGGGTCGGCAACGCGCTAATTTGCTAGCGCGTTGCCGACCCTATTAAAAATCTTTTAACTCTTTTGTTTAAGCTCTAACTGCTTACCATCAGCCGGGCCGTATGCTTGTGTCACATTATTCGTATAAAAAAATTTGGGTAATCTCGAAGTTATCTAAATTAATATTATAAAGAGAAAAGATTAGATTTTTGTGTTTGTTTAACCCATTTAAAAAATTCTTTCACACAAAGAAACAATATCAGCGAGTAACATAGGCTATATTTTTTGTTGTATGACTACCCACGCGGACTAACCTGCTTGCAACAGCTAGTATATGTATAATGTATGGAAATAATACTTTACAAACACCGCAAGGTCTTGAAACTCATAGGGTGAAATGAAATACAAATACCGCAAGGCCTTGATACTCGTGGTAAAATACAAACACCGCAAGATCTTGATACTTATGGGATGAAATACAACACCGCTAGGTCTTGATACTCATAGGGTGAAATACAAACACCGCAAGGTCTTGATACTTATCGAGTGAAATACAAACATCGCAAGGTCTTGATACTTTTAGGGTGAAATACAAACACCGCAAGGTCTTGATACTTATGGGATGAAATACAAACACCGCAAGATCTTAATACTCATAGGGTGAAATACAAACACCGCAAGGTCTTGATACTTATAGGGTGACATACAAATACCGCAAGATCTTAATACTCATAGGGTGAAATACAAACACCGCTAGGTCTTGATACTCATAGGGTGAAATACAAACACCGCAAAGTCTTGATACTTATAGGGTGAAATACAAACACCGCAAGGTCTTGATACTTATAGGGTGAAATACAAATACCGCAAGGTCTGGATACTTATAGGGTGAAATACAAACACCGCAAGGTTTTGATATTTATAGGGTGAAATATTCACAAACATAGCAAGCCGTTGATATTCATGATAATATGTAACAGATATTTGTGTGATCTTCAGATGTAATTAAGTATATTTGGAATTACAATTTACGATAAGGAGGTACGGATACATGCATACATTATCAAATAAAACCACTGTATAATGTTCCACATTTATTACCATATCAGCACAATTTTTTTTCCAAATTTCTTTGGTTATATAAACAACAAAATAAAAAAAATATAAAAACAATACTAGTAACTTTTTCGATTTGATCTCAAACAAAGTACCTAAATATACCATTCTGAATATTTATCATTAATAAACATAGATTCAATATATAATACTTTTATTTAATTTAGGTACCTACCTATACAACACAATGGCGGAGGAAATGTAGACCGCTTAGGACTGGTCTTAAAAGGAATTCTATATGCTTAGAGCATTGAACTAGTTTAACGCTTATTCCTCTCTCGCTTAAATACGTGACAATGTCTTCTGTTTTTTGTTAGTGTAAGGTCGGATCCACATGTTGGGCTTAACGGCACTCTTCCAACGTGTGGATCTAGAATAGAATGGGCTCCAAAGTAGGGAGAGCGTTGGCAGTCCTATCTTTTAGACCCACACGTTGGACGAGCACTGTTGGGCCAACGAGTGTAGCCCGCCTATGTGATTTTTTGTGAGAGTTTTGATTTACTGTGCATGTGACGGAAGACGTATTGTGTTGTCGTGTGCTGTAAGTATGTAGCTACGTACCCTTCCCAAAACCGACAGACAAATTTCTTGTTCGCATCAAATATTCATCTACCAAGTGTAATGATGGCCAATGTAAGGCCATATACTCCGCAGTTATGATGATCGTGGATCACCAAGTAAAAATACAATAAATGCAATACAAACAATAAATGTTTAGATCAATCACGGACACATTGTATAATATTCTACATAAATGCACTACTTATTCAATATAAGCAGAAGACAAAAGACCATTTAATTCGGTTTAGTACGCGTCGAAAGTGTTTCACGAAAAAACATTGGGCAATTATGTAGTACCTACATAGGTACTAGCAATGCACAATACGTCGACATGTTTGATCCTTCGAATTGATTCTCGATTGTATGTTCTAATATTATTATAATACAGTTAAAACTCATTTGAATAGTATAGTCACAGTTAGACAAATCAAATTTAATATAAAGCATGCTCTAATTTAAGGCATGCTTTATTGCCCACTTTATAGGTGTTTCTTTTTTGTACATAACTTAATAAACTGTAAAATTTGATTTGATTTCGATACGATATATCGATACAAATTCAAAATATTAAGCATTAGCATCACAGTACTAAATGTTTAAGTATCTACCCAAAGGTTACTTAATTTTAAGTTTCGACTTAAATTTTAATTTTATTCAGTTCATTTTCATATTAATTTACGTTAGTCCTCTGAATAGTCGATATATTTTTTTTTTATATTTTTAGATAAGGCTCATAATTTAATACCTATCAAGTATACCTAGTAAAGATTATATGTATATAAAATTTCTCACATTACTCGCACATTGGCGGGCTTATAGATACCTACACAATCTTATTGTGTCATTTATAATTTTACAGAGTGAAAAACAAAATCATTATGCGATAGCGTAACATTTGATTTCGTATTTTTTTTAAGATAAGTACCTACTTTTAATAACAACTTATATTTTTCAATTTACTTTATTTTTAGAGGCAACAAACTTAGTTTAACCTCTAATAGATAGTGCATTAATATGTTTACCTCAACAAAAAATTATAGGCAACTCAATAATTCAATACAAAACTCATACAATTTCAAACGAAACCAGCTTGTTCCCGAGTATGAAGTCTTAAAGTACAACAACCATATTATTATTCTTTACATTATATACTACCTTATGTGTCTAAAGTAATATTATATGGAGACAGGATTTAATGTTTGTTTGTAACTATTTAACTAAAAATCTACGCTGTTTTAATAAATTGAAAAATGCTGAAACACGTATTCGCTTAATTATTTTAAAGAATATTATGATAGATATGATAAGTATAAACTAAAATCAGTTCTTTGTTTGGAAGCTACGATGCCACAGACAGATACACAAATACACCGATACCCAGAACCTCTCTTTTTCGTCGAGGGTTAATAAAGGTATGTTGCAAATTTCAGCTTTCTAAACTTAGCGGTTTAGGCTCTGCGTTGATAGATCAGTCAGTACAACGACTGTAATATAATTATACATAGATTATTAAATTCGTCATGGAAACCAAATTATTTACTTATTAAATTATTAGATAATTTTAAATCAAATAAATATACTTTGTGTAACGATAAATAGTGTTTTATAATTTTAAATCTATAAAGGTATTAATAATATTTCGTAGGAATACTAAACAGTGACCATTATACCTAAGTTTCAAGTAGGTACCTACTATAGAACTAGAATCATGACCCAACATAAACTCATTTTGTCAAATCAACTAAATGCAAGTAGGTCGAAATTGGCCTAAAGATAGATTTTGTTGGCAACAAGCTTGTTATCATTTTAATAGACGCTGACATTTTATTGAGTAGACGGTTGTTAGTTAGTATTACAAACGTCCTCTAACGATCGATCTTACAAGTTTGACAGCTTTAAGCGATTTATCAGAAGAGTAGGTTATGATTCAGTTGAATCGATTGCACATCACTATAAAAAATATTTTCCATGTAACAACCCTATTTCACTCCTACGAAGATAGATTTTATGTATATTACTGGATGTATGTTACTGGATAGTAATAATTATTGTTAAGACTTATAATTTTGGAATGTTAATATCAACTTTTTGTTGCAAATAAGAATAAATATATAATTTAGACCTAGAAAGAAATACATTTCATATAAATCTCTCTACGGGAAAATTAGTTGTCTACTTAGAGCTGGCGCACATTAGAAACATTTTGTGTGTCTGGCCCTAATGCAAAAATAACACGACAGAAAGTCTACGGACTGTCGGGTTTTCTAATGTGCGCCTGGCCTTAGTTCGACACTATAACAATGTATGAGCGAACTTGATGGTATATATTACAACAAATAATTTAAACACAGTCCATAACAATGTCGGCCCACGTCACAGTGTAGAAGTTGTCGCCATTAATGTGTATAGTCAGTCAGTCTTCGGGCTCGTCCTGCATCAGTAGAGTCCTGGCCTAGGAACAAATATAGATAGAACACTATAGAATAATAAAGGCCAAATCCTCGGCAATCCGAGGTCTTAGGAAACTTCTGCGTTTCTGGTGCTGGTCTGGATGAAGTAATCCAGCCGAACTGGACGTACAAAGGACCAGCGGTCTACTTACGGATAAAGAGCCCATCAAGAAATGGACAAGTAAAGCTTTACCCGCGTTAAGTAACATCTTAGTTTACTGCTCTTCTCCCGTCGCTCACAGTGTGATATTATATAGCCTTTAACCTTTCTCAAGAACTGGGTAATCAAACGCAAAAAAAATATTTAAATCCGACTGTTGGATCCAGTTATAAGGGCGTTTAAACAAAGAAACAAACTTTTTCGCTTTATACATATAATAGAAAAGATTTATACATTCATACGGCGCCTACACATAATAAGCGATAACATGTGGACATGCATGTTTTATTTGATTCCAACTGACATATAACGTGATTCAGCTCTAGTTGATCAAATACAATCGCTAAAGCATTGTCTCGTAATAAAGGAATGAAGTTCCTTATCAGTTCTGAGGTCAGATGGTCATACTTTTGGTTAGCACTATACCAAATTGTAATTCTAATTTAGTTTATTTCGGGCAATACTGACATACAGCAAAGATTATTGACTGGCCTGTTGATCTAGTGGTTAGTGACCCTGACTGCTAAGCCGGAGGTCGTGGGTTCGATTCCCACCCAGGACAAATCATTGTGTGATGAGCATGATTGTTTGTTCTGTGTCTGGGTGTAATTTATCTATAATATGTATGTATTTACAAAAAAAAAGTATATAAGTAGTATATCAGTCGTTTAGTACCTATAACACAAGCAAATATAATTGCTTAATTTGGGGCTACATGGCGCTGTGTGAATGTGGTAGAATATTATTATTATTTTTGTTTGGATGTTCAATCGTAAATCTAAAGCAGGCACTGTAAGCATTTTCTGATTCTGGTCAGAACCAGGTACAAAAATATATTAACGGTACATATGAACCTCGAAGTCAACCTAAGTAATATTGCTATCTCTTGACTGTCTTCGTGGTGCATTTTGGAAGCGCAAGCTACTGCTGTACGCACGAGGCTGTGAGTTCAATCCCTCCAGGGGACAAAAGTTTGTGAGTCCAGGGGGTCTACCACTACCTCTTATAGCAGTCATTATAATGTTACTTTGTGTTTTGTCTTTTTCTTTTGTACCGTTAAAAACAAGGATAGAGACAAAGTAAGTTTATAATAAGAGTGCTCTAAGAGGTTGTGGTAGGGCTATGGGTACTGTAAAGTCTCCCGCGACACAGGGCTTGTTCGCTAACGCGGGCGTTGTATTTCATTAATAATAATAAATAATTGTCCCTTACCTCTTCAGGACTGGAGTATCCTTCCTGGTATAACTTGACCTTCCTCTTATTGATAAGGGGATCCAAGCACATTAGAAAACCCATGTATCCAGATAGCATGGTCAGCAACCATAGAGTCATTATTACTACTACCTGGAATTTGAGACAGAAAATATTGTTTTATCTATTTTTTTCGACAAGCCCAAAGTAAGTGATAATCTATGACTATGTTTTCTAAGCATTGGAGAAATAATGCTTTGAAAATATAACCAAGCCGCTATCGACCGCTAGGAAGAGAAGAATGAGGAAAAAAAGGGAAAAGGAAGACGACTGAGGGGGGATTTGAGAACTATTCAAATCCGACTGGTAGTTACAGAGATTAGTGCGTTCATACAAACTCTTCAGCTACGTTCTATTCGTGTACTAGTTTCCCGCAGCGCGGTTCCACCCACGTCTTTAGTTACTGCTCTGCTCTTGTCGCCAGTAGCGTGATGTTACCTTCCTCAAGAACTGGGCTATCACATGTAAAATGAATTATTCAAATCCCACTAGTTGTTCGAGAGATACAAACAAACTTTTCCGTTTTATATAATAGTATAGATATAAATAGATAGCAATATGATGCCTAGATGCAGCGACGATTTATAACGGGTGGCTGGCAAAAACTGGTAGCGAATAACCGGATAAGATTTGCGGGAGGCATATGTCCAGCGGTGGACGTAGGCTAATTATTATGATGGCATTAGAATTCATGATTTCGTGGTAGTTTGCCAGGCTTTAATCTTATTTTGTATCCAATAAAGTTAGTATTAATATCTAAATAGCTAGTTTATTTTTTGGTTGGTTAGTTCTGTTTTCCTTAAGCACTGCTTACGATACCTACGGGAAGAGGTGTGAGGTGGCCCTCTTTTTCACTGAAATTTTAGCAACCCAGCCGAAAAGATTCCTTCTAGAAGCTATGATGACTCTCCCTGGGTAGTATAATCAATACTCTTGGAAGAATACCAGCACTTTCAGATGATAGCTTTTGGAATGATACCCACCACTTCTGGATTCCACTGACTGGTTCCCATCAGGCAGAGTAGAGTCACTTTGGTAGGCTAATATGACAAAAAACTGAGGCTAGACCTGTTAGAAGCCTTGTATATAGCAGAGACAGGCGAAGGCAGGCAATACACAAGATACATAGCCATGTGCGCTTCTAGCGTTTTCGAGACCCAGAGAGTTTGTACAACTAAACTAACATAGGCAATAAAAAAAAAGCTCACCATAATAACAGTTGTATTTCTTGTTTCATACTTGCATTCGCATCGAGGACAGAACTCTTGCTCGTGACCTTTCAGCTCTTCCCCAACTATCGGCAGTATCACACCTTCACAATTACTGCAACAACATGGTTATTTATCAAAACAAGAATTAATAAATTTCTACAGGACAAAATGCAGGTGATGATCTGGTATGAATGGGCTATTTGCCGTAACTTCATAACGACGGGTACCGATTATTCCAGCTTCTTCAAAAACGTCAGCAGAATTTTGTTGTCTCTGGCGATCTACTGAAGCGAATTACAGTCACCGAAATATTTTGCCCTGTATGTGGTGACCTCAGGGCAGTGTAGTAGTATGTGTGCTGTTGTTCTATCTGCCTGTTTGTGGGTGATAGTCCTAGTATTGCAAGTGATAACTGCATGGAAAGATATGGAGTTCTATATATTGATGTTTAGTTGTATAAAATACAGAATTATTATTTCTATTGGTAGCCAAACTAAAATCTTTTGTGTATCAAGCTGATGATAAAATACGATGGTCTCCCAAGAGATAGATCAATTTAGGCAAACATTTCCTAAACAAAAACAAATAAAAGAACAGATATTTCTCAAATGTACAGCATATTAATTACTTACCATTTATTAGGCGGCACATTGCCCATATAAACCTTCCGATCAGTCAGGTTATTGTTGAGTAAAGCAGCAGGACTGGGGCAAACACAGCGGCATCTTTTGTCTTCATAGAACTGACCCTGGTTTTAATCACACGGTTTAATTACACATTTTCCTATTCCCATTCTTCTTAATTATTTTGCTTTATTTTTAAGCCTATCTAAAGGATATTAAAATTTAATGTAAGTAACTAATGATGTACCTGTTAATTGTTTTGTAATATGTGGTATGCAATAAAGAATATTCTACTGTATTATATATAACAACAATTACAATCTGAATTTTAGTAGCATGTGTATAAATTAAAGCATTTGTTTTGTAAAATAATATCTATTAACAAAAATAAATAATAATATGTTTAATAACAAAGTTGAGGGATAATTATCAAAAACCTGAACAAATCCAAATACTAGGTTGATCACTAACCACTTCATAAGTAGAATAAGGTTAAGAATAAACATGAAGATAATTGCCACATGTTTAACATTGAAATCATTTGCATAGTGTTTGCAAACTATAAAAAGGCTTGTAGCTTTTGTTTGTCTGTGACAGATCCTCACAACTGGGTTATAGTTAAGGCAGTATTGGGGCTAGCTTTCAGTGCGCTCTCATGTGTGAGAATTGCTCTCTTCAAAGATTTTATTTAAAAAGTGGTAAAAATCAAAGTGAAGGTAGTTTGTGTTTAGCCACTTTTGAAATATTTATAATCTAGACATATAATAAAATTGGGGTGTCTGTTTGTAATATTGAAATAATCGTTTTTACTACATGTATATGAATATATATACATCAAAATATTTTTTTTTACAATTTTTGTCTGTCTGTCTGTTTGTTCCGGCTAATCTCTGAAATGGCTGGATCGATTTTGACGGGACTTTTATTGGCAGGTAGCTGATGTAATAAGGTTACAAATGTTTATACATCTATTGTTTACTCTTTGTAGTATTATAAGTATTTCCAGAAACACTATCATGCACCTTTCTAATGCGACTATTGTAGTATGTTTTGTATCAATAAAAAGTAGATCCATTTGCTATCTTTACGAAGTTTAGATGCACACCTACTACTACACTGAGTTCACCACTAACAGAACTAAATACTTTGGTGAGCCTAATTCACTCCAGGATATTGCCAGAGAAATTAAAGACTGCTGGAATTTCTAAAGGAGCTGGGGTGGATCGAATGATCATTCATCACACAACCTCATGCGAAATACGCGCTCAGTCGCCGAGTTGCAGAAAATCATATAGTATGGTATGGATGGGCATCCATATATTGTTCTGGGTATTTAATTGGAAGTTGTTAGACTATAATCTAGCTTAATGTGTAATCGTCCTCTTATACCTATCCATATGTATATTTCCTTGTAAGCCTACGTAATTAAGTTTTGTAACTAGTTACGTAGTTGCCAAATGTCATTATACTGATTGAAGCAGCTAATGTGTTACCATTCTGATTTAAGTATTAAGCACCTTAAATATGTGATATTTTGTAATACAATAATTGAAGTGTATAAAATTAAATGGTGTTCTATAGTGTCTGTTTTTACTACAAAGTGGCCCGCAAGTATCGCTGGTGGATCGCCCGTCCAGCTGCTGGCATCCCTTGGAAATAGTAATAGTGTCTGTTTACATTAGTAGGAAACGCGTGTCAGGTTATGTATAAGAAGAAGAATTGATGTCCTATTATTTAATATTATAAAATTATAAATGGCGATAGTTTGTGTGTGTGTGTTTGTTACCACTCAGTACCTAAACAGCTCAACCAAAATTTGTATGTAGATAGATTCGGTGCCGCAGACGGACATAGGCTACTTTTTATCACGAAAATCAGTCTGGTTCTCGAGAGAACCAGCAAAACATATTTTACGCGCGGGCAAAGCCAATTGCCACAGCTAGTATAGTACAAGGTTTTTAACTACTCATAATTCATATTTACATTCAAACGATTCCAACATACAGAGGATTACAGATTGATAGATCACTGTTCGATACTTAGATGCAAACCCTTGTTACTTGTTGATACAGTACTTGGTCCACACTTAGATAGCTTGGGTCATTGTAAGTCTGGCTTGGTTGGATTACTGTATTCAACCCAGCTCTGCCTAGAATCTTGTAAAGATTATACCCTATATTGCTTTAGTATACTATTAATTATTAAATAAGTAACATTATTATTATTTTATTTATTATATTTCCTGCCTTTTTAAAAACTAAATATTTAATTTGATAATATTAAATTATATCTACTAATTAGAGATTAAACCTAATTCAACATACCTTCTTAAAACTTTATCAGCTATCCTCTTATGTCTAAATTGTTATTATTAATATTTTTAACTTTTTTAGTACTTTAGAAACAACCACTAAATAAAATACAGATCCACCATTATAACTGAACTGATGTTATTGATATCGCTAATTAAAAATGAATAGGCACTGTAAATATTTACTTACGCATGCGGCCGACACTAAAGTTAGGAGCACGAACAATTTTAAAACCATCTTCTCTGATTTCAAGCACTCATAAAGAGGGCGGCGCAACAAGTATTGGAGAATACACCGCAGATTGCAACTGTACTTTATTGATCCAAGTTTCGATGCTACATGTCGATAAATAATTAGAGCAAAAATAATGTTAGAGAATTTAAAGGAAATGAAATGTAAAATCAAACTATGTCAAACCATTTGGCATATTTGACAACTTTCCATATGATAATGACGTGACAAATTTCATACTCTATGGCTTCATGACATCATGTTCGTGTGATATACCCTCAGAACAAGGATTAGTCCTTGTTCTGAGATTTATCTTAGATAATTTGCTATTAATTCACTCATTTCATTTTCAATTTATTATAAATATATAAAAATATCAAAAATTTAATTAGGTATTTACTAAAAGTAAAGAAGTGTATAGTTTTTAAACTTATGTTACTTTTATTTTTCGTTACTTGCAGACAAGTCTAATTATAGATTAAGAATCTAAACGAAGTCATTAATGACTTAGTTAAGTATTTTTAAAGATGATATTACACGTCTACGTATTTATTTATTAATTACTGTGCGATTGGTCAGTCATACATACATAATGTTTACGTCTGTCAGTAATTTTTTTTAATCTATAGAAAAATTACACAATTCTATCTAGTCTATGTTTCACGGCTGCTGACCGATCATGTTTTGAAGTGGGTAGAAGCTGTATGTGTTACTTTTGTGATGACTGTACGAGATATTTGTAAGGTAATTGTAAAAAAAATATTGTTATCTTATTATTAATCTACCCGTCTGTGTTAATTATATGTGACAAATTGATAATCATGGCGTGTTCAGAGATTCAGACAACTGCCTAGGTGGCAATTTTCAGATGTCATAATTTTCGTGAAGTTACAATTTTTTACGTATTTCCCATTGTTATTCAGTTTATTATTTATTCTATAGAAACAAAGAGAATGTGTGTTATATCCAGATTTTTATAGGGTCTAATCTACAGGCCAGACTGTTGTATTGCGAAGTAAATCGTCATGGGTCATAAAAAGTATCATTTATCAGTATCATGGCAAATTTTTACTTTAATCATGCTCGTCTCAAATTATAAAACATATTTTCCACACTCGTGTGACCTGCACGTTAGGTTTATATCATTATAAACACTGGTACAAAATTACAATAGCTAAATAATGTTGATATATCATAGTTAGTGTAAAATATTTCAACTTCTAAAGTATTCACGAATCTTGATATTACCGAATCGTGTAGATTTTATCTACTAAATATTTATAGACCAATAGATTAGTAATGCATACAAGTATTAAGTTACAATATGATGTTGTATACTATAACTTTGTTTAGTTAAATAGCTTATTACTATTAGTCATAAATTGGTTATTGAGATTACTCTATGCCAATCATCACTTACAGTCACCTGTAGTATGCCTAATTTCTTATTTCTTAAATAATTGATAATCTAAATGATATATTTAAGAGTAGGTAAGATAAAAACATAAAAATGGTGTTACATATTTTCCTGTATTTAGAGCTCATTGCTCTTTATATACATGAAAATAATAATTCTTACATTGTTATAAAAAGACATGGTCATTATATTACCTCTGGAAAGCAATATGTTTGACCTTTAAAAGTTTCTCTTGGAGTGACCATGATTATTATAATATGGGCTTCTATTTATAAATGAGGTTTTATGACTCATTAAAAAAGCATTGATTGATTGAAAGAGCTATGAAGAACTAATGTGTGTTACATATTGCTCAGTTATTGAAAAATAACAATATGTAATACTCTAATCAATAATTTTAACATAATCTTACTTAGAATAACTTAGAAATAAACGAAAGAAAGAAACCAGGAATAGAGATTATAATCTAAAGTTAATATTATAAAGAGAAAAGATTTTATTTTTTGTATGTTTGTTTGTTCCGATTTACCTTTAATTCTTTTACCTCTAGAAATGTACAAATAATCCGGTAACATAGGCTATATTGACATATTTGACATATTTTCCAGTCATTGTAAAATTTAAATTTTAAGCACCTTTGTGAATCTGAATGTTGTTTATACAACACTATTTAAATAGTATTTTCCGTAAGCGTATGTTGTTAGACCAAATGGAACTTTTGATACTGAAGCGAAGCAAGGGGGGAAGTCTAGTTTAGTTATATTAATGAGGTTGTTTGTTGATGGAACAAATTTAAAAATAATTTTATTTAAATTATAGCTTCATAATTATAAGTGTTTTGACACTGATTTCTTGCCAGTTGCATAAATAATTAGTATATATTAGTATAATATTTATTCAGAAATAGAATACCTAAATATTATGCTCTGATTACTTTAGTATAAAGAATGTGTGAGCTCAATAACTTTATATTGTTGTTAAATAATCAGTTGTATTTCAGTCATTGTAAGTCGGTTCTTCAGACAGCCACCTCTAGTTACATTGCTTGTTTATACCAGTGAGGGCAATGTAAGTAGGTTGTTTGACTGATGTCTCTTGCCTGTATAGTGCTTGCTCCCTAACTACTGTATTGTGGTGGTCAGAGGTGTATAACTTGTCAATTTATTTTTTTGCCTTTTGTATATCTGGCAAATTGGTAAGTGTTATCTAATAAAAAAACTACCACTACTTTTGCAAATGCCAGCTTTTTATTAAATATTGCATAACATTTAGATAATATTTGTAAGTACAGAAATGTTGGATATTTTTTCTGATTACAGTTTATCAGATGATTGGAAAATGTGTATTAATAGCTAATAACAGAGATTATTATATACTATTTTAATAATAAACGACAGTGCAATACCGTCTTGCACAGCAATCGCACGCATTAACACTAAGACAGTCATTTCATTATATCAATAAAGTAACAAATTCTTGCAATGCGAATTTTCTATACTATTTTTTTTATTTAAAATGTACCTATAGTGTCTTTATTATGTTACATAAATAAATTAACTAAAATGCAATTGTTTATCTTGCATAAACTTTATGCCAAGCTATTATGTCATATTTCACAATACATTTTATATATTTAATTAATTATGATTATGATGGTAACGGGCTTTACTTTTCGCTGCAACTTATATCTTTTCCTTCTTAATATAGTGATGAGAATTCAAGTGACATTTATTCTCTTACTTTCTTACTTCATTGAAATTGCGAATTAATTATTAATGTGTAGCGAAAGCGCGGATTATCTGTATCTTTGTCATTCTTTAATGAATCACTAAACAATGTTCTTTTTTAACAGAATGCTAAATTGATTTTTCTTTATGTCCCGCAGTGTACTTTATTTTATTACACTGGAATGATTTAATTTTAAACATCCCTATTATGATAAGAAAACAACTACCCAAAGTAAGCATAATTATTTTATAGCCTGTGATGGGTTCTAGAATGCAGATTTATAATCCTCCATAATAATATTATAAATGCGAAAGTAACTGTGTCACGTCCAAACCACTAAACCGATTTTAATGAAATTTGGTACAGTCATAAAATAGACTGAGGAACAACATAGACTAACTTAATCGCGAAAAAATAAAAGGGTAAAAATAGGATATAGGTATGAAAGTTTGATAACAGCTAGTACTTATATATTTTTTTTATTATGCTGTATACTAACTATACACAAGCTTTGTCATAAAGGGCATTACATACTATGACAAGACCCAGATTACATCCAAATTTAGAATTGATGCTACCAAGCTATTAACGTTTGTTTGTTTTGGCAACTGAAGTAACTGTACAGCAATTCTCTTTTCAGTGAGAGAATCATATCTGTGGATTCGCTGTTTTTCCAATTAATAGCGTAATTTCTTCATTCTCTAACAAAATTAAATGACAATTAAGTAAGACTGTCTTCATCCTCTAATAAATACTTCCAAAAAAGAAAGCAAACATATTTATATATACGGTCGAATCGGAAAACTTCCTTATTTTTTGAAATCAGTTAATAAGTGCTAGTCATAAGCTCTCTTATTGCTACAAACTATGTATTAGTTTTATTAACAAAGTAATTATTGACCTTTATAAGTAAGAAACATACACCTTTATAAAAAGAAGCCTATGTCTGTCTCTGCCATAAAATCTATCTACATACCAATTTTCATTGGATTCGGTTCAGCCGCTTAGGCGATGAGTAGTAACAAACACACACACACACACACACATACATACACAAAATCTTTCGCATTTATAATATTTTATGCTTTTCAATTAATAGTTACTTTTACGTCATAATTACAAATCATTAAAATTCTCGGCTTGTATCACGTCATGCTCGCCAGCAACCCTATCATTTATTTTGCTGTTTATAAATATATACTAGCTTTCCGCGGCCCGGTTTTACCCGCGTCTTTACTTACTGCTCTGCTCCCGTCGCTAGTAGCGTGATGTTATAGCCTATAATTTTCCTCGAGAATTGGGCTATCACACAAAGATTTTTTAAATCTGACTGGTAGTTCCAGAGATTAGCGCGTTAAAACAAACAAACTCTTCCGCTTTATATAATAGTGAATATTTATATAACAATTATATGTACAGAATTTGTACATACTTAAAAAAAAATTACAAAAACAAAGAAATTGTACTGTAATATGCATTGATTTTATAATCATGTAGGTAAATCTTCTGAAAGATTTCTTTCATTTTTTTCGATAAAAGATAGCTTATGTTGTTTTCCGAGATCTCATCTATCTCTATACCAAATTTCATCAAAGTCGGTTCAGTGGTTAAGGCGTGAAAGCGTAACAGACACAAGGAGTTACTTTTCGCATTTATAATATTAATATTGATTATTTTTGCTATAGCAGATTGCATATATTAATATAATATGTTGTCGGTTGTTCTTTTAACAACATTGACTAATTGCATTGCTAAGTCACTTACACAGTTATGTTGTTACATTTATCAACCAAGCCATGTTATTGCTATGATGCAACATGCACATTTTTACGCCTTTCCTATAGTGCAGGCATCTTTCTGTGTTATATAAGCATTATAAGACTAATAAATCGTATTGTATATGAACTGACACACAGATGTTTTATATTCAATCCTTACATGAAAAATAGTTAATACATCCACTGCTTATTCACGACGCTTAGCAAGCGTAATTATTGCAGTGCTACCTTAAAGCTAAATTAATGTAGAAACATTAAATATACGTAAATAAGTGGTTTTCTTTCTTGTTTGGCTTTAATTAAAAAAATCCCCGTGCGTATGTATTTGTTTTCTTAAACGGCCATAAACAATATAATAGATGTTTTCATTGTTAAAACAATAAGAATTATATTGATTTACCACTTATTTCTAATATAAAACAGTATTCAAAACAGATTTAACAAACACGTGAATCATACGCTTATGATGGCGGGATGAATTAGTGTGTATGTATTTAAATATTTTATAATTATCCGTTAATTGTTCCTTAGTTCAAGACTTCTCTTAAAAAAAAATCAAAGTCTTTTTTGCCCGACTGCCGAAGTCAGGGAGGGTAATGTTTCTCAAGCGTATATATGTATGTATGTCTATTCCTTTGGCCTCTCAACACTCTACAGCCTAAATGGCTTATAGATTTTAACGTATGAGGTGTCATTAGATTCGTATTGATTGTGGGAGTGACATATGGTATATAAAATTTCAATGTGGTGTCAGCACGAGAAAAAAAGGCTTTTTGTTTTTAATAATATATATTGCTTGTTTAAAGATGTATTATATGTAACTGCTGTACAAAATTTCCTTTTTTATGCCGTCCGCTATTGGCTCGGTGGCATAGTGGGAGTTCGTTCTACTATTGTGCAAGAGGTTGTGGATTCGATGCCCAGACGGGACAAAACTGTGTGATCCATAAAATTTGTCCAGAGTCTTGATGAACTTTGTGTCAGTAAATTGTGTTTGCAAAGCTTCCTACGCCACAGTCCTTGGAATTATCGTTAAAATAAAAGAATAGGTTTATATATACCTAATTGGTGTGGCGCGAAAAATATTATTATGTTTACCTTAATATCATTCAAGTAATTTAGTTTCGTTTCAATGTTACAACTGCTACCTACCAATTTTGTTTTGTTTCTTTGGCAGACCAAGTTTTGTGCTACATATTTTCCATAACCTTCTAAAGACCAAAGATCAATAAGCCATTTGTCTCGACTTACACAAGTACGGAAACATCACTCAATTTTTCATGCTGTCTCTGTCAGTTTCATATGAATGTCAGGGACAGGTAAACTTAGTCTTAAAGTGAATTGGCGTTTGAGTATTACATTAAACCATGTGCCATGCATTAAACCTGTAAGAATTAACAGAGCAAGTTTATTGACAAAAAATATTTAACTCAGCTACTACCCGACTATCTTCTTCTTGTTCTAAACCTTTTTCCATTATCTGAGATCGGCTCTTTTCGTCTGTTTCTACTTCGTTCGTTGCTGCGCTATTGCGGCGTCAATATTAAATTCCTTCAAGTCCTTTTGGAGTGTCGTCAACCAGATGAAAGAGTATATGCATATTCTATTACTATTATATAAAGCGGAAGAGTTTGTTAATTATTTGAACGCGCTAATCTAATAATATTAAAATAAATTATAGGCTATGTAACATCACGCTACGTGCTAAGATAGTGGCGCATTAAGCAAAGGCGCGGGTGAAACCGTGCCGCGGAAAGCTTGTGCGATATAGAGAGACACTTTTATATTACTTTTATTATGCATTTGTATCCGTCTTTTTTATTTATCTAGCTTTTATCTAAATCATTGTTGCTATAGCGAAAATTACTTCGATTATACGCTAACGTCATTCATGTTATTACTAGGGAGAGTATTAGGTACAGATTTATGTCACCATTGCTTGAATGATTTTTTTATTATGGATGTTGACGGGCTTTTCTATATAATCCTGGAAAAGTACCTCGGTGGTCCAGTGGTATTGTGTTAAGACCGCAAAAGTCTTGAATTCGATCCTTGAAGTTACATATTTTGTATAGTTTTAAATCCGCGTCTCTTGGATACCGTCCGATTCTACTAGTTAACCTATTTTTCTACATATTATATTCCTTAAATTAAAGGCATTAACAATAAAAAAGTAATTAAATTTTTTACTTAAATCGAGTAATTCACAGTACCTACCGTATGACCGAGTTTTCATTTATTCCCGTTATCGTTATTCCCTTAGTAACTTGTGACGAAATCAAAGATCCAAACAAAATTTGTAAAGTTTTTGCCACAATTAGAAATTAAAATAATAAGGTTAAAACCCTTTAAGTGCGAATCAGACTCGTTTAAAAAGGGTTCCGTGGCAATTTAGCAAAAACGCCAACACGTATTAAATTTGAAATACATCTACCTAATCCGTTACAATAGATCTATCATTATTAAGAAAAAGCAACAGTTTATTGTACTCCTGTTAATTTTTATTTTTTGTTGTTTAAACATCATTTTTCTACTTTTACAGTTCATGAGATATAGCCCACTGAAAGACGGACAAATAGCGGAGGCAAAATATTAGGGTTCTGTTCACCCTTTGGTTACGAAGCCCTAAGAAATATTGAATAAAGTTATTCAATTAATTATTTTTGTCCTGTACGGTATAATGCTAGTGAAGCAGCATTAAAACTCGAAAATTTCCCAAATTATATATTTTCCTCTTATATAAACTTTTTTAAAGGTTACCCTAAAAGGTCCGGTTTCATTTCATTCATTTGTGGAAAAAGTAAAAACCGAGTAATTCACGTAAGTCGTACTATGTTATATCTAAAAAGTATAATAGCAAATTCACTGTTTTCTTCTGTTTGTTTGTCCGCTTACTTTTTGTAAACAACGAAACGGATGCGGATGTGGATACGCCATAATTGTCAATTCGAAACCGCCAATCTCGAGAACCGTTCAATGCATTTGGATGCGGTTTTCAATTTGTGCGTTTCAATTGGAGGGTTTGGTATACAACAACCTATCAACTTTGGGTGATTCTTGTTTTTGGTGATTGTATATTCACCTTTAGATAGCCACGAGTAGTAACGATAATAGTGAACTAAGCCAAGAAATTGATTTGATATCGATGCGATGCAAGGGCGTGTCGGTAGTATTCGACTAACATGGATCGCCTACTATTAATAAAGCCATAATCTAAGCCTACAGAAGCTAAACCAAACAAGTAAAATATATTATTAATTAATATATAAAAAACAAAAAAACAATCAATACGAATCTAATGACATCATGTTAAAATCTATCAAACCATTTAGGCTGTAGAGCATGTCAAAGAAATAGACATACGTACTCACATACATACATACATACATACGCTCGAAAAACATTATCCTCCTAGATTTCGGCAGTCAGGCAAAAAATCACGTTCTATAAAATCACCGCTTTCTACGTCATCGCTTTTGTGTCGTGAAGCAGCGCTGAACAACGTGTCGTGTGGAAATTCATAGTTCATTTTCCTTATTGTTCTTTTATCATGTCATTATTCTTTTCATACAGTTCATTTTAACTAACAAAATGAATTTTAGATTATGTGGAAAGAATTTTGTAAGATGAAGTTAAATCACATCATAAACAAAGAATTGAGAGGGTAAGAAACGTACAGACAACGTAAAACGATATAATAATAATTCCATATTAATATTATAAATGCGAATGTAACTCTTGTCTGTCAGTCTGTTACGCTTTCACGCCTAAACCACTGAACCGATTTTCATGAAATTTGGTATGAAGATATACTTACTAGACTTTATTTACTTTGGGAAAATAACATAGGTTATCTTTTATTGCGAAAAAATGTATAAGTAGTATAGTATTTTTCAAGTTTAATTTTACACAGGTATCCCAACCAGCAAAGTAATCCTATAAAGAAAGATTATAAGTCTGTCACTACTAATAACGTTTTTATAAAGACATTGCGGCAGACTATTTAACTTATAATAGCATTTGCCAAGTCTTACCATATTTAAGTACATTCGTTTTTATATATCGGTCTTATAGTTCGCTACAAGGCTGACTTATAAAACATCTATAGGACACTTTTACTAGTAATAGCCTTTCACAAACGTAGATATTCTCAAGAGCATTTGCTTTTATAACTCAGTCTTATAGTTAGCTACAAGATTTTCTTTTAGGACACTTTTAGGAAATAAGTGTCCTATAATTGTTTACAGTAAAACTAAATAATCCTGAATAACGTTTTGATCCTATAGTTGCATTTTGTGAGAAAACAAGATATAATAATATAGTTAGCTGAGATCACTATAAGTTTGCGTCGTTATAGTTTTGCTCGAGACTCTTTTAAATCTAATAGTACTTAATAAGAGTGCTATTTGATCAAAAAAGCTTATAAGCTACTAGATCAATTACTTTATTAGTAAACATCAGCCATTTTGTTGAGATTCAGTAGTTTCCTTTCGTCTTGAGAAAATAAGTTGAACATGAATTTAAGCGATTGGAAACGATTGAAAAGGAGTGATGGTTACAGGAGAAAAATGAGAAATAGGTATAAAGAATTAATGAAGCTAGGTTCTTCAGGAATAAAAACAACAGGATAAGGTAGTAAATCAAGCGCGTCAAGTGCACACGCAAGTGAAGTTAATGAGGGTTCTGCGACCGAAAATATTTTTCACTTCAAGAAGATGTAAATTGGGAAGAAGAAAACGATTTACATATTGAAAAAACCACTGACTATAAAAAAATCATGAATTGCTTATAGAATGCAAAGCTGGACTATAAAATTTAACATACCTCACCTAGCCCCGAACGATCTATCTACTATTTTGAACAAATGATTAAGTAATATTTTACCTAAAGATGCTCGCACTTTATTACATACCAACAAAGAAACGTTGCATATTACAATCTCGGATCCAGGACAGTATTGGCACAACGGATTGATTAAATGCCTAAAATAGATTTGATGTTATTGCATCAAATCTATTATGTTTTCTTAATTATAAATGAAATTAGTAGGTCTATACATATTGTTTAAATAAACTGGAAATCCACACCCATTGCAGTTATCGGATAACACAAAATGTGTATTAGTCCAAGGCCATCTCATATTTGTCAGTAAAACCAGTGAATATTTGGTCAAAAAACAGTCGACATCAAGAAACACAACCATCTTGTTAACTAAATCCTAAAAAAGTAAATTTAGTATTAGCAGATATATTTCAAGGGAACCCTGATTTGTTTTTAAATGGAGGCGAGTTATCTGAACTGAAACTGCTAAAAGTACTAATTTACTTAAAATGATACTAAAAAGTACTTAATGAAGAGCAATTTTAAAACATGGCGGATATTTATAAGAATTGATGAAATATTTTATTTACAACAATATACTAATGTGCTATTTTTCGAAGGGGATTGTGAAACTAACTAAATTGCGGTACACATTTACAGTAAAAATTAATTCCCCACGAGTTCATACACTATATTTACAATATATTATTGGTAATTAATATTTTACAATAATACAAAATAATAGTAGTAGAAATTACGTTTTTATTAAGTATTTACCACAAAACAATCGCAACCACCAGCCGAAGGAACAACAAAAATAACTTCTATTAAAATATACTTATTACTAATAACTAAGTACATTACTAGTGCATTATAAATAAGATTGCTTTAGTAAGATACTTATGTCAGATACTTATGTCAGATACTAACAAGAGCATTTGTGCTTGTAATTGTGTAGTCTCATATCATTATAGAAGCTATTGCGCTTCGTCAAATATATTATAGGGCTTAATAACATTTTAAAAGTAGATTATTAGATATGTAGCTATAAAAATAAACGCTCCTATAACTGCGCCCAAATCAAGCTTTGTAGCTTGATACAAGTTTCTTATAAGTGACAATAAAAATAGTCTTGAGATCGTTTTAAGAACTGATTTTGCTAGTAGTAGTAGATTTCTATCATAAGGTTTAGATCTATATCTTAACATCGTGCCACGACTACTTGATATATTTTGTCTAATACTATTACCGGACTATCACACAATGTTTTTCTTTACCGAGTCATAGGTATTAAATGGACTTATGAATTTATACTTGCTTCCAACCAACTTTTAATTATGTTTTAAACAGTAGCTTACATTTTTGTAAATATTAAAAGCTTTATAAGTGACAACACAGCATGGCTAGACAGATCTCTAATAGCTTTTCAAAAGCCTGTTTAATCGGAGTGCTTTTAATTATTTCGGTAGACTGATTACCCTCTACCAGTTGATTAAAAATTAAAAATATAAAGCGGTGGAACGAAGTGCTGTGAAGTTCAGTTCGATTAGCTCCGCTTATGTCCGAACTATAACTGAGTGTACTAAATGAACTAAATGCAACTAATGGGTACGTGTGACAGAACTAATAATAAATAGATTGTGATGTATGTATACCCCTATGTCGCGAAAGGACGTCAATTTTAGCTTGAATAACATCGACGAATTTGGCTCTAAAGTTCGCGGTGTGAATTATGTGACACGAGAGTACGAGTAGTTGTCAAACTTAACTCCGATTCACTTTGTTTCTAGTGTGACCTGCGCTTTGCAAATCTTTGCGATAGATAGATTTCTCTCGTATCTGTTTAGAAGTATAAATTTGGGTTAATTATTTTGTTAATTTTATGATAAGTGTTGTAGTAAAATTGTAATATAATGACGGTTCGGAAATAGTGGCAAAACGCTACACATTGTTCTGTAGGGTGTAGGTAGGTATTTTAAAAGCATGTCCTCTGTAATTTGAACGAAGAGTTCTCGTTGACATGCCAGCATTCTTTTTACAGAGAAACATATTACCTAGTTCAATCCTACGGAGCCGAAGCGAGTCTAATCAGTCTGTAAAGTTAATGACGGCCCTAGCTACTGTTAGAAAGAAATACTTATCGATTGTCATACTACATTCATGATTGAGAGCATCTAATAAGTCAACTACGCCAATAAGTTCTCATTACGGAATGCAGGTAATGCATCAACATTCTAAAATCGCTTGAAACTCGCAACGTGCAACGTTACAAATAGAGGCAATAATGCCCGTTTACTGTGTGTTAGGTATTCGCGTATACACGTATCATATCTGACGCTTTATAGCCAACTAAAATGAATGATTTTCTCACGGCATAGAGTCTAAATTGAAGTGGTATTATATACATCGAGAATATCGTATAGGTATTAAGTTCGAGACAGGACATACAACTGTTGTAGCAAATAGGCTTGAGATTTTTTGAAATAATGCTTACCTTCTTCAACTGCACTATAACAATGAAAACCGCACCAAATTCTTGAAAATATTCTCGAAATTAGTGGTTTCATACAGACTGACGCTTGCTGTCGTCCTTCCTTAAATAATATGCTTTTATTGTTTGTTTCGTTTTAACTCAAAACCTACGAAACCGATTGAAAAAAAATCTTAACCCAGAATGTTACAAATAGTATGGATAACATAGCCTACATTTTATTATGTTTCACATATTTACAATCATTTTCAAAATTTCAATATTCAAAGCGCCTTTGTAAATCTGAATGATGCAAAATGTCACTATTGCTGTGATATTTCCCGTTTGCTGTGAGACCGAATGAAACTTTTGATACCGAAGCGAAGTGAGGGCGGGCGACTAGTATTATGTATTATAAACCGTAGTGAGATAAATTGCCACCGCTGAAACGCAGGGTTGTCTCGGTAATGATACAATGGAGCTTCGGCAGTGCTGACAACAACCCTGAAATGGTGCAGTTTTGACGCCACGCAAACTGTACTGTGGTGCACAGGTCACTAACTCTTCCTTTCATCTATTCAAGCCTCTCAATTTATCGCCATGTACCTATACTACAAGTTTACCACATTCTTCTTCTTCTCCTTTTTTTTTGGCAACAGAGCCGACGATTGTGTCAGCTATTTCTGCCAGCGTCAAGTTTAGAATAATATTCTTGTTGATGATATTAATGGTATAATACAATGATAAAAAATAGAAAAAATGTGGATGAAATTAAATGACAACCATCTTCCGTGAAAACAAAAGATGGACTCCAAGTTTACTACATTACAAGAGGTCCATTAGTAAACGTTACTTGCATTGACAGTTGTCACGTCAGCCGTGAAGCCTCGACGTCAAAGGAGGATATAATATTGATTTGTTGCAGCTTGTCTTTGGGCTATATAACTGATTAACGTTGCTATATCAATCCGATTTAAATTTTTGTTTTGTACAACCTATTCAACAAGTGGAAGCAAACTTGCCGAGCTTTTTCATTCAATTTGACGTAAATGATTTAGTAATTATTTTTGTTGTCACTTACATTGCGATTCAAATAAAAATTAATATCAAAAATAAAATATGAAATAAGGCCTATTACAACATTGTTAGTTAAAATGTTAAATTATTGCGATCATTTAATTGTAAAACTGTTTTTTTTTGCAGATTTACGCCATTTGATTCTAAAGACTATGAAAAAAAAGAAAGAAAAATATTTATTGTCAACAATACAGTTGCGCAAAACAATGACAATAATATAATAATAATAATAATATTCTACCACATGCACACAGCGCCATTTAGCCCCAAATTAAGCAATTATATTTGCTTGTGTTATGGGTACTAAACAACTGATATACTACTTATATACTTTTTTTTTTGTAAATACATACATATTATAGATAAATTACACCCAGACACAGAACAAACAATCATGCTCATCACACAAAGGTTTGTCCTGGGTGGGAATCGAACCCACGACCTCCGGCTCAGCAGTCAGGGTCACTAACCACTAGACCAACAGGCCATTACAATGGCGTCATAGTTTTGAATTTTTACAAACCCTGACCAAATAGCGTTTCGACAGTTCATAAAGAGTAACAGAGGGCATAGACAAGTGGAATAGATTGCTATTGACTGGCCTGTTGGTCTAGTGGTTAGTGACCCTGACTGCTAAGCCGGAGGTCGTGGGTTCGATTCCCACCCAGGACAAACCTTTGTGTGATGAGCATGATTGTTTGTTCTGTGTCTGGGTGTAATTTATCTATAATAAATATGTATGTATTTACAAAAAAAAAAATGTATGTAAGTAGTATATCAGTTGTTTAGTACCCATAACACAAGCAAATATAATTGCTTAATTTGGGGCTAGATGGCGCTGTGTGAATGTGGTAGAATATTATTATTATTATTCTATTCATAGAATATATTAAAAAATGTATGGGATTGACTTAAGCTAACGCCGTCAATCCCTAAATAAAGTTCTTAAAGTTACTTTAATTATGACTTAATTAATTGCTATGGAATTTCATCTTCGGTCAATTGTTGCTCGAAACTTTCTAAAGAGAAACGACACATCATTATCGTATGAGCCGAAAGACTTCCACTGCTGGACATGGGCCTCTTGCAAGATTTACCACATTAACCTGTTGAGTCCATACATCAGTAGCCCGTCTTTTTAGTTCGTAACATAATCTATACCTCGAAAATATGCTTTAGTGGCTGATCACCTAAAACGCACTCTGTCACATATTTGAAACTAGCTTTCTGTGGCGCGGTTTCACCCGCGTCTTTTCTTACGACTCTGCTCACGTCGCCAGTAGCGTAAAGTTACATAGCCTATAACCTTCCTCGAGAACTGGGCTATCGGACATAAAGACTTTTTTAAGTTCAAACTCTTTCGCTTTATATAATATATTTGAAAATAAAGCTCCATTTTGAATTTGCCATGGCTTTATAAGCCAGTGTCATCGAAGCGAGCGTCGAAACGTTGGAAATAATTGACAACTGTTTTTTTTAAATGGTGGCTGGCCTTGTTTATAATTTAACTAGCTAACCGCAGCGCAGGTTTTCCCGCGTTAAGTTAAATCTTTGGTTACTGATATGCTCACGTTGCCGCCTCGCTAGTAGCGTGCAGTTACATAGCCAATATTACATAGCCAATTATAACCTTTCTCAAGAACTGGCTATCAAACGCAGAAATAATTATTTAAATTCTGGTAATAATTCCAGAGATAAGCGCGTTCGAACAAACAAACTCTTTAAAGTTCATTTTGCAACCCCAAACGCAGCCTGTAACAACCCTAACATAATGACATGCGCAATCGCGAGCATATTGTCTACCTACCCCGTACCTGAAATTACGGGCACACAGTCGACTTTTCGGTGTCGGTTCAACTGATCGGTCTCCCGATAACTCACAACTATCGAGTTCGAATTCGAGTTCGTTTCGAAGTTTACAACTTTCGAGTTTTAGTTTGTTTCGAAGCTATGGCGCGTAAACCCTATAACGACTTCTATCGTAGGTAGGTATCGAGTTTTGAAGTTAATTTTTCATTGCATTGTTGCATACGCATTTGTTTGAAACGCAAATAAAGTTTGCTTGTCTTTGTTCGATTTTTCTATAGGCAAACTTTTAAATTGCAAATTGATAGATTTTGTTTGTAATTTTTTAAATGCTTTACAGTTTCAACTGATTTGAAAATTGTTTCTGTGTGCGAATCGTTTTGAAATTCAAGTTTAATTTCAATAAATGTTAATTTTGATTTTATTTTATCATTACTTAATTCTGTTTAATAAGAAAAAGTATTTATTATTTATAAGGTAAGTGTAGGTTAGGTGCAGTAAACCTCATCTATACTTTTATATAAAGCGGAAGAGTTTGTTTGTTTGAACGCGCTAATCTCTAGAACTTCCAGTCGGATTTGAATAATTCTTTTGCGTATGATAGCCCAGTTCTCGGGGAGGGTTATAGGCTATGTAACATCACGCTACTAGCGACGGGAGCGAAGCAGTAAGCAAGAACGCGAGTGAAACCGCGCCGCGGTAAGATAGTTTTAGATAAAGGGAATTTTTTATAATTTTTAGCTTTTTGATCTGTTACGCCTATGTATCATTCTATGGCTATTCCAGAACTTTGCAGACCATTATTTTATTCCTTCCCTTATATTGCAGTGATATTAATAAAATCAATTTAGAGTGATAAATATATATCTAGTATCTGTGAGAACTCAGGGAATGTATTATAGCGACATCGATGGCGGTGCGATCAGACACTCCTGCCAAGTTCTTTGAGATGTATAAGTGGCGGTTACCGCTATCAAATTAATTTAGACTAATAGAACTTAGTTGTTATTTGAAAAGATATTTTTGTCGTCATAACATTAGTAAACTTCCAGAGAATATCTGAAAGTTAACTTTTTAATAGTTACTTGTTCTTGATAACTGAGGTCTTAAGGTCGTAAGGTCTATGTCTTGAGGTTATATTTTTATATATTATTCAAACAAAACAATTAACAAGCTGTTTATCGTACTTTACAAACATACTATTAACGTAAACAAATTACACAGTGTCACGTATGAGAATCGAAGAATCGAACCCACAACCGCTTGACACATTTTAACAATTTATTCAGTTGCTTTTTTTGACGCATTACATGCTAATAATAATGTTTAAAGTCCTTGGTGCAGTTTTAATTATGTCGGTGGAACTTATTGCAATGTTAGAAGCACTTTTACATATTAAACGGATGAAATATAAAATGATAGTAATATGTACTGACAGTAAAAGTGCCTTACAACACATAGCTCGGTGCGCCTGTGAAGACAGAGGTATTCCTATAGCTTACAAAATTTTAGCAGAAATTGGTGCATTATGTTGTAGTGGTGTTAAATACATAGTGGGTTGCAGGGAAATGAGAAGGCTGACACATTGGCAAAGCAAGGGATATCTCAAGGAATAGAAATTAAAGTAAAATCATGTTACTCTGAATTATTACCCAAGTATAGAAAGAGATGTCATAATTTGTGGAAAGAAAACTTTAACGAAATTTCATTAGTAAAAGGGATATGGTATAAATTGCTATAGTGTGAGCCTTCTCATGTGCCCTGGTTTCAAGATACTCTATTAAACAAAACAACAAAAACTCTTGTTACCATAACTTGCCGGTTCAGATCAGGTCACGTTCTACTTAGTAAATTTAAACATCTAATGAAGTTTACCAGTTCTCCAAGTTGCGAGACTTGTGGGAGAGTGGAAGATGCATACCACGTTTTAGTGCAGTGTGCTCGGTTCGAATCGAAAAGACAGTTACAGAAAGTAATGTTGATATATGTTAATATATCAACATAACTTCTCCTAACTCAAAACCTGCGAAGGAATTATTTTTATTTATTAGTCGATGTTTATCTTGATGTTAACTTTAGAAACTATTTAACAACGTTAAATAAACTACGGGATTGATATGAACATGTATTTTGTATAAAAATCCCTAACCAAATAAATAAAAAAAAACAATTTATTTCCCAAAGTTACTTACAATGTTTGAAGTAAATAAACTACATAGAGATTTCATTGCGCTACGCACCACACCGAGATGTTAGGTCTTTGTTAATCTATATTATTACTATTACTAGCTTTTGCCCGCGACTTGGTCCGCGTAGAAGTCGAAAATGATTCTAAAAGGTTTTTTAATTGTTTTACTACGATATTATTTTATGTTAAAAACATATTAATTATTATGTTTGAACGTTTGAATACATATTACATAACAATCTTTACTATAGTGTTGAGATTTTAAGGTTAAATATCACTATATTAATCCGCCCTTAGCACAGTAGGACCACGGGTACATAGTGGTATACCATAGTGCCACCAAACAAATTACCTGTAGAACAAATTGGTAGGACCACGGGCCCATAACCCAATTTGGGTATTTTGTTTTTCCGTCGGGTGCTACAATTACCAGACTACAACTCTATGCGCTTACTCTGAGCATGCCATATTAAACGGGCCGTGGGTGAAGCAGCTTTCTCTCAAGTCTTCGCCCGCTACCTTATGAGTTTGACCTTGAGCTTTGTTTATGGACATTGCGAAGCAGACTTTGCAATGAGGTGTAGAAATGAAGTATCCATTCTCGTCGTGGCAAAACAAAAATGGGTATTGTAATGCATCATATGAGTGATGCATTTCACTTATAAGATGCAATGATTTTGCTATCATAACTCTCAATTTACAATATCCCGCTTAAAAAATTGCTGTCCAACAATAACCACAGCAACATAATTTGACGTAAGCTGATTGAGTTTTCAAACATGACGTGTATCAGGTGTCAAATTTTTTTTTTTAATCAAAGCACTCATGATTATTAATATTAACTGTAAACTGTAAAATTAAATCATCCCCAAAATAACTTTGTACACCTTTTTAACCCCGTTAAGAGATGAATTTCAATAAAATACGAAACACATCTATTAAAGAATGTATATGCAAAATTTGAAATAGAATACACCAAGGAATCACATTGTCCTATATAAACTTTGCCCTCCTTTTTAACCCCCTTCGAGGTCAAATTTCGGAAAATCCTTTCTCGGATGCCTACGTCATACAATGAACACACCCTCCAAGTTTAAGTTCTCTACGATCAGCGGTTTAGGCTGTGCGTTGATCTGTCAGTCAGTTATTCAGGACAAAGCATTTTTAAATATAGATGAATGGTCTCGAGACACCACTAAGTAAAATTTTGACCAATTACACTGAATCATAATTTATTTCCATCGTCTAATCTCGGTTTATCTGCATAGCATATCACTTGAATAAATCGATCTGTATATTGTATAGCCAGCAAACATTTCACGGTAGTAGATCTTTTAGCTTACACGGAACGGATTGACTGGAGATGTACATTATATCGACGTAAAGTGTTAGTTTTGTCCGAAAATCAGTGCTTCGAAGGCATAATTACCTCCTCGGTCCTCTTTATTTTCTTTTTTCTCCCACAGTATCTTTATTCAATATGGTCAGTATTAATTTAATAATATTTAATAATTTATGCCACCACTGAACTGAATTTGAAATAGCACAATAAACCAACAAAACTGATTTCAAATGACGGAGTCGATATGGATTTTAGTTATAGGTACATGTTTCAAACAAAGCGTCATCATTCCTATGTTGATTATCTTCTAGTAAATGCCCGTATGTAAGGTAGATATCATCTATCCTTAAGAAAATAAGCAACATGAACAGTTTACAAAAGTAGGCGCATTGTACCAACATTTTCAGCGATTTAGATGAAACGTGAAAATTATTTCATTAAGTTGTTAAAAAACATCTAACTGGTTCACCATTCAAAGCTGATCCACGTGATTTACGATTATAACTACTCTATTGTTTAATAATGAGATAATTAAAAGTGTTTTACAAATTTAATGCATCTGTTTCCAAAGTTGAAAGAATACAGAGTAAGTAGTTTGTCTTAGATTTTCTGAACATTCCGTCATGGTGTCAGGGTTGTAGTACATCCTTTGTTCACATTCAAGATGTACGTACATCCAGATGTACTTATTATCAGTAATATGGTCCCTAATTAATATGGTCTACCATATTGATGAGAGTTCTACTTTAATTGGACATATTTATGTCTCAAAAACTATACATTACCTATTTTAAAATGTTGTGCTTAAATTCATATAAACGCATCAATATAAAAATCTAATAGTAGTTTTACAAACTAAATTTAATAAAAATTTCACCGCATTCACTGAATCGCATTAATAACTTTCTAAATATAGATTAAATTGACCTAACTTTTTTGTTATGTCATGTAATATATTATGTTTGTTTAATTAAAATTGAATTAAACAAACATAAAATATTACACGAAGCTAGCTTCGTACATAAGTGCAAATCGCCATCGAACTGCACCGGCGCGGTTGCTACGCGAATACTTTTATTTTCAAAATTTTTTAGTATTTATGGACGGATTTTAAAAATTCTTTTTTTATTTTATAGGTGTGTTTCTATCCGCTATGTATAGTGTATAGTCACTTGCAGATATTCACCGTGTAATACATAATAATAAATAATTTTGTGACATTTTTAAGGATATCCGGGATACTCGGTATTTTTTCGGGACAAAGGGTAGCCTATAACCTGGCCAGGAGTATGACCTATAAATGTAGCGAGTTTGATAAAAATCCGTTCAGTGGTTTTTGATTCATGCCTGCACATACAGACAGACAGACAGACAGACAGACAGACAGACAGACAGACAGACAGACAAACAAAAATTTTCTAAATTACATTTTCGGCATCAGTATCGAATAAATATTACCCCCCAATAGTGTTTTCAAATATATTCAATGTACAGATTTTATCTCGCTAGAGATTTATTATAAGTATAGATATAGATATAAAGCGAAAGAGATTGTTTGTTTGTTTAAACGCGCTAATCTCTGAAGCTTTCAGTTTTATTTAAATTATTCTTTTTACGCATGATGGCCCAGTTCTTAAAGAAGGTTACAGGCTATGTAACATCACGCTACTGGCGACGGGAACAGAGCAGTAACCAAAGACACGAAGACATGGTTGAAACCGCTCTGCGAGAAGCTAGTTGTACTGAATCTGATCGCGACATATTTACCAATTAAAATTAATAATACGTTTAGGTGCAGAATGTCCAAGTTGCAAAATGTCCAGTGGTTGCAAAATGTCCAGGTTGCAAAATGTCCAGGTCGCAGAATGTCCAGGTTGCAGAATGTCCAGGCCCCAAAATAGTAATAATAGGAACTTCTAGATCTAAGGGAAGTATACCTTATGCTACCGAAACGAAATACACACAAATCAAATAAAAATTTCTAAACCCACCTCAAAAATATTACTGATTCAAAAATTGTTGGGTAATTTTTATTTGATTTGTGCGTAATTCGTTTAAAAACTTGGTCATTCTGCACCTAAACGTAATAATATACTTCGTAAGTACGTATGTCTGTCTTTCTGTTACGCTTTCACGCCTAAACCGCTGAACTAATTTTTGATGAAAGTTTGGTATAGAGATAGATTAGACCTCGGGGATCAACGTAGGCTATCTTTATCTTTAGATCTTTTTTCCTGAAAAAATGGCTGAAAGGAAGTGAAATAGGGAATGAAAGTTGGTATAAGAAATCGTCAATGTATAAACAGAGATCTAACCGACATTCACGCGGGCGGAGCTGCGTGCATCAGCTAGTATCGTAATAAAACTTTTTAACTCATTTCTCAACCCTATATTGTAGAAAAACTGAAGAAACCTTTGACGAGTAGCCCTTAAAATACAAATAACTTTTTCAATTACAATATTTTATGGAAAATATTGTTATTTATATAAAAACAGAAATAGCATTTCAATTAGCAGCGATCTCAAACAGCGCTTGGAAACCATAATTTTTTTGCGTAACTTTCTTCATAAATAATAAAAAAATATATCTATTAAAGTATGAGTTGAGTTGAACTATATTGCAATTATTTAATATAATATTCTACCACATTCACACAGCGCCATTTAGCCCCAAATTAAGCAATTATATTTGCTTGTGTTATGGGTACTAAACAACTGATATACTACTTATATACTTTTTTTTTTTGTAAATACATACATATTATAGATAAATTACACCCAGACACAGAACAAACTATAGTTTGTTGTGTAACACTAGTTTTCTGCGGCGTGGTTTCACTCGTGTCTTTGCTTACTGCATTGCTCCCGTCGCTAGTAGCGTGATGTTACATAGCCTATAACCTAAAATCCTCGAGAACTGGGCTACCATACGCAAAAGAATTTTCAAATCTTACTGGTAGTTCCTGAGATTAACGCGTTCAAATAAACAAACTCTTCAGCTTTATATAATGGTATAGATATTACCTATTGACGAAGATCTCTGTGACACAGCTAAGCGATCGACTGTTAAGTCTTGGTTTCGATGCCCGCTCATTGCAAATATTTGTGTGCATAACTATTTGCATTGGTGTGGGTGTTTTTATGTACATCTATAAAAAAAAATATTTGCATTTTAGAATATTTTGAACCAAATGCTTACTTTGGATCAAGATAGCGTTGTTGTGTTATTATTGGTATTGAAAATTTAATACGCGTGCGCCAAACTAATAAATTATTTATTAAAATGCCGGGTATTTTAAATTTCAACAAAATATAACACATATTACAAGAATAATAGACCTACTTAACTACATCTTAAAGTCCTGAAAATGGTTTTATGCTATAAATTTTATAAAAAATGATCTTTTTTGTAGGTACTTTACGTATTTTTGGTCCCCTTTTTTAAAATCGAAATAATTATTTAATTATTTTACATTTTAAAGAAAATGTTCATTTCTTTTTTTTTGAATAAAATTTTAATTATTTCGTGTTTTAAATATTTTATCTTTACGTACTTTTTGGTGTACAATATAAAGTAGTAATTGCAGTAAATCTGCGGTACTTTAATACGAATTTTACGAGAAACTATCTCGAGTGTCGCATATTGGGCTGGCTGTACTTGGTTTTTAAATATCTTTGCCTATTAATCTAGGTCATTAGAAACTTATTGTCCATACGTTTTAGTTTAGTTTCTAACCTATATAATTTTAACTCTTAATATTAAGCTTCTATCCAAATCTTGGTTTCCGCAAACTTAATGTTGCAAGGATTAGACTTCATTCTTTTCTTTATTATAGACCTTATAAAAAAAAATTGTTGAGCATCTTTGCAAACATTATAGAAAACTTATTGACGATCTTATACAGGCGTGTTGATATAATTTATTATTTTATCACTTGCATAGGTGGGTCTCGATAGACCAGTGTTGAGACCTCTAGTATCATTTGTGTTTTATTTTTACGTAACATAGCATCACGCACTTTCTGTGAACGCAGAAATATATAACACTTACATTTCGCCAGCTATATTGGGTTCCATGTAACAGGGCGCGAATCTGTTGCAATTTACCACAGTTTCAGACTACGGGTCAAAAACTTTACCCAATTTGCGAACGACCTTCTGGCAATCCACACAGTACTACTAAACTAACAAACCAACCTTCATATTACGGCATATAAATCGTAGAAGCCGTATCAAATTCATTTTGAATCCAATGTTAATCGGATATTACGAAAAATTTGTCATCAGTGACTACAATATCGCTCACAAACTTTATACGCACTTTCTTACAAATTGTAACGAATAGATCTCGCCTTGGTATTTTTGACGCTAGATGTCAGAATGTTAGCAAAAGGGTGAGCGCAGAGGGAAATTTCCTGCCTTCGTCGGCCCATTCCCTCACTTGGTCTAATATCGCCTTGCCTCAGTAACACTCACGAATGACAAGCTAGTTATGATTCTGTTAAAACGTATCGAATATGTAACTGAGTAACTTGAAAAGTAACCGCGTAGATTATTTGTTAAATAAAAGCTAATACAACCTATGAGTATTTCTAGTCTACTTGAAAACGATAAAAGAAAAGTTGCAATTAATCCTTAGGGGTTATTCAAAGAGGGGTGAAGGTAAGCGGAGAAAAATAATCACAATAATGCATTATAGCCAATATTTAATAATATATAGATCTGAAAGTTTGTTTGGCTATGCTATGCTGGTACCAACCAATGCAGGTCCTGAGTGGTAAATATTACTTACCTTCAGATTGGGGAACAACAAACGGTTATCGGTTATCGTTTTATTATACTTGTTATTAATAACAGAACTCCGTATAACAATAATTTCATATTTTTATCAAATTTCATGATATCATCATGTATCAGCCGAAAGACGTCTACGGCTTGACATAGGCCTCCCCCTATTTTACCTACCACTAAACTACCTTGGACCACTCTTTATCCAGCGGCTGCCCGCCACCCCTTTTTCCAAATGCTGACCTAAACCATCGTTTGCTGTGACTGGTCAAATTTGTTCCAGAATGCCAATCCAGGCGCCTCAATGGACGGATTACCTCAACTGTCCAGTGTGCTGCCGAGAATTTGGCGCGTCGCCCCGGAGCCCCATAAGCCTGGGTTGCGGCCACACGTTATGTAGGCATTGCCTTAAACATCTCCACCGTAAACAATGCCCCTTCGATCAGGTAAGACCAGGATATTATCTACAAAGAATTTAAAAAGCCCGTTCCGCTCAGCAGCATCACTACAACATCAGAAACTGGTAAGCGACGTCAGCGGTTTTCATACGTACTTTCATGAAGACTGCCTAGAAGTAAAAGTTCGTGCAACTACTGTGCCTGATATCAGTTAGATTCCCCTACAGCACAAAACTTTAAAATCATGTTTTGGTGTACTTTCTGTTTGTTAATTTTATGTTTGTGTAACTTGCGATGACAATACTCGTCTCCTACTGTGGCAGATATACTCTAAAAAAGATGTCTAGCGGTGACGTCAAGGGTATTATGAACTGTCTTTTGAGCTTTCAATGCCCGCGATTGACGGTCACGTACCATCATATAAGCCACTTTTTCGCCACCAGGCAATAAAATAGTATAAGTTCAGCAAAAAAATGCGTCACTTATGTCGTGACAATTACTTTGAATTAGCTGTGAAATAGTTGCATACCTCTTCACTTTAAAAGCAAAATTCTTGCTGCAGTTGTATGTGGTTTCAAGAGTTATTTTCTCGAAGCTGTGAGTAAAAGCATGAATATCATTTCCTTTTTGACGTACTTCTCGGTACAATGCAACTGGGAGAATAATGTTTCTATTCCATCGCCAATTTTCACGACTAGTACGGATGAATTCACATTTACTTGGGAATAAATAGTGCGTAAGGGTAATCGGGCCTCTATAGTTCTTTAGTACTGTGTACAGATTACCACGCAGATGTCTGGGGTTGGATCCCCGGGTCGGGTATAGTAATATTGGGTTTTCTGTCTAGAAATTGTCAGTATTAGCCCAGAGTCTGAAATTAAACCGGATAAATAGAAAGTGGGACAAGTTAAATGTGGGTGGTTAAACATCTCTGCCTACCCCTTCGGGGATAAAAAGGCGTGAGACTATTGTATCTATATGTGTAATCGGCGTATAGTGCATTCAAATGGATCGTAATAATATGTGTGGACCCTATTGTGGATGTCGCTGTCTCAACTCCAGTAAGCACTTAAATCAATCTGTCACTGATTCAGTTTAATTAATGGTGTAAGCTATACTTAGCGATATGCTTACCTGGGCCCAATTATAGCCAAATGCACTCTCACATCTTAACAGACACTAATCTTGCATTGAAAATAGATAGATACCACTTATTATTACCACGATATTTAGTATGTAGTTTTTTTTAAATAGAAAATAGAAAGATCCACGCTGGTTTCTGCATGAATGGGCCGGATCGTCCGAGAAAGTTTTACCCTCTCATAGAAGATCGACGTAAGAGTAGTAGTATGCGTACAACTGCGTTTCGTTCGGTGAGTGAGAGTGCCGAAGTCCCACTTTTCCCCCTTTCCTCTTTCCTCACCTCCCTAATTCAATTCCTCTAACCCCATTCCCTGCCGCCATAATGGGACCACCATACCAGCAGTATAAGACGATGGCTTTTGGTATGGAGGCCACCACTTCTGGATTCCACTGACTGCTTACCATTAGGCGGGAAAAAGTCACTTTGGTAGGCTAATATTAAACAATAAAAGTATCTTATATGCCGTGATCGCCTTACCATCGAGGACCAATATATTTGTGAAGTTAAGCGAGCACGTTTTTACGACGATCGTTGTAGGTAGTTGGAATCCAGCAAATACTATCAGTATAAAATAATTTGTTTTGAGAGTTGCAATTATTTAGCCTGGATGCAAATCCGAAGGTTTAATTTACATCGTCAGTCTTTTAAGCACAGCGCAAAATGTTATAAGAAGGCTACTAGCAGATGCCACCATGTCACATAGGAACTGAACAGGATCGTAATTAAGATGATAACTGCTACCCCACTAACTGCTTAACCATCAGGGAGAGAAGAATCAACCTTGGCTTGCCCAATCTATTTCCAAAAAAACATTGGCAGTATGTAACCTTCAACCAGCGTATTCTGATCGCTTCTTCTTTTTATAGTGTCAGGATTTATTAAGGTCGCTTTTATCACTTAATTCATAGTGTTGGCTAATTTTAGACTGTTATTTATAATCGTAAGTCCAGGTTTTCCACGTGATAACTTGAAGATTGCCCACATTTTTATTTCAAACCTTAATAATAGAGGTATTTCAATAGTATTTATAACAATTAATCTATAAGTCCATTTCGTTTAGAAGGATCAGAATAGCGAATGAGAAGCCATATTAAATTTTAATTACCTGACAATTAAGGTTACTTCGATTCCGAAAATACAGGCTTTATTCCACTTTAAAATAGACCCATCAAATGTGATTTTTTTTATCTTTAGCTGACTAGTTAGCAAAATTTTTAGATCTCTATTGCATGTTGTTGTAGGAATTGTAAATTAGATGATTTAGATCTGTTCATCGTCATGACTATTTCAATAGATTTTTAAAATATTTGTAGTTTTAATAAAAAAAGTATTTCATAAGTTAGCATGTATCGCCTTTTTCCCCTGACAGACGTACAATGATTATCGAGCTAATTAAGGAACCTATCAAGTAATATACGTGTTAGACATAACTGTAGAGAACATTTTGTTAGTGTTAATGATTTAAGCTTTAACCACGATCGTAATAATAAAATCACAGATAATGCAGATGCGTCATCCCTTTAGCCCACGGTCTTGTCTTTCACGTCATGGGCCTGTCGGAAAGATTTACTTTGTGCGTCATTAGACTCGCGACATCGACCTGTGTGTTCATCAAAATATATATGAGAATCCATATAAACTAAGAATATACAATGCCATTACGCCTTCTCAAGCCATGGCCATGGGTGTTATAAAAGACGAATATAGAAGTAATTTTGAGCAGAGGATGTAAAGAAAATTTTATAATAACGTTCGATCAGTCTGTTAGTACAATCGCCTATCTTTGGAGGAGATTCGTACACAGCATTGGCAGATTAATGACTTGTAATAATGATGATGGTAAATATTTCTTATAATATTTTCTCACAAAGACAGCTTTCGCAAAAATATCATAGAAAATAACAACAAAAGCATTAAAAAAGTACAGAAATATTTTTTTTCGGGCGGTAATTGAAAACTACGTACTCGTATACTTGTCGACAAAGCTACTAGGTACTACTGGGTGCTCTAAATACTTTCGAGAAAACCATCTTTATCCTGTTACTACAACGATGATACTAACGAAACACGGCTTATACGCGAGATTATCATTTATCAAGTACTAGCTTTCCGCGGCACTATTTCACCCGCGTCTTTGCTTACTGCTCTGCTCCCGTCGCTAGTAGCGTGATGTTACATAGCCTATAACCTTCCTCAGGAACTGGACTATCCAACGCAAAAAGAATTATTAAAATCCGACGGGTAGTTCCAGAGATTAGCGCGTTCAAACAAACTCTTATGCTTTTTATAATCTTGTATAAATCTTGTAAATTTTGTGAGGGTTTAGTATTTGGTAATTAACAGCACAATTTGAAATGACTATGATATTTCAATCAATTCATTTTCAACTCGCAACAAGAATCGAGAAGTAGCAAATAATATTGCATCTATTATCTCGATACGTCTATTACTGAACATAAACCTTTGCAAAGTAGCTGATTGAAACCAGCCTACGTCTCCCACCCACCACCTCAAGTCGTCGAACTTTGTAATGCAATTTTTCTATAATAATAATTATGAGACAATACAAGTGATTTCTATAATTGCTCAGTAAGTTAATTTGAATAGATACCTATTCTACTTATTTTAGAAGAACTTAATTGGTTATTTTTATAAAAATGTTTCTCTAATCATAAAAGTTTTATAAACCATTAAGTACGTATACATAATATGTGTATATTGTGTATGTTATTACTGCTAATTACTGCAGTGATATAGGGCAGTTAATTACCTTCTCGGTTTTTCTCATATTATTTCCTACCTTCTCGGTTTTTCTCATATTATTTCCTCTTTTATTACCATTTATTTTATTACCACTTCCTCAGTAGCAAGATGGTTTTTGTTTTTTTTTTTATATTAGCCTACCAAAGTGACTCCACCCCGCCTGATGGTAAGCAGTCAGTGGAATCTAGAAGTGGTGGCCACCATACCATCTTCTTAAAATGCTGGTATGGTGGCCTTCACTATGGCGGCTGGGAATTGGGTTAGGGGAAGGGAATGAGGGGGGAACTAGGAACAAGGAAACTACTACTCTTACGTCAATTTTCTATGAGAGGGTAGTACTTCCCCGGACGATCCGGCCCATTCATGCTGAAACCAGCGTGATCTACTACAGTCTATATAATATGGTTTCTTTCTTTTTTTTTTTCTAAAATATTTAGATAACACGGCAATGTAAATAGGCTATAGTAAACTTTTAGCATCAAATGACCAGTCTTAAGGGCCGCAGCAAACATGCTACTTTTAGCATCGTCGACTGCCAAATTTGCGACTGTATCGATGCTGCATCACGTTTGGGCAACTCTGAGTTCCATCGCAGTATTAAAATCACCAGTTTCAGAGGTTCTATCGATTTATGCTGCATTGCGATTTGGCGATTGCCTGCGTTTGGTCGCTGTAGCGAAATCGTGCGTTTTAGCGATAGCTCCGATTGTGGATCGGGTCAGCAAAGATTGGGTACATAAAAATATCGATACTTTAATAAAATTATAGCATCGATACTTTGTAAGATTGTCAAAATCTAAATACTAAGTCTTACTCGTGGAACGCTGATGCTAAATCAACCCTACGCGACCGACATCCGAATGTTTGCGTAGTGTAGCGTTCACCTGCAGCTGTGTCGAGCTGACTGTGCGACTAAATCGCCGATTGCCGATGCTAAAAGTAGCATGCATGTCTGCTGTGACACGCGCCACAGCAAACATGCTAAATTATAAATAAATGCTTACCTGACCTGGTTGTTAAAAAAATAATTTATTATTTCGTTAATTTAGGAATCTGTTAATTTGGTATAGAGATTACTATTTTGTTTTACGAGAGTGATTCTTTTTTCGCCTACCAAAGTGACTCCTCTCTGCCTGATGGTAAGCAGTCAGTGGAATCCGGAAGTGGTGGTCTCCATTATGCTGGTTCAGTGAAATGATTTTTCACACCCCGTTTAAAAGACCCAGGATCATAATTAGATAGGATAGGAAATATGTGCTGGTAAAGAAAATGGAAAAATAAAAAAATAGAAAATGAATATGAAAAAAGAAAGACAATGTAAAAAATAAAATGTTGTAGAAAATGCCACCTGGCATTAAGCCCTCCTATTTACAACAATCAGTGCATAAAGTTAAAAATAAATAAAGAGTTTCAGGCTTTAATTGAGCGACAAAAGTATAAAGCTTCTTATTAAAATACTGGCGCAAACATTGTATGTTGGACCCTGTATATTATTATATGGCAACACATTGTATGTTAACCGATGTAGTTTCTGCAGGGCTTACCCAGTTTACTTTCATTTAGAAGTATGGCTTCGACGACTTTGTTTCTTACCAGATTTATTTGCTTTACAAATCTGTTTTATTTTTCCAATGTACAACCAAAAAACTTGCATTTTACAGTCATAATGCTTAAGTTGAGTTGATGACTACAGTAAAATATTTTTAAGTCAAAATCCGCCTGCCGAGCGTGATTCACTGGTCTATGAGAAAGTTTCGTAGCAGCCCGATTACCGATACAGCTCGGTGTTTTTTATAACCGAACTACTGCAACTGATGAGTTGTAGTAGTTCGATCAATAGGACTACTTGGACTCAATCCGTTTTACAGGCTCGTTTTATCGTATACGTTCCATTCGGTCATTGTTTTTTTTTCATAGAGGTACTAAGTCCAACTTATATCCTGTGAATTCATTGAAGTCCACACAAGACAGTACGAGAGTTTTCAGAGCGCCGACACCCTAGGAACCCTTCGGTCCGATTCCTTTTTCTCTTTTACTTACAATGGTTAGGTTGTATTTTGGAACCATTATTTCTACAATACTTATAAAACACAGCCATGTCTACAGGTTACCACTTAACCATCAGATGGATAGTATGCTTGTTTATTACCAAAGTGGTATAAAAACATACACCTACATTTAGTCAGTGTAATTTCAAGTGTCGGTTATCACCCGAATTACTATCAAATAAATATAGCATGGTAGCGTTAGTTATATGGTATAGTATTACACACGTAGAATAAATAAACTAAAGAAAACAATAAATAAAACCCTAAGGAATATAGTATGCAAACGGCGCAATGAATTTAAACAAGTGGACATAGTGCTTATCAGTTGCCAATTGCCCTCATAACGACCACCTCCGGCCTAACCATTGTACGTCCAAGAGATCTTTCTATCTTTTTTATCAAAGAAAATTAATACTGTGATTGTTTAACGGATTTTTTTAAATATATTCCTGTTTTGTTAATCAAGTTTGTGAAGTGAAGTGAATATACATAAAACGCCCTTGAAAGGGCAGCTAAGGTCTATGGGGGCGAGAATTTGACGTGTTAAATCGAACTTATACTTTGTTATTTTAAAGTGTAATAAGTGTGTACAAAATACTAGGTTTACGATTTATACATATAATAAAACGCCATTGAAAGGGCAACTAAGGTCCTTGGCGAGATTATTATTAGGTATTCAATCGAAATTATTCCCGTTTTTTTAATCAAGGTCATTTTTTGAGTGTTGTGTGAATCTATGTTAGTGACTTTTAATTAAATCTTCTTTGAAGCTAACGTCTAAGAGGCGAAAATTACATAGAAAATATGAGTTACTGTTTAAATAAATAAAGTGTTTTAATGATAAGAGGGTATATCATTATAAAAAGTCTTTGTCCTTGAAAGCTATGGTCCATGGGGCCAAGAATTGCTAGTGGAAAATTAACACTAAATGTGATAAAACTTGTGTTGGTGTTAATAATGTCTGATAGACTGCTCTTAAAGTCAGAGTTGATGTACGGCATTAACTGCTTACCCAGTGCAATACAGGTGATATTTCAATCATTTAATAAAAAATTGCGTGTTTTTATAAAGGCTATAGGTAGAAAATAAAGTAATTCAATAATCTATACTTTAAATGGGTGAATTTCAACAAGAGATTATTATGTGTCATTTTGGTAGGATTTTTTTATTTCAATGCTATCTAAATATTTTTAGTGACAAATAAAACTTTAGCCCATTTTATATTGTGCGTGAGTGGACATCAACATCAAAACTTACATAAATATTTAAGGATCATTTTTTAAGAGTCCACTGAAATGAACAGTGTCTACCGAAATGATAAAAATTACCACCGAAATTATATACTGTGCACCGGAATGAAATAAATCCACCGTAATGATAGCTAAAAACAACCGTGCCGGGCAGCCAGGGTTCCGTACTTTGTTAGTTTTGATTTCCACAAATTTTAAATAAACACTGAGACAGGACAGTATACAGTTATTTTAATATCATCATTAATATACAGATATTACAGTTAGTATTACATATAATATATCATTCTTTGACGTTACAATAACCTCAAAGAATGATATTAATGTAATGTTTATTATGATATTAATGAATTGTTTTTTTACTTTTATAACCTTTCGTAATTTTTCTGGTTGTTGTTGTGCAAAAATGTTGGCAAACTTTATCGTTAATGCTGGTAATCATAAATAAATATTTTTGTTTGTTTATGAACTAATACTAAGTAACTTGATATATTTTAAAAGAGTGAATGAAGCGCGATTAGAAAGCTTAAAGTTTCTGATTAATATGATGGCTGCATTTGTAAGTTACGCCATTAATAGGATTCATAATGTCACTCATATTGCACTAAGAGAAAAATACTCTAGGTAAAAGTAAATTGCACAACTATGACTTTGTATTTGACACAAGGATCTCTTAAACTTTATGGTTTTATCATTTCGGAGATACATTTAATTCCGGTGGACTGTAATTGGTATAACAGTCCACCGAATCCGCTGAAATGATAACACTGAAATGATAAAATAGAGATTAGTTCTACATTTAACTCCGAAATAAAATTATTAAAAAAATATAAACGCTACTCAAATAAAACAGCACTTACGACAAATTTAATACACAATTTTGAAACAAATTAAACGAATCTAACACGAGTTATAACAGCCACCGAAATGAAACTATTTTTGTCCTCATACCACTGAAATGATAAACTTACTTTTTTGGCGGGAAACCTCAAGACGTTGGGACCGGTGCGTTCGCGTCGAGAGCTTGAGCCGGACTGATCCGAAGTGAAGAAAGGTGAGGGGGGCGTAAGAACGCAATGTTGACGTGGCAATTCTACTAAAACTTACTGTCCTCTGAAATGATAATTTTTTTCCAGATAAAAGTTAAGTGCCTGTCAAATCCACGAGAAAGAAGATAAAAAAACAAAAATAGTTTTATTTGATCGAATGTATTATAATTTAATGATTACAAAATCGATTTAAATCCATTATGAATGTATTTGCAGGGAAAGGTATTTTATGAGCGGATTTGGGTTCAGGTCAGGCCACTGTGATGATAGAATAACACTTTGTAATCATTTTTTTTCGTATATTAATGGGTAGAATTCAATGATTTTTTTTTTGTCAAGGTAGAGAAGTACTTACGCTGTTGAGAAAAATATATAAAATTAAAAATCAGCACATAGCACTACCATTCTCAGGTTTGCAGTGTATTTTTTTTTGCTTGGGCAATTCACCTAAATCTATTTTTACTACTGGTCGAGATATTTTTTGTTTAACATGATTTCTTAATGTTCTTTCTTGTTCTAACATTGTATCAATAGCAGCATTCTTAATTTGAGCTTAAGAACTACCAGAACTAGAAGTAAAACCAACAAAAGAAACCAAGTAACTCCGTATGTCTAAACTCCTAATTAATTTACACACGTCCGAATTGCTCCGAGTCTCATTCGCATACAAAGATTTCGATGATCATATCAAAATATAAACGCCGCCATCTATACTATTATATAAAGCGAAAGAGTTTGTTTGTTTGAACGCTATAATCTCTGGAACTAGGTACCTCTAGGTTTGAATAATTCTTTTTGTGGACAATAGCCCAGTTCTTGACTCAAATTGTAGGCTACGTAACATCACACTACTGGCGATGGGAGCAGAGCAAATACGCAAGTGAAACGGCGCTTACGGGAAGCTCGTACTAAATATATTTTTAAACTCCATCTAAAGTTTGTCTCGAAGCGATCGCTTCTAACGATAAGACTGCCCATTGTCCCTAATTTTCTGTTATTTTTTTTAATATTTAGTGTCATCATCGTACTAGCCCGTTTTTATCACATTGGATAATGCCTCTACTTATTTAAGAAAGCATGCGCATTAATCGCAGATGTGGTGTACAATGAAGAATATAAATATCAAACTCCTGCTGAACTTACCTATTTCTTCCACAGACAGTCATCCAAGTGGAGCCGGAGGAGTTGGTGGTGAACACCGCTCTGCTCCAGCTCGCCGGCTACAGCCCACCTTCGCAGCCGTACCACCCACCTTCCATACAAGCACTACCAGAACATGACAAGCAAGCTTACGACTGCATCGTGAAATGTATGGAACATCTCGCTGTTTATCTCAAGTACTGTGGGAATGGTGAGTGGTGATTTTATTCGTTTGTTTGTCCCTTCGGTCTAGAACATAAAATCACTATTCGTGGCTGTTGATAAAAGGCGATTGAACACCAGGTAACCAGTAGTAACGTTAGGTACAATCGCCAAAAAATGTGATCTACCACTCTACGGTTGAGCTTCATTTGAACGTCATGAAACAAGGTCGATTTCTCTTACACTCCGTTAGAAAAGTCAACCTTAGCGATAAACCTTTGTGTGATGAGCATGACTGTTTGTTCTGTGTCTGGGTGTAATTTATCTATAATATGTATGTATTTACAAAAAAAAAAATGTATATAAGTAGTTTATCAGTTGTTTAGTACCCATAACACAAGCAAATATAATTGCTTAATTTGGGGCTAGATGGCGCTGTGTGAATGTGGTAGAATATTATTATATTATATTATTATTATTAATTAAATGACACAGAATTTTTTTTTAAAACTGGTAGATCACATTTTGGCCGAACGTACCTTACTTACTCTTACTTACTCTTACGCTTACTCCCTTACTACATTCAAAAATTCGCCAAGCGTTGTGACTATAGTAAACTTTTGCTTTGAGTTAATGACGTCCAGCGGTGAATAGAACTTATGCGAAAAAAATTTTTTTTTATTAACGTAATATATTCTTAACAATGGCAAATGATCACTCCGAGAAAAGAAATATTGGCCCTACAGTGAACTTTTTTTTGTATGTTAGCAATTAATTACTGCGATCGCCAATTTGTTTGCCAAACGTGATGACTATCACCTCCTCCCTTACGGAGAGATAAAGATTTATATATTAAAGATATATAACTTTTAAATTACAAGCGAAGTATAAGCAGCTTAGCGGTGTGCATATTTAATCATCAGATTAATAACTTTTAAACCGTCACATGAGAAAACGACTTATAAATCATCCAACAGAACTCTAAGGCGTTTGTCCATTCACCTGTCAATATGACGATTATGACCAAAACCTCTACTTTTAAAGTAAAGTTTGATAGCATTCCTTCTCTAGCAGTGAACACCATTCGATTCTTCTATTTAATTATTCGATTAAGCCATTTTCATTACATTTCGTTCTTTAGCTCATTTTAAAAATAATTATAAGTAACGTAATCTTTCGATGGAAAAGCAACAACGCTTAGGTGGCCTACATTTTACCAAGACTTGTAATAACAAAGTGTATTCTTATCTTCAACAAAGAATATTGTAAAAATATTGTGCCTTTATACATATAGGAAGCAAAGAGAGTAATCTTCTAGGCTGTGAGGGCTTTGAAAACTCTTGTACACTTTAATACATACTTTATTGTTGAACGCTACTGTAATGTGGTAGGTGGTATGACGGTTGTGTGCAGGGCCCTACCTCTTATAGCAATCTTATTATAATCTTACTTTGTATCTATCCTAGTTTTAATGAGACAAAAAGACAAAACACAAAGTAACATTAAAATAATATATAGTGCTATAAACTGTGGTGGTAGGCTCCCCCAGGTCATCACTTTGATGCTCAGATCGGATAAGCTGGTGTTTCTAACCAATAGCAATAGACATAAAACTTAGATACTTTTTCGTGATAATTATTTTCTTTTTTGAGAACTAGTAAAATATCCCCGTCTCCTAGACTGGTGGAAAATGAAATCCAGTCACACAAACATTTGTTTTGCGTAGGTTTAAAAACGACGACACTTGGCATAACTTGGCGACAAAATTTCGAAAAAGTCACATTGATTCTTGCTGGCCCGCAAACTTTCATAATGATACTACTATTTTGTTTACTAAACCCTAACCTAGGTTGATTTCTACTCCTTCGCGGAACGTAGTATTATGTCCTATGTATGAGTGTATCAGCGGAGCGTTCGTATTATATTATGCACGACGGTGTCGCTGTTTTAACTGCATGACAGGCAAATCTGTACCCTACAACATCATATTCGTAGTATAAAATGACGTCGCTGGAAAACGTAGGTCTGCCTGTATAAAGTCTCTAATATCAAGAACCTCTCAATGGATTTGGATACAGTTTTCTCTGATTTATAGTGCGTATTTTAAGGATAGTTTTGGTATATAATTTAGTAGCCGAGCAGCAACGATAATAGTGAATGAAGCCAGGAAACAACACAATTGGATACTGATGCGAAGCGAGGGCGGGCCGCTAGTATCTGTACCTATATACATAATTATATATTATGTATAATATCGCTTGTCACTGGATCGTATTTCATGGTTAACAAGCCTTCACCCATCATTGTCATTGCAGTCGTGTAAGAAATTATTGGATACTAAAGTATCAGCAGAGAACACTGTGATTATTAATATGAGGTTTTGGCTGCGATTTCGCCATGGTATGTTGAGTAAAACTAGTGTTGTATAGTGTTAATATGGTTGACGAAAATTTTCTGTACTTGAGTCGCCAGAAATCTAAAATCTTAAAGTTGTGTTTTTAAAAGTGGCAGTGAGTTTAAAACAGTAAGTTCGACTATCGAACTACTGGTAGGACTGGATGGAATAAACCTCTCAACCTCACGTATAATCTATAAAGTAGTTAATTATACTTTTCGATACTTTTGATGTTGCAAGCGTCCGTAGGCTACGGTAACTTACTAGGCAAATTGTATGCAAGTTTTTTTTATAACTTTGGTGACAAACAAGAATAATGATCTTGACTTCGGCAGTCGGGCAAAAAGGGGAAAATTTGTGCCTTGTTTACGTCACAATAATAACTTTGAATAATAAAGAAAATTATTTTAAAATAACAGAATCCTTATGACGGTTTTAACTTTTCCGCCTTTTGACTTGTAGTATAAATACTCTTAGTTTTACTAAATGGGTCTTAGTTCATCTCAAAAGCTCCGCGGTCAAAGCTTGTTGTGTTGAATGTAAAAATTTCGTTTTAGAACATTGTAATGGATTATATGGATTATGCGCCCTCATACTGTTTGAAGAAAAATCTCTTTCGCAATGGTATTTTTTTTTAGTAATTTTTGTTTTATCGTGAATTAAAATATCGGCGATAGTATTTGTAATATTTGGTTAATAAAGCGAGACTTAAGAAAAGAAGTAAAGATAATGGGGAAGAAGAAGAATCTATAGTTTGTCAAATTTCCTATGGTTCTATCCTTTTCAGCACTATACCGTGCGCTGCGTGCTGTTGCGTTTCGTCGCTCTTTCTCGTTTTAATGACATGTCTCCTGTCTGTGCCAGAAAAGGATAGAACTATAGATCTTCCCAGCCGCCATAGTGGAGGCCACCATACCAGCAGTTTAAAACGATAGCTTTTGGTATAGTGGCCGCCACTTCTGGATTCCACTGACTGCTTACCATCAGGCGGGGTGGAGTCACTTTGGTAGGCTATACTATAAAAAAAAAAAAAAAAAAAATAAGTGCGGTTCCGTGCTGCCAAATGTAGTCGAACCCTTAGATTCCCTCCAAAGCAAGGCTTGGTAAACGAAATCCTAAAAACAGATAATCTTTCAGTGGGTAATGCTGTTATCTGGAATTATCTAAGCGCGTAACGACATCAACAAAAGAAAGGATGGTGCCCCATTCCGAAAACCACCCGGCACTGGTCATATAATGTTCCATGTGATAACGCAAGCAACTAAATGCTGTGATTTTCGAAGAGACCTATATGACCTGCATTTATTTTTCACATTCTTCAATTACAGAATATATTATTGCAGTTAACAACACAATGGTCGGCAGTCGTTTATCAAGACCAATGCAACGCAAGCTGGTGATGTTGCTTCAATGTGCCATCACGGACGAGGACGGGCGAGGAAGGGCGGCTCGCGCGGCCAGGTCTCTTGGCGAAAGGACCGTCACAGAGCTGATATTGCAGCATCAGGTGAGACATTACACAATTTTTTTTTTTATATTATAGCCTACCAAAGTGACTCCACCCCGCCTGATGGTAAGCAGTCAGTGGAATCCAGAAGTGGCGGCCACTATACTAAAAGCCATCGTCTTAAACTGCTGGTATGGTGGTCTCCACTATGGCGGCTGGGAATGGGGTTAGGGGAAGGGAATGAGGGAGGTGAGGATAGAGGAAAGGGGGGAAATTGGGCCTCCGGCGCTCTCACTCACCGAACGAAACGCAGTAGTACGGATACTACTACTCTTAAGTCGATCTTCTATGAGAGGGTAGTACTTCCCCGGACGATCCCGCCCATTCATGCTGAAATCAGCGTGGATCTACTACCGTGAAAATTTCTGTATTTATTAGAGAAAGGAGGATTAGAAAAGAAAAAGTCATGTCCCTTGTTACTAATCATGTTACTTCCTTTACCGTTTTTAGTGTTGTTTAAATTATATCTTTTTTTTCGTTTTTTTTCATCGAACGAAACACATTTGTAATGAAACCAGTTTTTTACGTCGATATTCTACAGCAAGTAGTATTTCTCCACTTGATTCGGTAAATTTATGCTGAAATGGAGTAAGGAGATTTTAACATAAAAAAAAGAATGTTATGAACTTGGCAGCTAGTTTAGTATGGAGTGAGCCAAAACAGGCACTAAAAGGTGACAAGTTTTACCATCAACGAAAGCATTTCCAATTAGGTGTCAAGCTGGCGGCCGTGAAAAGTTGTTGTTCGTTTCCTGCTTAAATTACTATTATCGTTACTGCTCGGCTCTCATAGGTGATAGATTGATGTATTATATATACCTAAACCTTCCCTAAGTAACCTACAATATTACACTGAAAACCGCATCCAAATCCAGTGGGTAGTTCTCGAGATTAGCGCGTTTAAACAGACAGATACTTTCGAGCGACTTCCTTTTATATTAAGACTAGCTTTTCGCAGCGCGACTACACCCGCGCTAATGTTACATCTTTGGTTACTGTTCAGGTTCTATGGATATCATTAATGCGAAAGTTTGTGTGTGTGCGTGCCTGCGTGCGTGCGTGCGTGCGTGCGTGTGTGTGTGACATCTATGTGTGAATATTTTACTTTATGGATCATTCCACTTTCACACCACGAAATATTCAGTCCGTGGGGTGAACCACTGTACGAGTTCTTTTGTGTTTTTGTCCCGTCGCTTGGAGCGTGATGTTCTATAGCCTATAACCTCCCTCAAGAACTGGGCTATCAAGAGTTATTAAAATCCGACTGGTAGTTCTAGAGATTAGCGCGTACAAACAAACTGTTGCGCTTTATATAATAGTAGAACTATATATGTTACTGATTGATGAAGACAAAAATCGCGAGGCAGCGTTTGCTGAAGCTTTGATACTATGCGTTTGTTACTCAACAGTACTCAACATTCCAACATGGATTAACAGTAATGTCGTTGTACAGAATCCGCAGCAATTAAGCGCGAACCTGTGGGCGGCTGTGAGGGCAAGAGGTTGTCAGTTCCTGGGCCCGGCAATGCAGGAGGAAGTCCTAAAACTAGTTCTGCTAGCTCTAGAGGACGGCTCTGCACTGTCAAGAAAGGTAAGTCTATTATTTTATAAAATATTAACTAAAATGTCGTTACTCTTGCAATGTAGGTCGGCTACCTGACAAATAAAAAAAAAAGAGCTTTAGCCTATTATTTTCAACAAACGTATTTCGGTTAAAATGATGATAAATTTAAAGTAAAGTCGTCCTTTTCCTTATAGCTTTTAATTACAAGAGATAATACAACTGGCTGGTGTTATTATATAGTGTTTTGTCTTTAGGTTTTAGTGATGTTTGTAGTCCAAAGACTGGAGCCTCAGTTTCCGCAGGCATCCAAAACTAGTATAGGCCACGTCGTCCAGCTCCTATACAGAGCTTCTTGTTTTAAGGTAAGCACGTATCAAGTTTTACTTATTCTTATTATTTATTAGGTTAGCTTAGTCCTACTGCTGGTCAAAGGCCACTCTCTAAGGGCAAGATTCACAGACCGCACTTTGACTTTACTTTGATGCAATGATCTACTTTGTACCAAAAATATGTTTGAATATGAAGTTGAAAGTAATCTTCGGCAATACAAAGCTTACTTTGGGAAGGTGCCTTTGCTGTAAAGTAAAGTCACGATTGTGAATCTGGGCCTAAGATACATATTTTTGGTACAAAGTAGATCTTTGCATCAAAGTAAAGTCAAAGTGCGGTCTGTGAATCTTGCCCTTAGACTTCCAAATTTCCCTATCATTAGTAATTGCAAAAGCCGTCTAAGTCGTCCTGCCATCTCCGTTTCACTTATTCTTATCATTACTTATTCTTTAATGTTACTTATTTATTTACATTTTACATTATAGTTCGAAAGCAATGGGTTAGGTTTTCTAAAGGATACCGTGTATTTTTTTGTAAACCTATCAAATTTACTTAAAACTACGGGTCTATTGACGACTTAGGAAAACGCTTTCGTCGTCCTGTAAACAAACGAATGATGTCAGCCGAAACAAAAAGGTATAGGCAAATCACACAACTCAAGACAGGCAGCAGCGTCCTGTGAAAACACTGCTATCTCTGTATAAACCTTACTGTCAAGCGTGACGGATATAGCAAAAATCACGCTAAATATATTCTAAGATGCCTTCCAACAGTTGGATCATTGTTTGGTCCTTTTTTACTAATATCAAAAACCGATTTCTATATAAATTGGTATGTAGATAAAATCGGTGCCGGAGACAGACATAAGGTACTTTTATCCTGAAAATCGGTCTTTTTACGCGTGGACGAAGCCGTGAAGCGCAGCTAGTTTCTCATACTTATCTCGCTTTCATAGGTCTTTTGTCATCTGCACTAATTCTAAGACACATAAATTGTGTATACAGGTATCGAAACGCGAATGCGACTCATCACTAATGCAATTAAAGGAAGAGTTTCGTACGTATGAGTCGCTTCGTCGCGAGCACGACGCGCAAATTGTTCAGATAGCTACGGAGGCGGGATTGCGCATCGCCCCCGACCAGTGGAGCGCGCTACTCTACGGCGATACCGCGCACAAGAGTCACATGCAAAGTATTATAGGTTAATATATATTTATTTTATTTTTTATATTAGACTACTGGTAACGTTTGTTGGGGCAGAAAGGTTCTAGAGTGGCGACCACGAACCGGAAGACGCAGCGTGGGCAAGACCTTATAAGGGTAGCGCGGCAACCGATGGATGAGGGCGGCTCACTAGCGGTCAAGGTAGCGAAAATTGGAGAAGGCCTATGTCCAGCAGTGGATGTTGTTAAGAACAAGACTTCAAGACTAACATAAAGTACGAATATTTGGGACAAGTTTTATATTCGAGGGTTCTTAAATGAAATGAAATGAAATGAAATGAAATGAAATGAAATATATGTTTATTCATTTAAGTTAATTAAATTAACACTTATGAACGTCAAAGTTTACAAAATGTCAGCAAATTAACCTACAGCCAGTTCGCTGACGAAGTAGAGCCATGAGAAGAACTGGCAAGAAACTCAGGCCACTCTTTTTAATCGCCAGGTTATTACAATTTTTGTAAGTTACAGTTTCAAGTAGCATGCAAAGTGACGCAGGCAATACACTTAACTCTATAGATACTTAATTACTTACAGCTTTCTATGTTGTAAAGAAAATTAAAAAGTAAAATGTGCCTCAATTTGCATATATGTTCTTTTACAATACACAAACTCAAGTACCCTCAAGCCTTGCATAAATATTTTTGAATAGCTCAGAATGTCACGAATTTTGCTAGTACAAATCTTATTAATATTAGATACTAGTTGTACCCGACATGCGATGCAATGCTACCAATATAAACAAAAAAGTGTTTTTATGTATATTTTTAGGCTCCCAAGAACACCTTACCAAAGTTTCACCATAATCTGATAAATGGTTTTAAAACGCATAGAGAACTAAATACAACATTCATTTTTATTTATAGAATGTTTTCATGCAATGTTTGCATTTACTTTTTTAATTAAAATACTTAGCCAAATTATCATACTAGATGAAACTAAATAATTGAAATCCTCTATTTTTATCTTGGTAATTATATTAATTGGTTGATTTGTAATAATTACTTTGTATGGTTCTTTGGTTGCGTTGATGTGTTAAAATTGTTAACTCATACAAAAACTGTAATTATCTGGCGATTGAAAAGAGTGGCGTGAGTTTCCTCCAGTTCGTCTCACAGCTCTACCTCGTCAGCGAACTGGCTGTAGGTTAATTAGCTGACTTCGTGTAAGCATCATACTTTATGAACAAAATGAAATATATGCTTTGAGTTTTATTTATATAAAGTACTGTTTACAGATAAATTACAAACGCCTCAATCTTTCGCTCAATCAGTGCAAGAATTGTTTATCGCGTTACAAAGAACGGGCGACCCCGCGCAGTTGATTGTTATGAGCATGCATCTTGATAGGCTCGCCAATATTGACGCTAGTCCCGGTAAGTTAACTTTAAATATAAACAACTAAACGTCCGCACACGCTTTGGTATCAATAGTTTTATTCGGATTCTAAGGCCTATGTTACCCAATATATTTGTAGCTTTATAAAGGTAAAAAGAATTTTTTAAATCAGTCTAGTAGTTTTAAAAAATTAGCGCGTTCAAACAAACAAACAATTTTTTCCGCTTTATACAGAGTGTATACGACGGTATGATATTAAATGCAATTACGTATAGTATGTGACATTATAAAGCGAGACAAAAAAAAACAACTAAATATCTTCAATAGTTTCGACATAGGACAAACGGTCACAGATTTAAGTCATAATCCACGTCGAACGATAAACGTTGCCGCTCATTACAGGTCAGTGAACTTGTCATAATAAATGGTGTATTACATATTATTTTTTTAAATTTAAATTTTTTGTTTTCGTCAAATCATTTTTGTGATTAATTTGAAATCATTATACGGACTAGTAACAGCTGCCTTTTCATTTAATACCAAACCGTCGTATACACTCTGTATAATATAGCTATACATACTAACTGTTCACGGCGCGGTTTCACCAGCGTCTCTGCTTACTGCTCTGCTCTTGTCGTCAGTAGCGTGATGTTACTTAACCTTCCTCAAGAACTGGGCTATCATACGCAAGAAGATCCTACAATCCGACTAGTAGTTCTAGAGATTAGAGCGTTCAAACAAACAAACTCTTCCGCTTTATATAATAGTATAGTATAGATAGGTACCATCGTTATTACCCCACAGTAGGGTAAAGACCGCTTCTCATACAGAAGATCAAGCGATATACGAAAACAGAACAAAATATGGAAATTGAGGCATTTTCAAAAAGTCTTTTTTTTTTGTAGATGTTAAAAGTCCGTCCTGGCAGCAATTAGCAGAAGTGATGACGTCACTAAAGGAGGTTGTCGCCGGTTTGATCCACTACTTACAGCAACAGGCTCAAGGAAGGGACGCCAATCACAACCAAAAACACATCCTGTCTGATCGATGCGCAGAGAATAATGCCAGTGAGTTTGTAACTATAAGGGTCGTATTTATAAACGAAGCTCAGGTATTGAGTACGCGTACTTAATACCGTCTCTTTCTAACTACGGTCTCGGGCCCCTAGTTAGATAGAGACAGGGGTGTGATTCAAGTGCGCGTACTCAACTCAATACCTGAGATGCGTTTATAAATACGAGCCTGAGAGTGTTTACGCGTCATGAGTGGCGTCATGATTAATCCTTCGTTTTTTTATTGAAGTTTTTATTTTATTAACGACTGGCCTGTTGGTCTAGTGGTTAGTGACCCTGACTGCTAATCCGGAGGTCGTGGGTTCGATTCCCACCCAGGACAAACCTTTGTGTGATGAGCATGATTGTTTGTTCTGTGTCTGGGTGTAATTTATCTATAATATGTATGTATTTACAAAAAAAAAAATGTATATAAGTAGTATATCAGTTGTTTAGTACCCATAACACAAGCAAATATAATTGCTTAATTTGGGGCTAGATGGCGCTGTGTGAATGTGGTAGAATATTATTATTATTATTAAATATTATTATTATTATTAACGTTAGTAATGTCGATAAATTTAGAATGAATATTGAAATACTTATTTTTTTAATTGTTAAACAAAGTGACTTGCACTCAATGGTATGCAATTGTTGTTACTTGATTTTTATGTAAAATATGCAAAACGAGAAAAAAAAAATTGTGACATTCATCGAATTCATCCAAATTAGCACTTTTAACAAGGTACTCAAAAAGTATTAGATTTTTCTGACTTAATTTTACAAAGATATATGGCATACAAAACTTGTTGCCTATTATTCGCCTTTTTTTCCCTTTCTTTTCTTATTCTTTCTTTTCTTATCATTATAAAAATCAAGTAATAGCCGATATTCTTCCACAGACCAAGGTTCTCCACAATCTTCGACCCCTACACACGCCAAATACAAGGTCTCAATGTGTCGCGACGCGGCCGCACGATCTTTCTGTCCTAGAGGCAACGCCTGTACATTTGCTCATAGCGAAGAAGAACTAGAAAGGTATGTACTGTTGTTTTTCTATATTCGGTTATATTGGGTTAGTTATCATATCAGCTGAAACTTGTCCACAGCTGGGCAAATACAAGGTCTTTATTTACAAATTCATCCTACAAATACAGATAGAAAACCTTGGGACCTTGAAACGCAACAATTTTTATTTATTGATAACGTTTTATAAATCAATAAACGCCGGCTGCGTGCACGAATAAATCTCGCGTTCCGCGTGCAAGCGAGAGCGCGAAACAAGCGATAGAGAGGTCCGATCGGCATAAGTGTTCGGCTTGTGACGCAAGATGTTATCACATAAAATGCTCGTCCGTAAACTGACTTTACAGACTTTTAATTGCCTTCGCTTGTCAAATATATGGTGAGTAAGCGCCGACAGCCTTATAACTCATCTGATTCCAACAACTACATACAACGCCATCTAGACCCAAAGTAAGCATTTATGCTTGTATTGTGGGTTCTGGAATGCGGATATATACATCCTTAAATAATTTTTTTTTGTAAATACATATTATACATAGAAACACCCAGACCAATGCAAAAAGACATGTTCATGCACATAAATTTTTGCACCGAGCGGGAATCGAATCCATGACCTCTGTGGTAGTCCATACACAGTACCACCGAACCACAGAGGCAGTCACTTATGATGAAGCTTCTTTGCGAATTGAAAATTTATTGTTAGTTAGATCGGTAATGTATTACGAACGTTTTGTAACTTATGAAATAGCTACCACTGAAAACACAAGAGACTACGTAGTACCTACCAATTGTCTACTTTGTAAATATTGGTAAAACCGGTTAGACAAATTATATGTTTAATTGCTAAAGTACTCACTTAATATTAAAGGTTGTCTGGAAGAGATCGCTCTTAGCGATAAGACTGCCCATTGTACAACTTGCTATTATAACTGTGTTTTTGTATCGACCAATGTTATGTAAATGGTGTACAATAAATAATATTCTATCTATCTATTAAATTTTAGTTTGTCTTTTCTGTACTTAACCTATCATTAACATCACAAATCACTTGGTATTGAATCTTTATTATAACAAAAATAAATTCACTACTGAATCACATCAACCAGAATAACACAATCACACCACAAGAAAAAAATTACATTACCTACTAATATAAGTCATAAACACCATCATTTATTTTAATTGTCTGCACTCAAACAAAACAAAACAAAAACAATAAAGGCGACTAGCTATTTTTTGACGCGAATAAAATATAAATATATTACGCAACTAAATTAGATCGTTTACCAAAACTGTTAAAATGTCATCTATAGATTTTATTTAATTTAATACGATAATACTCAAACTACAAATCAACCAATGAGAAGTCATGAAATGCGTCGTCATTGGTTAATTCAATTTAATTCAAAAATTGACGCTTTCTATTGGCGTGTCGTTCAACTCTCATTCGAATGTCCTTAAAATTAAGCACTGCTTTAGTCGCGAAGAAAATCAACCGCGTGCGTCTGTGCATATAGAGCTTAAGAAGCTTGCATGTGTGTTTTTTAGGCATTGCTGTTTTCTGATTATTCCGCGCGCACGACCGTGGCGCTGTTGTATCGTAGATAGATGTAAAGTAATATTGTGTTGATTAAATTGAAAGAGTAAATCATTACGCGTGAAAATATACATATTGCTGAGTACAAAATAATGGTAATCTATCTCTTTTAATATAATCATTATGCATATTGCTAGTTAGGTAAAATTATGATGAATTTATTAGGGTAGGCAGTGCTTTTATGCCTCTAGGGAGTGCACGCCACTGATAAATATTGTTGTACCCTATACTTGTAATACTCTATTGTACAAATAAATAAAAGCCATAGTTGTTTAAGCTATTGCATAGCTTTTATCGCGGGCTTTAAGCGCGGCGATCGAATCAAGAAATTCCGTAACGAAAATAATACCTAACACCCCCGCTCCACCCCTCAGCTGTGTAGGCCGAATTGCGCGAATGACCGCGTCTGTGTCGCTGTTTGGCGGGATTTGCGGAAATTTAAATCTCGCGGCTGCGCAGTTTTAACATCGTGATATCTTTTAATTATTAGGCAGGTGTATTATAAAACTTAGTCATTGGAATCGTCATTTAATATACTTCAAAACAAAACATATATTAGGTCCGTATTATGAGTTTTTATATTGTTAATACTCATTTCAAAAAAGGTCGGCACTTTTTGACGGCTAAAGTTATATAAATCGCAAAAAATACGCGTTTTTGGAATAATTATAATTGCATAAGTTGATAAAAAATTCTATGCAATAGCTTTACCGCAGCAGTCTCCGAGTGCCACAGGATTTTGTTTTTTTTTAATTCTCTTACTCGTGGAGATGGTCTATAACTGCGAGCGTTTCCAAACTGCCTAGGCAGAATTTAAATGACGGATTCAAACAATTTGCCTGCTACATACACTACAACTTACAACTTGTAGTGTAGACTGTGCCATATTAGAACGCAAGGTGCCATTGTACACACGTGGTTTCGTGATCTCTTGCAAATCAATAATTACTCTTAAATATTCTTAATTTTAGAAGTTTTTGTGTATTCTAGTATTTTCGTGTGTTTTAACGTGTTTATCTTACATATTCGAGTAGGTATATTTTAGAACGTTATGACACGAGGTTTTGTGATCTAATGTAAAAAATAGTTATACCTAATACTGAATATTCTTGATTTACGTACGTTAACGTATTTATTGAAGTATATTTTCATATCAAACGAATCGTAAAGATGTCTGCCAGTTACCCATGGTACGTGGCATGCCTTATATATTTCTTATACAAATTAGTTTTGCTTGCTGATTTTGTAACGTAGTCTATAAAAGCAGTAAATTTAAGGTATATTATTAATATTTTTGTAATTTGTGGCTGTTAGTGCAAAAATTATGGCTTTGTATCTACCCACATTTTAATATGTTAAAAGGTAATATTTTCGTATTTTAGTATTTTAGTAATATGCTATTTTCGTCTCCGGCACCGAATCTATCTACATACCAATTTTCATCGCAATTGGTTCAGCCGTTTAAACGCTGAGTGTTATCAAACACACACACATACAAACTTTATTTATTTCTCAATCACTATTTGAAATCGACAGTACAAGTATAGAGACATGTCAAATATGTAATTATTTAAGATTTATTCATTTAAAATGGAAACGTTAATAAAGATGGTGAAAATTGGAGGTCTATGTCCAGCTAGACGTCTTTTGGCTGATATGATGATGATTTTTATAGTTTAGAAACGTAACCATTAACACTTTGGGACCGTTGAAACAATACGTTCAACTTTATCTTCAGGTTTCGTGACTACATGAGGGAGATAAATGGGAATTACACGTTTGTACCCATCCATCCCAACCCGGTGCCATTGGCAGGACAGGGCATGCCTTTGCCCCAGCAGTTCCAACAGTATCCTGTAAACCAGGCGCCGATTATGGAACAACACAACTTCAATGTGTCACGTAAGTAACTTTATACTTATTATTTGGTAGAATAAAGGTAAATAAAAAAATAAATAATACTAAAACACACAACGCCATCTAAACCCAAAGTAAGCATATATTAATATCTTATGATATGGGTTTTACTTACACCCCTCCCACGCCTATGCGCTCCGGTCGCTGCGTAGTCGTCTATCATTCTAACCTCAAAATTACGTATCATGTACACGTGCATACGTATTTACCCGATTTTTTTGAAGTGAGAATTGTGTGTAATTACAAATGTCAAATATACGGAAACACAAGACACTAGATGGGAAAGCTAAAATAGACATTTTATAGAAGTTAGCTAGTGGAGAAAACATGCAAATTGGCAAAAGAATATTATGGTGTTATTGGCAAAAGTATTTGTACATGTTAATTATAATATGTATTCTCTCTATGAAATGCTTTATTTTATTTTTTTCTATCATCCATGTGGTGTATTAGAAATTCTTTAGAACGCTGTTTCTGTACAAAAGAAGATATAAACAATTGTCATGTAAATGTTCTATCACAATGAATAAATGATTTTACTAATTAACAATATTTATTATTGGCGACGAGAAAAAGTGAAATAAACCTTTTGTAAATGTATATATATAATGGACAAATTAAAAAAATATCGAGGCACCCTACGCGGGATGCTCACACGACTCGACACCTACATCGTTCAGAGGGCAACAATGTCTGACGAGGATATTACTGCTCGTGTTCCCTGGGCCTGAAGGAGACGATCCTGGCGCTACGGAAAGTACAAGAGACGATCGAGAACACGACCGTCGACGACACGGATGATGACGCTTATGATCAAGAACAAGAATACAGGTACGAGTTCGAGGAACTTCATACAACGATAATATCTAAACTTTTAACAAAACAGAGACAGAATGCAGGTCAGCAACAGAACCAGGAGAAGGAGGTAACATACTAGATAAGTTAGTAACGGTGAGAACTCGTCCCCGACGAACGCCAAATGCTAATGGTTAAACTCCGAACCAGCCAATGTTTGGCAGAGAAATACGCACAGCATTACGTGCTATGTTTTTAAGAAAAGAAAAGGAGACCGCACCAGCGCTTCAGAAAGTCAATGTCAGAGAGTTCAAAACTGGTGATCGGGTACAGGCTCCTGACTATACAAGTGCCACGAAGCGGTGGCAGTTTGGAAGCATTACTAAACGTTTGGGCCGACTACACTATGAAATTCGCACTGACTATGGTGATGTCTAGCGCAGACACCTCAACCAGCTCTTGGTTGCACCTTTGATCCGCAGCAGCTAGGAGGGGAGAGATGTGGTGTATTAGAAATTCTTTAGAACGCTGTTTCTGTACAAAAGAAGATATAAACAATTGTCATGTAAATATTCTGTCACAATGAATAAATGATTTTACTAATTATCAGTATTTATTAATCCAGTTATCCGAACATTTCAATAATCCGGCGCCTTCTGATTTTAATAGTGTCGGATTAGTGAGATTATACTGTACTTATATTCTGTTTTGGTAAATACATACATATTATACAGGTGAGTTTGAATTCATTAGCATCCTTTTAACCTGTGATTCTATACATAGTACCAAGTACTTATGAACTATAAAATTGAAAATTAATGTTATCAAAATTATGATTTTGAAAATTATAAGTCTAAAACAAACAAAATAATAAATTAAAACATACTAAAAAAATATTACATTTTTATTAATTGTTAATTAATATTGCGCGCAAATCAACTACGTTTGGCCGCTGTATACCAACAAGATGATAGTACTACCTACGCCTAACCTATTATTGAATAAATGCACCGCGCGAGCCGTGTGGCGCAGATGTAGGCTACTTCGCAGTTCTATTGAAATGAAATAAATACCGCCAGGCGCGCTCCTGCTTCCTGATAGGTTGCGCCGGCGACTCGGCGACACGAGGCGCGGCCGCGTGTGCATTAAGCTTCGGTTAAACCTGCGCGACCGCGACGCGGGACGCGGGACGCGACGCGGGAGCGTTTGCAACGCGAAACTTAACGTGCACACCTGCGCGACTGCGACGCGAACCGCGAACTTCATTTGTTACTAAACAATCACTAAGGCTGCGCGTCTTTATCTGGTACTATTTGCGCCCCACGGCTTCGCCCATGCCTTAAATGTGTTTTGTCTCCCACAGATTTTCGGGATAAAAAGTAACCTTAAATACTTTGTCAGTCCCTGGCACCAAACCTATCTACATACCAATTTTCATCGAAATCGGTTTAGCTGTTGAGGTGCTAAGCGGTAACAAACACACACACACATACAAACACAAACTTTCGCATTTATAATATTAGTGGTATAGCTACTAAATTGTTGTGGTGATGACATCCTCGTATTTAACATCAGATTCTGACTCTGACGAGGAAGACCTTTCATTGCTTGCTTTTGTGGAACAAACCGCGCGATAAGTAATGGCAACCTCTCTGGTTTAGTTGTTTGAGTGACAGACTACGAATCGAGAGATTTTATTTACAGCCGACGGTGGCAGACTAGCCAACAGCCCACCTGGTGGTAAGTGGTAACTGTCGCTTCTTCGTTGCCTGCGACTCTGCGAAGCTGCTGCCTACCGGCAAGGAAGTGGGTTAGGTGAAGGGAGTAGGATAGGCGAATGGATTGGGGTAGGTGAAGAGATTAAGGTAGGCGAAGGGGGTGGAGTAGGTAAAGTGAGTAGGGAATGAGGAAAAAGGAAAGGGGAGAAATTGGTCCTCCGGCGCTTTCACTTACCGAACGAAAGTAATACTACTACTCTCACATCGATCTTCATTAGAGGGTAGTAGGTACTTTACTTATACTACTACACACGTCTGACCACTAGACGCGTGCTTCCCGCTCTGCGGACGCTGCAGTTCCGCGTTGCGGTCGCGCAGGTGTGCAAAGCGCCGCAGCGACCACCGAAGCTTTAAGCTTCGGCCAAACCTGCGCGACCACGACGCGGGACGCGGGATGCGACGCGGGAGCGTCTGCAACGCGAAACTTAACGTGCACACCTGCGCGACTGCGACGCGAACCGCGAACTTCATTTGTTAGTAAACAATCACTAAGGCTGCCCGTCTTTATCTGGTACTATTTGCGCCCCACGGCTTCGCCCATGCCTTAAATGTGTTTTGTCTCCCACAGATTTTCGGGATAAAAAGTAACCTTAAATACTTTGTCCGTCTCCGGCACCAAACCTTTCTACATACCATACAAAGCGACTGCGAAGCGGGAGTGTCTGCCGCGCGGCGGTCGCTGCCGTATAAATATCTATGGCGCTTTGCACACCTGCGCGATTGCAACGCGGGACTGCAGCGTCCGCAGAGCGGGACGCACGCGTCTAGTGGTCAGACGTGTGTAGTAGTATGAATAAAGTATTACCCTCTCATAAAAGTTCGATGTAAGAGTAGTAGTATTACTTTCGTTCGGTGAGAGCGCCGGAGGCCCAATCTCTCCCCTTTCGTTTTTCCTCATTCTCTACTCCACTAGCTTTGCCTACCTTACTCTCTGCACCTACACCACTACCTTCACCTACCACATTCCATTCGCCTATCCCACCTCCTTCACCTAACCAGTGGGTTAGGTGAAGGAGGTACAAGGGAGTGCCCTTGCCGGTAGGCAGTGGCTTCGCAGACCGCAGAGTCCCAGGCAATGAAGAAGCGACATGAGCGACAGTTACCACTTACCACCAGATGGGCTGTTGGCTAGTCTGCCACCGTCGGCTGTAAAAAAAACCCTACCGATTCGTACTCTGTCAATCAAACCATTGAATCAGAGAGGTTGCCATTATTTGTCGCGTGGTTTATTCCAAAAGCAATAAAAGGTCTTTTTCATCAGAGTCAGAATTTGATGTTAAATACGAGAATGTCATCACCACAACAATTTAGTACTATCCTACTAATATTATACATGCGAAAGATTGTGGGTGTGTTTGTTACCACTTAGTGCCTAAACGGCTAAACGGATTTCAATGAAAATTGGTTAGAAAGGTTTGGTGCCAGAGACAGACAAAGTATTTAAGGTTATTTTTATCCTGAAAATCGGTCTGATTCCCGAGGAAGACAAAACACATTTTAGGCGCAGGCGAAGCCGTAGGGCGCATCTATTACCAGATAAAGACGCGCAGCTTTAGTGATTGTTCACTAACAAATGAAGTTCGCGGTTCGCGTCGCAGTCGCGCAGGTGTGCACGTTAAGTTTCGCGTTGCAGACGCTCCCGCGTCGTGTCCCGCGTCCCGCGTCGCGGTCGCGCAGGTTTGGCCGAAGCTTTAGGTGTGTGCGTGTGGGGGCAAGGTGCAAATTTTTATTTTCTATCAGTTACGTATTTCATATCTCCGTAAACTTTCCAACCGTGACGCTCGTGGTTGGATTCAGTGACTTTTTGTGTGTGTTGTGTTGTGAAATTTAATTATTATGTACACCAATCAACAATATTTGGACAAGGTGTTGTTTTATCACCGCGCCGGTCAAAACCTTGTGCGAGCTCGGAAAATGTTTCACCGACGTGTTTATATAATTACGCTTTACATTTAGGGGAAGTTAATTTAACATTATTTTTGTTATTATGTTGCTTTTGAATTGTTGTTTTTATGATATGCAAGTGTGGCATGTGTTATTTAACTGGATTGTATGATATAACTACTCATTAGGTGTTTGCCTGTAATAATAGCTGTATGTTTGTGAAATAATAAATAAATAAATAAATAAAAATATCTATAGTATTAGTACATATAAAAAATATAAATATATGTGTAAACTAATCTAACTTTAATAATAATGTAAAGTGTGTAAAAGTGTATAGGTAATGTATACAGTATAAAATATAAAATAAGGTAATATTACTTTATGTTTGCAGGTCGCTGCTGACTTCGGCAAGCTTTACTTGGTCGTAATGATGGCGAACATGCTTTCTGTTTATTAATAATGATAAGGTGTTGCAGTGTATTTTGACAACCTTGTAGGGGCCTTTCCATATAGGCGCTAGAGTCTTACGCATTCTAATGAGACCCAAGTACATCTAATGAGACACGTTTACAAGGTCGTGTGAATGTACTTGTAATTTGCATGTGTGCACGATTTATTTACCTCAGAGCTTTGTTTTCTTGGCATTGTTTACATTTCTTGACATACGACTCTATGTCGCCACGCATACCTTTCCAATAATACAGGTCTTTTATTCTATTGTAAATTCTGCTAACACCTAAGTGTCGGGCTATAGGTATATTATGATTATCATAAAAAATTTTCAATTACAATCTTAGTGATACGGAAGTTTACGAAGAGCGATCTACGAAGCATTATAGTGCAGTATAAGTGTTTATTGCTTTATTTTTAGTGTTAGTGTATTGTGTGAGTCTTTAATAAACTCATTATCGCGTAACTGGCATTTTACATTGAACCCCATCCTGACACGTAACAATATTTACAATTCAAAGAGATATTCAATGTTTATGTATGGTTGCTTCACAGTGCCTCCAGGAATACCACCTGATTTAGGAGAGAACTCGCATGCGAACAACGGACACCCACCTCCGTAAGTTTATTATATACTAGTTTTCACCTAATATAACTTTTTAGTTACTCGCCACTGTTATGACGTCGTCGGTCCAAATTCCCATCTGTCCCTCTGGTTTGTTCCCCTAGGATGACAGATGGAAAAAAAGTTAGATTTGTCCCCCTGTTAACAACGGAGGGACAGATGAAAAGCCAATCACTCCTTTAAAGTTTTATCTGTCCCCTCGTTGTGAACTGGGAGACAGATAACACTTTTATGCTTGTTGGTGTTGTTGTTGTCACCCTAGAGGGACAAACCAGAGGGTCAGATGGGAATAATCCGTCTGTAAACCGACGGATGATTCCCAACTGACCATCATTCCATCAAACTCCTCACTAAGTGGATCTAGTGAGGAGTTTAAGCTACACTTTCTAGCTCGTGTTTACCTGTTATAAACCTCACAATCCCTCCCTAACATTATTTGCTTTACAAGTTTACAAGAATAATACCGCTTTCTATAACCTTGTAACCAGAATGTTCTGACTATACAACGACATGGTGTCAAGTCATTCTACCTTAGACATTTTTTTAGTTTCGGTAAATTCAAAAGTGAAATTAGACGATTTCCATGTATCAGTACTTACAAATCCGGTTAATAGGTTCCCTGTCCCATGTATCATATATGATTCATAACAATTTAATTTCTATTGTGTCTCTTTTTGAACAGCGAATGGGTTAAAGGACATAATATATAATATTTTTGTATTGTTACAACTAACTTAATATCTGGAGCATCTGTGCACACACACGCAGAGCTTTCTATTTTATATATTTACTTTGTTACTTTACGTTTGTATCTTGTTGTGTAAGCCAATAAATAAATATAACCTTTAGTTCTAACCTTTAGGGTTAAACCACATCTGGCTGCACGGAACCGCACTTCCCCATAATATCCTTTTTTGTCATTAAAGCGAGAAAGAGCGATGGAACGCTTCAACACGCTACGCGCGGTAGCGTACTGTCGCGTTCTTGTACTACCTATTGCAGCTTCCTATGATGAATGAGGTTGGCTTACCAGCAGTGGCGTTACTTGGGATGGCCTATGTCCAGTAGTGGACGTCTTTTCGAACTGATGGTGATGAAGAAAACTCTTTGCGTTTAAATGTTTGATGCTTACTTGTACTAAGAACTGTAACTAAGTCACCTTATAACTTTATATGATTTGGATTTAGAGACAGAGTTATTCTAGCGAACTGGATGGTTTTAATTAGCTGACATAATTTTGTTTTTGTTATTTTAGCGTTGTGTGTGGTTGTGTTATTGTAGTGAAGTGTAAATCATGTGCTCTAAATGATAAACGAGTTCAAAAATCATTATAAAAGTGTAAAAAAAATATTTGTTTAGTGTTTAAAATAATATAATAGAGTCTGTAATCTTACCACGATGTTATAATATTACATTTGCTTACCAAAACAGTTAAATTGTGTGGAACTGTGTATATTTTTCTATCACAACTATCTGTACCACTTTTCTCGCAAATAAATGATTTTGACTTTAAGCTATTGCATAGCATTTATCGCGGGCTTTGAGCGCGGCGACCGAAACAAAAAATTCCGTAACGAAAATAAAACCTAGCACTCCCCAATCCGACAAATAAATTTTTCATGTTAGCATGAAAAATTTATTTTTCAGGATAAACACTAGTGGCGCTACTTTTAACACAAAAAAATATTATAATTAAATTTTATCTGGTAGAACTATAGAAATGAAACTAAGATTTTAATAACGTGTAATAAAAATAATGCATCAATGTAATGTCCCAGTTTTATTCTTTTTCGGTGTAATAATACTTAATAGGGTGATAAAAATTCCTGAATAACCTACATGTATTGTAAGATAATAAAAATATTTTAAACGATATTAACTTCTCATTTATTCAATAAAAGAAAAAAATTGTTTTCTTATAGGTCACTACGCTCAAAAAGTGTAACTTGAATTAATATCAAAGAAAAAAAATACTGCATAAATAAAAAATAAATAAATAATTATAATTACATAAGTTGATAAAAAATGCTATGCAATTGCTTTACCGCGGCAGTCCCCGAGTGCCACAGGTTTTTTTAAATATACTCGTACACAAACTGTGTGTTGCAAGACATTGTTTTTTGATTTGATTTTAATATACTTATGTATATTTCAACATATAAAATTGGAAATATTTGAAAATAAAAGCAATAATGATAACAGAACAACTACACTGCGCTGTGTAGACCTAAAGTAAGCATGTAGCTATTACATGATATGAATTCTGAATTTTATTGAATAACATTTCAGCGGTTTCGCAATAGCGCCTCATCAGCAGATCATATTAGGTCTGCCAATACCCCACAATGAGACCATGATACCTCCGGGCACCGAACGCGTATACTACCCACAATACAATCGTCTGCCGGACGACCCCCGTGCAAACGTGCAGTTTCGACCTGATCTCTGTCCACCCCAGTTTGTGCCCAACAATATGCATATGCCAAATATGTATCCCGCTCCAGAGGCTATACCAAGGGAAGATATGTTCAACCGTAAGTATTTTTATCCCATAAAACTTGTCACTTCCTTTTAGCATCTCGACGACAATCTTTATCTTACAGCAGCATCGGTCAGTTCCTGCAACAATTGCAGACCATGCATATCATGTATGAGATGTTCCATTTTTGTGCAAGCACTGCATGTAGACTCCGAGTCCGTATTATCGATTAATAGACTTTCTGAAAGCAGCTCAAGCCAGCGGAAGGTTTTCCGTTAGAGGGAAGAAACTCAGGAGAGGCCTGTGTCAAGCAGTGGCTGATGGACTGTTGACGACATAAAAAATAATGTTGTACAGCATGTCGAGCGTCAAAGGTTTTTGTTACGGCATGTGAAATTGGAATAATTATCTTGGTAGTTTACTGGTATTATATACGCGACAGACACAGAGGTTTCGAGTTCGATCCCCTGGTCGGATACTAAGTGTTCCAGTCGAGAAATTCTCAATAACTTTGTACTCTGTTCATGGGAATCAGCTGGCAAAATGTTAGTGTTATAAGTCTACTCCTTCGGCCTAAAATATATAGATTACCTTTTACAGCTGTGATGCCAGCGGATATGATGCCGGATTTTCGCGTGAACCCTCCGCCGCCAGCTTTCACCAATATGCGTATGGATCCCCGCACTGATGTATGGGCACCCAACCCCGCTGAGGTAAGCTTCAACATGTGCTTTCTAACAACATTCTGCTGCTGTTTTGTCCCACTCGTCATATTGTCAACAAATAGGGACAAACTCGAACTAAAATCCTGGAAAGTCCCAAAAATACTCGTAAGATCTATTTAACAGGGATTCTTGGTAAAATTAATGTCTTATATGTCTGCCTCCATGGTGTTTAGGTAAAACGATTGCCGCGCTAATCCGAGTTCGATTCTCGGGTCAGATAATCTTAAATATTTCGCTGGAGACTTATATTCTGAACAATGACCTATGCCTATGCCTGTCGCAAATTACATTAAATGTCGCTATAAAACTGACTTTCTCGAATTTTTGATGATGTCTTCTGCTGTAAAGTTTATTTATTGAAAGTCTCTGAATCCACAGGTGTATACCTTTGGCGATATGAGATCCACATTACCGGCGACACCGCGGGCCGAGGTCAGTTTAAATTAATGTCACAAATTTTTTAGCGTTCGTAATTTCAAAGTTTTATGGAGAAGTTTTTTTGGTCATACTAATCAACCCACATTAGAACTTTCTCAGTATTGCAGAAGATCGTAGCTTATTTAGTAGATCCATGTTGGTTTCAGCAATTTGGAATACTAAAGTACTAGTTTCCATTCTATTGTTTTTCGTTTGATGAGTGAACACCAGAGGCAAGATTACCCTCTTGGCACCCTTTCCATGTTCTCATATCCTTTCCATAACAGTCGGCAGCTTGGTTGTGTAACAGAGAATAAAAAGTAGGCAAGTTTACTTCCATGTTACAACGCAGCACCACATAACCTCATATCGTCGGTCCAATATTCAACTATCTACCATATGATTAATTAGATGATAATTATAAAATAGAAGTACACTCTCCGCTCAACCATAATATTTTCTAGTTTAATTTAATTCTCCTCAATAATTTGACATTGGTGTTTGGACTTGAAGCGCCGCACCGATACTATGTCACAGATGCTGCGTTGTAAAGAGCGAGTGAAGTTGCCTACTCGCTACACTATGGTAACATATACACAAGTATATGGTTACATGTATCTACAGGCTTACACACCACGCTCATCGATGCTGTCGATGTCACGTCGCTCGTCCCCCGTCGAGGTTGCGAGCCCTCGAGCTGTCGGTGGACCAGTCTCCGGCTCTCTACCTAATGGCCCTACTGGGGTAAATGGGCCGTCGCCAGTGCCGACGGTTGCCAATGGCCCTATAGTAGTTGTGAGCAGGATGGTTGGAGTAGACCGAGTTGGTGTGGAACGGGTTCCTGTAGAACGGGCGACGGTGACTGAACGGTTGACGGCGGCTGCGACCGCTTACCAGTTCACTGGTCCCTGTCAAGTCACCGGTTTGGATGATGTGAGTAGTTTTAAGTTTAAATCTCTGTTTATTTCTACTTTGTGATTCAGTCGAACTGTGAACCTTGGAGCTTGGGCTCGATCCCTGGAGGTAAAGTGGTATTAGAATTTTCTATTGAGAACTTCTCTGTTCGGATTCTGTGGCAATGGCTTTGTGCCCTGTATGAAAACCAATATAGCTGAAGCACTTAACATTTACACCCGGTTTTTGTCTTAAATATGTCTACAATGTGTACAGAATGCGCAAAAAAAGAAACATAAAAATTACTTGTTTAAAATTTTTATTCTACGTTGCAACTACTTTTATATCAAAATATGACGAAAATATCTTAAACTTTACCACCAATGGCTTCTAAAATGGTAGGTTTTTTTTAAACATTTAATTATAGCATATTTAAAGTATTTTCTATTTCCTATTTCAAAAGGCGTTACTTTTTTGTGCACAGCCTATATAATCAAGTTCTGTTCTTTAAATATATTTTTTCTTGTTACAGCAAGAATTAGAGGCTGGCTTACAGGCACTGGAGCGTCGTATCGATACTGAATTCAAGAGCGCCGACTAAATTTTATTATTTATTTATGATACATAGGTATTCAAAATATTTTATATTATGCAGTTGCATTACAAATACTACGGTTAGACAAAACATTAATTACAACAAAATATTAGTTCATTACAAAGGTGACTATTTTTAATAGCGATCGAATTAACATACTGTCTTGACGAACAAGCGACATAAGGCTTATTCTCTAGTCGAAAGATGTTCAGTTTTGTGTGCCAGCTGTCATTCATGTTTTTAAACGTAAAAAGTTATCTGTTTGCTTTAAAATAATCGCCTTTGTAATGTTATTCAACTATTTATTTATGGAAGCATAGTATTCAACCGTACTTCTAAACACAGTCAACCTGGAACACTCACGTTCATACATTTTACATTTTATTTACAGTTATGCCAAAGTGAAATCATATTTATTTTATTCATATAAGGTTAAATTTGCTTTATCGCTGTGCTGAAACAAAATCGTAGTCTTGAAAAGGTTTGTTTCAAACATTTTGTTACTCAATTAAGGCCTCAGTTTTCGATAGAATTATGTTTGCGATCATTTACTGACAAAACCATCTATATTTTTAAACTGAGAACATTCTAGAATATACGTACAGTCAATCAGGTGCACGAGTAGCCTCTATATAAAAATAACATTTAATTAATCAAAATAAACTCGCATTATGTAAAACCACCCTAGCAAATTTACACAAAGATTTATCGATTAATAAACAAGCGACAACAAGAACTGTAAATTACAAATAACGCAAAAACGTAGATCCTAGCTGGTTTCAGCATAAATGGGCCGGATCGTCCGGAAAAGTACTACCCTCATCGATCGACGTATACGAGTAGTACGCAAAGTAAAGGCAATAGTATGGATACTATTGCCTTTAGTTTCCTTACTTATCTTATTCCCTTCTCTACCACTTCTAGATTCCATGTCTGCTTACCATCAGGCAGCTTGGAGTCACTTTGTTATGCTAGTGCAAATATAAAAACCAACCTCATCATATACTGTGTTATTTGTAATAGAGCACTTCATGCGTGTGCGTAAACATCGACATTATTTTTATACGTCATTTTAATGTAGCTAGCGAATACTTAGCTAATAGAACGTGTAGACTTTAATACATAAAATCGAGCAACAATGATATAGCAGCTAGCTATGAGAGTTGAGACAAAAAGTTTTATGTTAAATACATTTGTCACGGCTGGACCGCTTTCTATAATCAACACAAAACGATATTTACACGATGTCGGTTTTACACTACAAATTAAAACTAACTCTATTCATAATTATGAATGTAATGAAGACGCTAGTTAAGTTTGAATATTTATGTCATATGAAAGTTACAAATAGCGCGAGATTACTTAAATTAGACTGACGTTTCAGTGACAAATTTACACAGTGTAAATGTGTATAATATGTGTCTTATTGAGACTGGAATACGTTTCAAAAAATTGAGTAATACTGACATGCTACTAATAAACGCGAACTTAAGATAACGCGAGAATTATGTCACTATTGCAGATAATTTGTAATTTTATATGTTCACGTTGAATGACATGATACACGATATTCAAGTCATTGTCAGATTTTAAAAGATACGATTTTAAAATCGTCAACACTTCAAGACAGCTACTACTTTAAAAATTTTAAGTTTAAAATTGTACTGTAACAAATTACATAAATTGATGGCTTAAAGTTTATAAATTGTAAAAATATTAAAAAAAACTCTTTTAATATTGCTTTTTTAAGTATATATATTTTAAGTCACTCAAAATAATCGCTAGCGATATTCACAGTTCGGCATACAGTCTCTTAAAACATACTTGATTGTGCGCTAGAACATTTTCCAAATATTAATTATTAGTTTTTAAGTAACCTCATTTACTATCAATTGCAATCTGGTAAAAAATATAAAAGTAAATTATTCATTGACTTGGTTAATCAATAAACAACATTTACAAATAAATGTAAAATAGTGATCGATTAGCTATCAAGTTTTGTCTCTTTTTCTTTTGTAGTTTTTGAACGTTATAAAAATGGACAAAATGTTACATAAATAATTATTCTATCGTTATTATGTAGTAAATATAAACAAAGGGTATGTTTGTTCTCTAAACAACACAATTTTTCTTCTTAAACTACCAATTTACAAGTTTTCTTTTTTGGTTACAGTTAAATATTCAGTTCATAAACATGATTACAGTTATGTTTTATTTTCTGTTTTGTTCAGATCTTTGTGACTTTTTGTTTTATCTTTATGTAACTAAAGATAAAACACAGTAGCGTAGGGTACAATGCGCAAGTGGTGGCAAAATTTCACAATAATATAGGTATAGTAAAAATAATAACCATTTCATTTCACATTTTATCACACCTACGATTCGGACTGGATGAAATGAGTTCCCATTAGTAACCTGTACAATATAGGTACAATTATTATTATATTTCCGAAAATATATAAGTGAATTTTTCCTGCGCCCAGGGCTAGCATCCAATACGCGGATGCAATAAACCAACGTTATGTTAATAGAATATTGTTATTGTTGACTTTAATATCGCTAGGTATTCTAATTGATAAAATATGACTTCATTTGCCGCAAAATCGTTTCAAACAGTGGAAACTATTCGTAAATAGGTCGTTTACTATGGGGCATGTAGCTCGCGTCTTCCACACTCGCCATGTAATTTTGGCAAAGTTTTTACGATATATTTGCCTCGTAGAAACGTTTAATAGAAATTATATGAATTCTGATATTCTCTTATACTTAGCTGATAAATTTTATTTTTACATGCAAGGTACAACATGCAAGTTTTGCAATACAACATGCAATACTTTGCAATATTTGCAATTTGTTATTGAGGTTAATTTAAAGCAAAAATTCGTCACCGAAATCTGTAAAAACGCTATGACCCGAATATGAAATGTTAGTTGTTTATATTTAGGTGCAGGGTTTCTGTAATATGTTGTCATCGAACGCTTTAATGCATATATTCTTATTTTCATAACCTTTATTGAGGTAGCAAGTTCTTATGATGACGCCTAATCCATAATTTCACTAGGAATTGGATTGCATTTGTAATGTCGGTAATGCTCGTGTCGACAACAAAGTCTGCAACTGGCATATTTGTTCATTTTGCAAAGAAAATAGACAAACTGGCATTGAAAACTTGCTTTGTGTAAATTACTTGTGGATTTATACGCTAGTGTTTATTACGTGTGTATAATGATGTACAACCACAAAACCGTATTGTGCATATTACTATGTTATCTTCATAATAACTTGTGTGTAACCAAAAAATATTTTTGCTAATGTCGTTAATGATTTGTGTCAATTCAATGGCGAGCATAAAAGCTTTGCCGTATTGCGATACTGAGATGTAACGTACAAATAGCTACAATACAGAGTAATAGTAATAGCATAGGTAGTGCCTAAATAGCGCTAGGAGTAAAGCTATAGTATAGGAAAACAACTAATTGGTCACGGTGTATATAAACGACGATTTTTTTTATAATCAAGACTAAAAGTAATTGAAAATTTATGAATAACCTCCTTATTCATAAACATCAAAGCTAAAATAGGCTATTTCGTTTGTTCACCGTATCTGTCACCATGACATTTGTACTAATAAAAAAGAGACAAAACTCATTTTAACTATAGAGGCTTATAAGATTTTTATGAATAAGGGGGTAAATTTAAATTGTGTAAATTCTTTAAGCCGAAACACGCAGCTCACGTGACGCTAAACCATGAGTCAAAGTTTTAGACTCTACAATGGTACGTATACGTGCACATCTGTGTGTACGGACAGTGTTGCCCTTAATAGTGTTTGGATTACATATTTTAAAATACATTTTTTACGCGGTCTTACCTATTAAATAGACTAGAGGGCAACTTCTAAAGTCTAAACATTTCAATTAATATCGTCGTTTATATATACTGAGTGATCTTAGTGTGTTATTATCACTTATATATGTTAGCAACAATTAGATCCGTCTTCCTCCCTCTTACTCCAAAACTAGCTCAGTTCGTGTTTCATGTTTTCGTTTCAAATACTGTGTTTAGAGTGGTTACGTGAGTTAGAAGTTAAAGTTTTTTGTTTCTATTATTTTTTTGTCTGCTTTGCTAGTAAGTTACGACGCTATTGTTAATCTTGTAGTTATGGCTCTTCAGAATATTCCTAGATATAAACAGTGTGATTAAAACACCAATTGATAATATAATACAATAAACGACATAGCATATACCGCAGCAATATACGGTTATTATATTTGAACTTTTAGATGTATGTTGAAGTTAAATATATGAAATTAGAGTATAGTATTCTGTTGAAATACATAGTTTAGTCCATTATCATGTTAAGGACTGTTGTTACTACAATCTGAGCCTGTTTCATATTCGCTTAGAAGTTGTAGGCTTACTTATTCACCAAAGGAACGCGCCTTGAGAGATCGCGACCTCCGCCGCCTTACAAGTAGCCTTCACCCGAGTGGTGTACATTGTAACCAACTAGCAAAGCTCGCATTATATACATATAATTATGTATTCTAGTTCGTAAAACAATACCTTTTGATATCTAAGGCTGGTGATACATCTATTTATACTTTAGAGGAAAAAAATTAAACAAAATAACTTAAGGCTGTAATTTAGATTAGTTGAGAGAAACAACTCAACGCCCAATCATAGTGTTGTTTTGTTTATTTTTTCTTAGTAATTTATAAAAAAAATTAAGAACACTAAACAGTTGTCGATGGAAATCTATGGAGCTAGATGATTGTTATAGTTTGATATGTTTTGTTGACAATTGCGCGTGTATATTTAAGACTATAATGTCCTAGTGATTCCTTTATGGTTCGCTAATTAGTTACAATTAAACTTAGTGCAATTATATTATTGCGTGCAATACGCTACAGCGCGGACCGGCCGCCGCGCGTCGCCCAGCATTTGTATAAAGCTACTGATGAAATATGTACAGTCCTATGTTATAGAGATAAGAGTCGAGCGCGGGCTACGCGCGGCTGGTGCATCGCGAGGGCAGCAAAGAAGATCTAAAGATAGCATTCACACGATCTCTTTGCATTTACTTTATATGATTTATGGACATTAAAACGTACGGTTCACTTGTAACTAATGTTCATATTAAAGTGAAACCATATTTTGGTGTATTTTTTTTTCCTAGGAAAAGTCATTATTTATAAAATAAAACGGTCTGTTTAAAGACTTATAATAGGAATTGCGCACACAGTGCGATTTAGCAAATATATTTTTTTTGTATAAAATTATCACCTTTTTTGCCGTTAAATAAATACTAACCTTAATATTTTGAGTTTTTTTATTTTGTTTTCATTGCCACACTTCCCTCATGTGCCAACACACGACACGACACCTCACCACATATTATCTGGTCTGAAAGCCGACAATAACAGTTATGGTATAATATTTTAATTAAATTGTCCGTCCGCGAGTTACCCAAACGGAAAGTTGAATGTACAAAGTACCGTGCATCGAAACACCGCGTTATACTTATGGTAACGCAAGCCTTACTTATTTGAAAAGCTAGCAATAATAAATCACCTCAAAATTGATCTGTATGTTAATATAATTGAAGATGATTATAATAACTGTTAATCAAATGTTAGCTATACTATAGTTTATACTAAGCTGCAATGAAGAAGTGTCATGTAACGTGCGCGTCAACTACAACAATAATATTTAGAATTTATATTTAAAAGTATGTTATTAGTATTTGAGAGTAGATATAATTTAACAGAGTGTGGGGGCCTACTACAACTTCTAGCAATTTTATTATAACCTTACTTTGTTTCTATCCTTGTTTTTAATAGTACAAAAGAAAAAGACAAAACACAAAGTAACATTAAAATAATACTGCTTTATGAGGTGGTGGTAGGCCTGGTGAATTAATTGTCATAAGCATACACACACAATGCTATTTGCTCTCTGTAATGGTAACAATATATGTACAATTTTATTGATTTGAATTTTAGTCAATTTCTGTCGCTAAAGGCGTCACTGTTACATAAAATTGGCGCCATTTTGTATTTCGCCACTAGCTTGTGATTAGATGGCTAGATTTCTAAAAGTTATTGTTCAATGACGCCATGATAAAATTCACATCGTTAGTCTATAACTGTGCATAATATATTTTGTTAGCTTACACTAAAATTACTTACATCGCGTAGGGTTGTGTCTTTCAGTTTAGTTTCTTAGTTATTTAGGTGCGTTCACATGAGTGTAAATAGCATTAGTTTCTGCTATAGTCCAACTTAAATTTAAACAGATTCACGGCAATCTATGTTCTAAAATTCACATTATTGTATAGTTGTGGCATGCTATTGACCAGTTTTGGTGAATTTTAGACAACATAGTTTCGTAATTCAGTCTGAAGGAAGGGAACAGACGACTGCATAATAATAAGGCGAGGTCGCAGTAAATGCAATGTTATAAATTTAATACAATACCGCACAGTGATATATTATAGAGATACATATCGCGTGATCTTACTCGGCCAAGCTGATTGGCATGCAGTAAACGTTTTTGTGACTAAAATGGATATAGGAGATTATGTGGTCGGTATACGGCAAAACTAACTTCAAAATGGCCAAAATATAACACATGATTTGTAGATATTCTACTACTTAATAAGAAAGCTACATTATTCAGTCGTCTGTTGGCTCTAACAAAATTCCTACAAATTTTGCATTAGTAATTCCCAGTATTTAAAAGCTTGTGTGAATACAACTAGTGTGTACATAGAAATAATTGGACTATTGTTGAGGCCTCGCCTCGGTGATAATGCATGCCTGCATTTGTTTAAGAATGCGATAACCTAATAGGGAAATATGTAATAGTTTAGTAATAATATATTTATTTAGCACGGCAGTGTAAGTATACTGATGCATGCTGTTTTTCAAATTTTGTAAAGGCAAAGGCTCATTTTACACGAAGCTAGTTTAACTTATTCTTCGGTATAAATTGGTACCTTTAAGTTTCTAGGTAGGTATGGTAGATACGCATGGTCAAGTAATTAAGTTGGTAAGTACTTAATTAAATTACTGTGGAATCTGTTGTGTATCATCCGAAACTATTAATAGTGTGATCAACAAATATTTATAAATTTCGGTAAACATTTTGTCACACCTAATCACAACTAGCACTTACAAATAGGTAAGTAGGTCTTCACTGACAATCAGTTAAATTTTTCTTAAACATACATTTTACAACGCAAATCTCATGTTTTCAATGATTGTATTAAAATTAACTCGTCTAATAAACAAGTCTTAAGTATTGCATTGGCTGAAACAATTTGACTAACAGCAGCGTTGGTATGTTTACGTAATCTAGACTCAAACACCAGTAATGTCTACAAATAACACGTACAATTAAAGAGATCAAATAACCAGCATAGGTAGCCAACTTACACTGACAACAGACTTTATTCGAATCTGATAGATTTATTAAGCAATCTCGAGATCTCTTTTTTTCGTGGACCCTTGTCTGTTCCCTTCAAGGTACAGTGGAAAAAAATTTTTACCGCTGTACCCTTGGCCGTGACACCCAACGCCAACCAAACTAAACATGTGGTTATATGATACAATTTAATTTAACGTAAGTTATCTAGCATTGCCCTAATGTTACCTGGTCTTCTCTCATAGAAGATACATAAGAAACATATTTGGAGCAAATGGCATTCGTGCTATACATATTTATGCTTCCATAAAATTAAAGTATCAGCCCATTTTGTACTGCAACGCCTTTTCTCATACAAAGAAGGCTTGAGCAAGACATTTCGTTGGTCACCAGATTATGAAGCCCTATGCTCCATAATCTAAGCTTTGTTAAAAGTTGAACATATTCAGCATGAATTCATTAGTGAAGTTTTAGTTGTTGTGTGAGTTGGCTTTAATATATAAAGTCATAGATATTTATATACTATACGTCGTTGAAAAATAACCGCTAGCAATTTTATTAATATGAATGTATAATGCCAACAATGGGAAGACGTTTACATGTGTTTGTTGCCAAGTTGGAAACAAACGTTGGTTGGATGCCGTACAGTTGGCTAAAGGTATTAAAAGAAGCTATTTTGTTCATTTACTAAATTATTTTTATTTTTCCAGTTTGTTGATGATCTAGACATTCTGATGCTTATACCTTTGCCACAAAATCAGTTACCTACTTTTCTATTTTGCTTTTAAAAGAAACTTCGTTCTGCTTAAGTCCCAGAGTCGTATTTATGACTATGACGGTAAATAGATAGCGGCTTTCGATGCCTCTTCCTCAGTGATGGGGACTCAACTCACGACAAACTTCATAGTACCTCCGTGTCATATAGCTTGGTTCATAAGTTCTTAAGTCACAAGGATGGCTGCCGGGCGTGTAAGTCGGATTATCAAGGCACTCATCAAACTAAAATATCCTTTTGTAAGCTCTTCCATGTGAAAGCCTGGTGAGTAACACTACTTGCTAACATATACCATCAGTATCCACTGCCTTTCATCATCATCATATCAGACAAAAGACATCTACTAACTAGGCCTTTCCCTGCTGTTGCGTTAGAAAGATTGCGTACCTATTACCTATAAATGATGAGAGAAAATTGTGTATTAATTCGGAGGAGCAGCTTCGTAACAGCTTCAAAATCTTCAAAAGCTTCTGCGGGCTATATCCCACTCCTCGTTATGCTCATCTGCTGACTTTGCGTTCCGACTTGCGAATGTCTAAACGTGCTTCTACTAATATATGAGTAATCTAACTTTCCTTCCTAGACAACTAATATAAAACTACAATATTATTTGGTTTTTGTGGCTGAGTTGTAAGCTGAACTTCATCAACGTAATAGGCATTCAATATGTATCTGCACGTTGCAATCATGTACGCTGGTGAAACCCAATTCTTTAATCAGCGGGCAGGGTGGCCACGCGACGATTAAGACGAGATTGGTAGTAAATGTAGAATATTAAAGACTCCATTACGAGCGCGACGGCGCCGGCGGTTAGACGGCTGTGACGTCTTAGCTAGCTTATTACAATTACTTCACGTCGCGTCGCGTCGCCATCTCACCCGCGCGGTCTACAGAGCGTATACTTACTAACAAATAAAATTTGTGCACTAACCAATTTTATGTTGCTTTTCTAGTCAACTTTGCGACGACAATACGCGGGTGTTATAGTTAGTAGTAAGTTTGGAGATGAGATTTTAATGAAAATCAGTACAAGTAATTTGAATTTTCAAATATAAATTAAGTATGTAATCCTTTATCTAATCATCGGGATGTTTTATAAGTAATAAGCTGTATGTATGTCATATGTTTTGCCTAAAATAACCTTTATTGGAATAATGAAGTATCTTTTCCTACAGGAAAGTTTGTAAAAATATTCGTCTTTACCTAATTATAATGTGGGTTACATCCAATCTATAACGATGGTAGTATAAAAAATAATTAAATATAATAGACTGATCTATTACTAATCGTTTATAGTAATTACATATGGCATACACACAGACAGGTCCGTTGTATATAGTGAACGTGTAGAGCAGGGCCGATAGAAATAATTTATAGGCACAAAGCCTATATTATTATATTTTGTATCATAGGCATTGCGAATTCGTTTGCTTTGTATATGCTTTTTAGGGTTTCTAAGAGATCGGTAATGTACGCGGAACCCGACGTAATTGTCACGTGACAGATTATTTGTAAATTATAATTTGTGTAATAAAGAGTTTGTGGTATAAAAGTGTTTTATTTGTAATCAAGTTAATAGCTATTTAAGGCATATTTTCTCGTTAGTTTGCTAAAAATACTTTAAATTTTCTACTTATACTTATTAGAAATAGAAAAATTAAATGTTAACAAAATTTATTTATCCTTATTTAATGTTATCTAAAATAGTTGTAACAGAGTAGGTTCTAGGCACTATGTAAATACAAAGTAAATACCATTCGATTTTTCAAATTTATTAATTAAATAATATGTAAATACCCCTAAGTACTCCTTTGTTGCCCGCATCTTTAAAGGTGTACCTAATAGCGTAGGTAGATGTACTAAGAGCTATGTCGTATGCCCATGGTTAATTTAATTAAAGTTTACAAAATAATTGATTAAGGCTTTGCGGTGTTTGTAATTCACCCAATGATTATTAATCCTTGTGGTGTTTTGCAAGAATTACATCCTATTTCTGTTTTCCTGGTTATTCTAATTAGACCTTTCACTGGAGCATGAATAAAATATAAGTTAAATTTGATACCATTTATTTCATTGAAATACATTCAAAATTTTATAAATATGTACAAAATTTTGATTAATTAATGATAACACAGTTGCCTATATACATCTATAACATGCTGCACAGACCTGCTTGACGTATACATTAAAATGTATAAATTATTACAATAATTATTATTATAAAGGTACATTTCTGATATTTACGCGAATAATATGAATAAAATCATTTCTACGAGTTATTATAAACGATTGACGGTGCTGTTTTCATATAAAGCAAACATTTATTGCCTTTTGAGTTTATTTACAACCTTTATTTCTTAGACCGACCACACATTTCATTTCTGAGATGGGACACTAATATTCAGAACAAAAGTGTACAAATAACTCGTAAAAATACAATATAAAATATGTGTAAAGGCATAATACATGTTCTATACATCTAAGGCCTGTTGGTGATGCTGTAACTTAGCTAATCTAAAACAAACTACTAATAATCTGCTTCACATTTATTGGCAATACACGATATATATAAAGATATATTAAATAGCAATAATTATTTCTTTACGTGTGTGTAAAATTAATATTCCATGATTCAGACCTCACCTTTTCATAATGTTGAGAAAAAAAATTATGGCAGAGTGAATTAAATTATATTCTTTCATTCACCTTCACAATTCTATTCACCCTGCTAATATAAAATACAATATTAAAACATATACACAATCTACTTATTAATAAAAAAGGTAATAAGTAGCAAAATCGATTTTACATACAGAGTTACATCAAGACTACATAATGATGACATAAATATTATATAATTTATGTACTATATCAAAAACAATGGCGACTAAATAATCTTGGTGTTTTAGTTATTGCAATTTTGTCCGCTATCGAGTACATCCGACAAATCCTAACAATATCTTGCTTATTCGGAAGGTAGTATCATATGTATAAACATTAAATATATCTACATAATGACGATCATTAAATTTATTGTGTAATACTAAAGGCATTGTGTATATAGTTGCTATCCCAAATAACTGCCATATATATACTACTTCTATTTTTAATATTTTTTGTCCTAAGTCTTAGAGCATGAAAACTAGGGAGATGTCTTCGCGTATTCCCTTCTCGTCAAGGTACATGACAATCGTAGTGCGGCCCGTTTGTAGTATGCGTAAGTTCATTTAAAATTACGCTGAAGTGAAGTCGGATTTTTGTTAAGCGATGCTGCGGTGCGCCCCCCCCCCCCATCCCCCCCGTAATTTGAGCTACCCTTAAGTGTGATTTGTTTTTTATTGTGTGTGATAGTGTTGCCGTGTGCTGTACGTATGTACCTTGCAGACAAATTTCTTCGCGTCAAACATTAGAAGAAATTACTGCCTAAATTAATGTTCTAAGTCCTAAATAAACTTACTGTATATCAAAAACGTGTTATATTGCTTGTAATTGATCATTTAGAATATTAAATTGCCGTAACTATGTTTACTTAGTATAATATTAAGTGTAGGTGCGGTCTATCTATTAGTTACCGAATAGAGGTGCACTAAAAAGTTCGATTAAGGCACCTCGCACATTTGACGGCCACGACCACGACTAGTCGCTAGCTGTGGTCGCAACCTCGGTTGCAAAACCTATGATCGGACTGCCGCCAAGTGCGCAATTCATATTTATGGTTTCTATAGCTATTATAGTTGTTGTGACCACTGGTCGTGGTCGTGGATGTCTAGTGCGAGAGGTGCCTAAGGGCTAAAGACTAAAGAGCTCGCGTAAGATATTTAAAATATTGTTTTTTTAAATCTCTAACCCCCAGTTTCTGAAAGGCTGATCAACGAAAAATTAACTAATCAGCTGTTAAATCTCATGTAAAGTACCTGAAAGCATGCAAAAAACATGGATAATTAGTTTTATTTGATCTAATTAGTTACTAACTAGATCAAATTAAACTAATTATTCATGCTTTTAGCAACCCAACTGGCACTTCACATGAGATTTAACAGGTGATTAGTTAATTTTTCGTTGATCTGCCTTTCAGAAACCGGGGGTCAGTGTATCTATTTTAAACGTGTTTGTAAATGTTTTAGATTGATTTCATTCCGCGAGAATAGCCCTCAAGTATTTTTATAAGCATTAATTTTATAATTCTATAGTTTGTTTAGATATTTCTTACATCAATTCATCTAGTAAAAATATAGATTATTTTTAGAATATTTGAAATTTAGAGAACTATGTCCACAAAAGAATGAAATGCACATTTTATCTAAAACTATGTTTTTAAAAGTTTTAGTTGCTTAATTGGTAGTCATTATTATTATTTAAATTCCCAACTTTAATATATTCTTACAAAGCGACAATATAAGCAATTCAAAAAGACCCTCCGTTCATAGTAGAATGTCAATTTTATATTATTTTAGTAATTACAGTTCTATGTATGCACATACACAGCGCTGAATACGTTATAAAATCGACACTAATTTAATAAATATAAGTTTTAATATGTGGTAACCATTTCTATTTGACTGGCTTCGAGGACAAACCTACATCTAAAATTTATACATTACGAAACATTTAACTGTAAAAATCATTGTAGATGATGTGATTGCATAATTATTAAATTTCATACAATATATACATATATGATTATAAATAAATTACTTAAATCTAATGTATGTAGTATAATAATTTTTTTTAATATCTCTCAAAGTACCCGGTAAAAAAAGTTGCACCCTATGTTCATATACATTAAGCTTGATGAGTATGATCAGATAACCTTTTAACAGACACGCTCTACTTATACTGGTATTCGCTAGCTTAAGAACTCACTACGGACACTACGATTGGTGCATTTCTGAGCATTCGATAGCCAATCACAGCGCAGCTTTTACGTCATGCCCCTGTGTGAGCTTGAGTATGAAATACTAAATGTTAATGCCTCATCTATTATCCATATCAGGTAATCTATGAGGAATATATATGTCTATATCCTAATAGTTAGTGCTGTCGCTAGTGGACTTCTACAATGCCTAAGACTAAGAAAGTCGCTCCCTATTGTAAAATTATTTGCCTTAACCCTTTAATTACGCCATAAAAACTCTTGCATTAAAATTTTATTTCTATTTTTACAAATCCTAATAGCTGGTTAAAATACTCGTTAGCCACTTATACTAAAACGGTTAAATTGTTTCTATCAGTGAATGAATAATGTACATTCTAAATTTTAAAACAAGCCTTTTATAACTTTAGTATAGTGTTGAAAAATTGTATAATTATAATATAATAGTAATTTTAAAGAAGAAAAATGTAAATGTATATTATATTAACTACTTATTTTATATACATTTTAAATACTCGTTAAATCTGCGTTTTTTAGCTGTCGTTCGACTAATAGAACTAGACATTATTGAAGTATAATTAATTATATTTGATTATTATTCTTAAATCAATTATCTTATATACATATAACTTATACAATATTCTCAATATCATTTACAATTTTATATATTTGTTTTAGAATGTCACCATCATAAAATTATAGTGCAATATTGAATAATTTTTCAAATACGAATATACAATAATAATAAAATTATAACACCAGTATGTTCAGGACAAAGGCCACTGCTCATACAGAGAATGCTTACTTGTTTATGGCAGATTGGCAAATTAAGACTTATATACAATCAATTAAAGCTTTAATAATCCATAAAAAAATATTTAAAGATACACCCGCTATATCAAATCAAATCAAAATTGTATTTATTTAGATTTATTGAATTAACACTTATGAACGTTAAAAATTACAAAATGTATAGTATTAAATAAATATGTTTATTCGCATTCTAGAACCAAACTGCAATATACGCTTACTTTAGGGTCTAAATAGCATTCTGTAGTAGTGTTAATTTTATGCTATAACGTCCACAAACAAACATTTAGCTACTAAAATGAAATAGAACAAATGTGACAATATTATGATAGTAACATTCTGTGATATACAGAGTGTATACGACGGTTTGACATTAAATGAAAAGGCAGGTGTTACTAGCCCATATAATGATTTCTAATTAATCACAAAAGTAATTTGACGAAAAACAAAAATTTTAAATTTTCTAACAAAATAAATAATATTTTAATAGTAACGAAGTAATACACCATTTTATTATGACAAGTTCACTGAACTGTAATGAACGGCAACGTTTATCCTTCGATGTGGACTATGACTTAAGTCAGTGACCGTTTGACGTACTTACATAGTGTTAATTTAGAATTAAAGAATTTGTCCTGTGTCTAAACTATTGAAGATATTTAGCAGATTTTTTTTGTCTCGCTTTATAATGTCACATACTATACGTAATTGCATTTAATGTCATACCGTCGTATACACTCTGTATACCTCGAAGCGCACCATAAATATTCCTCGAAACGCACCAGCCCATTTAGTGCGTTTCAAAGTTAGTGCGCTTTGATGATTACCCCGTAATATATCTTTAGTTCGCTTAGCTATTAGACTAGTATGTCCCCGAAGCATACAGGGAAAGAGCCAATACAAGTCTAAATAATTTAGTATTATGACAATGATAGGTTACCCATTATATTAGTAGTTATATTTCATACTAGCTTTCCGCCGGGCGGCTTCACTCGCGTCTTTGCTTACTGCTCTGCTCCCGTCGCCAGTAGCGTGATGTTACATAGCCTATACAAAACACCGGAAGATACAAGCAGACCTAGCAGGAATCACCCACAAAGTGGTGGCAAAAAGAGGTTTTCCACAGGGGGGATGCCTATCTCCACTACTGTGGTGCCTGCTAATAGATGAATTAATAAACAAGATAAATGGGATGCATATATATACGCAAGTCTATTCTGACGACGGCGTGCTCCTAGTCACAGGCAAAGTCCTCAGTATTATGTGCGAAATCATGAACAGAGGCCTAAGAGCAGCATTAGCATGGTGCAGGAGCAAGGGTCTCGACCTGAACCCTGACAAAACCAAACTAGTTTTGTTCACCAACAAGAGAAAAATAGGACGAGCTGGACCAGTGCGACTAGACAACCAAGACTTAGAAAAAGTCAAGGAGGTCAAATATCTAGGAGTAACACTGGACAGTAAGCTAACGTTCAAGACTCACATCAGCAACACGTGCGCAAAAGCCAAAATGGCAATGATGCAGTGCAAAAGGATAATAGGAAGAACCTGGGGAATTAAACCAGCAATAGTAACATGGATATACAAGGCAATAATTCTGCCAAGAATCCTACACGGAGCCCTGGTATGGTGGCACAAGGCTGCCCTAGGGAAAAATAAACAAGAACTAGACAAAGTACAAAGGCTAGCAGCCCTCATGATCACGGGCGCGATGAGGACTACACCAACAGCCGCACTCGAGATCATATTAGGGCTAAACCCCTTGGACTTAGAAATTAAAAGAAAAGCAACCGAACAATGGTTCAAACTCAGAAGCACTGACCTATGGACCGGAAACTACATGGACGTAGGTCACGCACGTATAAGCAAAAACTACGAAGAAAGACTGTCAATGATCCTATCCAATAACGACCTTATCAGGAAGGAGAAAATCTTTGACAAGAAATACAGAATACACATAGGCACACGAGATGAATGGCGGATAGACTCCAGTGGCACTATCTGCTACACAGACGGCTCAAGAAAAGAACTGACGAAGCTATCTGGTTCCGGAGTGTACATTAAAAGTGTAGACGGGACAGAAATAAACAAGTCAATACCTCTAGGAAGATTTGCAAGTGTCTTTCAAGCAGAGATATATGCGATAAAGGAATGCGCGGAAATAGTGGAACACCTGACCAGTACGGGAAAGGTAACCATCTACAGCGACAGCCAGGCCGCGCTCAGAGCACTTGACAAAGTGGAGACAACATCAGCAATAGTCAAGGAATGCAAAAAGTCACTAGACAGACTGGCTCAGAAAACCGACCTGACGATTGCCTGGGTCCCCGGACACGAGGGAAACACGGGCAACGAGCTGGCGGATGAACTAGCCAGAGAAGGCGCTGATGAAAACATGGTGGGGCCGGAACCCCGGCTGCCTATAGCGCACAAAATCACCAAAGGAGTAATCAGCCATAGTATTAAAACAGATACCAACCGCAGATGGAGATCTTCGCCTGGAATGAGACAGTCGAAAATCTTCATCAAAGGCATGGACAAGAAAAGGACGAGTCACATCATGAAACTCACAAGAGGAAACATGAGGCTCGCCATAGAGATTATAACAGGACACTGTCGACTAAACAGACATCTGACAGTGATAGGAGTAAAAACTGATCCCAAATGCCCGGAGTGCATGGAAAACGAAGAAACAAGTTTCCACCTGCTGGCAGAATGCCCCATGTACTCACTGATCAGATGGGAACTCCTGGGATCGGACAGACTGGACGAGGAAGACATAAGAAATCTGAAGGTGGAACAGATGATCAGATTTATCAAGGATACAAGAAGGTTTGATGGGGTGCCGTGAAAAGGCTGGATCAACCACACCCTCCCCAAGGGGAGAACTGGGGAAATGGACGAAGTGGCCCGCAAGTAATGCGGGTGGATCGTCCGTCCGGCTGCCGGCGTCCCCGCTGGAAATAATAATAATACATAGCCTATAACCTTCCTCGAGAACTGGGCTATCATACGCAAATATAATTTTCAAATCGACTGGTCGTTTCAGGGATTAGCGCGTCCAAACAAACAAGCAAACAAACTTTTCCGCTTTAGAAATAGTATAGATAATAAGAGCCAAATGAATACTAGAAAATACATTAAAAGAAACATAATTTTTGTGAATAATAATTGACCTATCTATACTTATATAAGCGGTAGTTTGTTTGTTTGAACACGCTAATCTCTGGAGCTTTTATGAGAAATCTTTGGCGTTTGATAGCCCAGTTCTTGAGGAAGGTGTATAACATCACGATAGGAGCGACGAGAGCGGAGCAGTGATGAAAGACGCATCTGAAACCGCGCTGAGGAAGCTAGTATAATTATAAAATAGGTGGTGTATAAATTCCATAGCAATTAACAAAAATATAAATAATTATTCGCATAAAATTAATAATTTTACACCTTTGATTGAAATGGCAAGGTATGCAAAACACTTCTAAACAAATTGCTGAATACATTATAGTAAAATATTCTATAAATACCAAATAATTTTTCGCTAGGCATACTAGAAGCAATTATTTAATACTCCTTGTTACTTGGCAACTTTCCCTTTACAGTCTTATAGAACCAAGAGATCTACCTATAAGGACTTTTGAGATAATGTGATCAAATTCTAGGGTCTTATCGGACAAAACATGTTCAACACTGTCGTTGCTTATACCATCGTGTTAAGGCGGTCTAAAGTACAGACGAATAAACCACTTGACTGCGCCTGAGGATCGAACATTAGCGCTATAGTCGCAACAAAAGCAGGGCTGTGATTGGTCGGTTTGAAATGCACTCATTTTGAACTTGTCAACTGTCAAACATTCCACGTTTGAAACGACCAATCACAGCTCATTTTGAATTTGTCAACTGTCAAACATTCCATGTTTAAAACGACCAATCACAGTCGTAATGCTGAGATCAATATCATCAATTTTTATAAGAACTCTATTTACTTCATGGTTTACAGCCTTTTTCTTCTTCTCTATTTTTTTGACAACAGAGTCGACGATTGTGTCAGCTATTTCTGCCAGCTTCAAGTGTAGATAAATATTCTTGTTGATGATATTAATGGTATATTACAATAAATGACAACCATCTTCCGTGAAAACAAAAGATGGACTCCCCGGTTTACAGCCATGCATGTGTTTTGTTTGACAGACGCTGTCAAACCACATGCTGCGGGCGTTTGAAACCGACCAATCGCAGCCGTGCGTTGGCAGCGATTTTTGCGCTAGCATTTCAAGCCTTATGCGCGGTCAAATGGATTCTTTGTCTGTGGTTTCATTAGACCGTCTAAGATTCTAAACAGATGAACTGAATTTCAAATGCACATCTAGAACACATATAATCCAAAGTTATTTTGAACTGCAACAGCAAATTTGCAGACGGAGTGCATTTCGACTGCACTCCGTCTGCAAATTTGCTGTCTACAGCTTAGGTAATGGTATACTGCTGTGTGATCTAACCCTTAAAATCAGTATTTATAAAAGATCACATTACTCGAACATTTAGGTTACCTCTAACGTGGCTATATTCTAGTTCAGCATAGTATGTCTATCGTATATGTTGCGTCGTTGTTCCCTAACTTGTCGCTTCCATTTGTCCTGTTGGTGTGTCACTCGGTTTAATACGTTGCCGCGAGCGCCTAATTGCTGCGATGGGCCGCCCAGTGTGCTCTCATCCTATAAATATATTGTTAGTTTTTTAATACTTATTAAAAAGACACTAGAAAAAAAAACAAACGCTATCTAGACCAAAAGTAAGCATATATTATAGCTTGTAATATGGGTTCTAGAATGCGAATAAACATACTTCTTTTTGTAAATAAATATATATTATAAATAGAAAAATTCAGACCAATGCAAACCTTATAAGGGTGGCGGGCAACCGATGGATGAGGTTGGCTCACGACTGTCCAAGGTGGCAAAAATTGGGAGAGGCCTATGTCCAGCAGTGGACGTCTTTCGACTGATATGATGACGATGATGATGTACACAAATATTTGCAATAAGCAAGAATCGAACCCGCGACCCGCGTATTACTATCTTACTACTTTTACTTACAATTAAGGAAATACCAATTAATGGGCAATAGCCTTTGATGAGGTCGTCTTCACAGTGATTCATCATCACAAAGTCCACGCTGGACATAGGCCCACTAATTGTCGTCACCTTAAACGACCGTGAGCTGCCTTCATCCATCGGTTGCCCGCCAACCTTATTAAGTTAACCATGGAATACTTACATCTTCATTAGTATGCTCTTGGTATGATGCTTTGGCCCGCTTATTGATCAGAGGGTCGAGGCATATCAAAAAGCCCATGTACACTACAAGCAGCATGATCACCCATATTACTATTATTACCACTACCTAAAACAATGTCACACCATGTTATTAGTGTTATAAATTCTAAGTTATAATTTTTAAAAGTAAATAAGCTTACATATTATTAAAAAACAAAAACTCATTTTTTTTCTCGTGCTACATTGAAATTATGTACCCTATGTCACTCCCACAATTGATACGAACCTTATGACACCTCAAAATGTTAAAATCCATTAAAAAATTTAGGCTGTAGAGTGTGCCAAAGAAATAGACATATATACTCACATACATACGCTCGAAAAACATTACCCTCCTTAACTGCGGTAGTCGGGCAAATACTATAATAATGAACAAGTAATACTATTTCACTCTAATAAGCTTTATGGTTAGGCTTTTCTTAGTGGGCATAGTCCAAAAACCCTTTTATTTTATTAGTCAGTATTGTCTTTAGATATTTTTTTATCATTACGCAATAGTCTATGATAAACATGGAGAAAATGTAATAACTATCACTCAAATATACGAGATATTCAGATCTTAACATTACAGTACAACAACTATAATTCTGCTCCAACATTGTTAGTGACTGGTGCCTGATGTAGGTTTTAAAAAACCTATTGCAAAGATCACCCGGGTATACCATAGCTTTTATACTGCCAGTAAGTCAGTAAGGAGAATAAATCATATAGAGAAGGCCTTAATACAGCACACTACTTCATACAGCACACTACATTTTGCCTGATCATAATAGTATAGGTCTCTAGCTATTTTTATGACTATCTTTACAAACTATTATACTATTGAGAACAGAATGTGCACAAATAAACTACAATTTCACGACACTCAAACTGGCAATTGAGTGGGGACTGTGATTGCATTGTCGAGTGCAGCGACCTGGATAATAGATTAAGTGACGTAGTTTACTCAATACAATAGCTTGTGTTGGTTTATGTATGAAGTAACAAGTTTAAAAATAAAACCAATATTAACCTTATTTAAACTAATATTATAAAAAGCAATAAATTGATTTTTTGTATTATATTTGCAGCGATTTAACTAAAAATCTATGTTGCGGACTTGAAAATTCTTTCATCTTTAAAAATCAATAAATGAAGCGGGTAACATAGGTTATATTTTATTATATTTAACATATTTTTTAGCAATATTCTGAATTTGAATAATATTTTAAATTTGCAATACAGAAGATAGCATAAGTAAAGATGTCTAGTGCAAGATATATCTAAAGTCGGTCCTGCTGTCTGTATGCTTAGATCTTCTAACTACTCAACAGATTTTGGTGTAGTATTCACTATTGTTCAATTCGGATACAGTTTCTAGGTTATTTGCAGGAGAGCCGAGTATATGTATACCAGGGCTGTGGATGACGGTTGTGCTGCTGTTAATTTATTGACAAACAAAATGTGACTTTTACCTTAATAATCGTGGTGTTTCTGTTCTCGTATTTGCATTCACAACGCGGACAGAACTCTTGATCTCGACCCTTGATCTGATCGGCTATGAAAGGCAGGATGACTACTTCACAATTGCTGTTGACAAAACAAGTGTAATTGAAATTGATAATTCAAGTTTAGCAAATACTACAGCCGCAGCGCGCCGCATTGAAAATCTGTGCGTTGCGATGCGGCTCGCTTGTAGTGTGCGATAGTTAATATAAAATGTATTAAAGTGATGTCGCATTTTTCTTATGCAATGCGGGGCGGATGCCCTTATTTCTGCTAGCCTTTATAGTGAGTAACACAAGCAATAATATATATCAATTTGCACAGCAATTGGGTTGATAACTACTTATCTAGATTCAACAAACAGTTTACCGTCAAGCATTATAATCAAAAATGTATTGGTCATGCTGGCTTTCTTTATAAAAACTACAATTTAAGGTTCTTGAAAAACCTGATTTTTCGTTTGGCGCTGAACCGCTTAGAATAATAGACATTGTCATATTGTAAATGCATAAAACCGGATTTTCAAATAAACATTGTATATAGAGGGCCACTGTTAAAGATACAGTTTTGCCGAGAACCAAGCCTTAAATAAAAAAATCTTATTTCTTAGTTTACTAACTAAACAACTTGACTGATAAAGATGAAATTAGTCAAGGAGATAATTTGTACGCTCAGTAGATCTTATAACAATTTAATATATAGTTAGGATAGAACTTAATTTTCAAATATACCAAATAACTATTTTTATTTTTACATAACTTTGGTGACAAACAAGCATATGGGGCCCTTGATGGTAAGCAATAATGATAACCTATACCTATAAAGATGGATGTGTTTTCCAAGCATTGCAGAAAAAATATTTTTAAATGAGAAGCTCATTGTCGCAATTCGCAAGTTGGCTAGTCACTAGATAATATAGTATATAAAAACATTTATATTTCTATTGCACAATGATAATCTGTTGTAAACAAGATAAAATTGATAGCAAAAAATGATTAAATTATAGTAAAAAGAGAAACAACTGTTGCACTAGGTCAACAGCAACATAATAAATTGAAATACTTCCAGACTCAAGACTAAATATTGATGGATCACACTTTCATCTCATAGCCGTTCCACAATGGGATGGCTGAGGTCGGTACCTCAATTGACAGATTGTGACTGAAGTAATTATAATATTTATTATTCAGGTAACCTGCGGCTTGGTATGATTGGGCTGGTTTCCACAACTTCCCAATTGTATTTTGTATGTGTCCTGCTGCTTATACCCAGTAGGTATAGAGGTGATTCCATATTCTAGATTGGTAATCACACAAGTCACACATAATTGCGAAAATTTGAATTATTTACCATTTGTTTGGTGGCACATTGCTGGACTTCATAAAAGGGCTGCGGTCTGTGCCTGCGGTGTTGTTGAGCACAGCTGCTGGACTCGGGCAGACACATTTGCACCGGTTGTCTTCATATGAGTGGGCCTACACAAAAAAATATTGTTTAAAATGTATTTTCTTTTTATAGCTACTTGCAATTGCCTCTTCAGAATAACATTATAATTCATTATTTCAGTCAAAATAGCTGGACATAGTATATCACTTCAACTGGTTGTGGACCACAAATACATTGTGGGCAGGCTCTACTCAAGATGGGCAGATGAACTAATAAGTTTATTTGTGATATTTTGTAAAGTAACAATGGAATTATCGCTAAATAACTGACTTTAGGTATTGTATGTACCTATGCTTATCAGCCTCCATAGAAGAGAACAATAAATAAATACCTGTTCAAATCTACATACAACTTAATTTTGCACTCTTCTAATCAAAATTACACTGTCTCACAAGAATTAAACTGGGCATTGTTATGACGTCAATATTAACATGTTTAGTTGTACATAATGCATAATTTCTAAATTTCAGTTTTGTTGAATAAATATTAGACGTAAAAAGCGAAAGTATAGTTTAGTTTAGAGGACGTCCTGATTCATTCTCAGTGCAATAACAAGACGCTTAATATCCGACAATTAAATTGATAGAATACAATAGATAACATAGTGCCTTTACAAAAAAAAAAAACATAAATAGATAAATAGCATTAAATGCAAACGAAATAGCATTACCTTTATCTAGTAATAAAATTATTTTATTAAATACACTTACAGAAACGAAAATGCCAAACGTAGCAATTATGACGAACACAGATATATTTAAATACATTTTGAAGCTCTTTATGAACTAAACACGTCCTTAGATCTAAAATAATTTGTGTTTTAAAACGAAAACAATTGATTAAAAGATTATCTTCTTGTTGCTGTATCAAGACTAGCGGCCATTTTGTAAATTTTAATAATAATAATCTAATAATTTAATTAATGTCATCACAACTAGTGATGTGTCGAGTCAAGTAGACTCGAATACCTTCAAGTACTCATGCACTCGAGTTCTCAAACCAATTTAATTGAATACTAAAATCTTGAGTAAAAAATCTTTAGAATTTGTAATATTCCAGTGCTGCACCGAGTACTTAAAACCCGACTATGTTTTTGGACAATAAAGTCCATTTTGTTAGGTATGTGTGCTGACACCTTTTATGATCGGCGAAATTCGGGTAGTTTCATTTCGCATCTCGGGTAGTGCCCTACTGAAAGAAACAAGTTTCGACATGTTAGACACCTAAAAATATTTAACATGAATAAACATGAGTTACAGGTTAATAGAAGTGATTTCTAATAATTAAGTTTTTTTGTTATGCTATATTTCTTACACTGCTTTTAGAAGTATTATTAAAACAGATTAGTATTTTGACTGATTACTTTTTAAATAAAACATTAGATAACTAATTATTATAATTTATTAGATAACTAATTATTATAATTTTGTAACCTAAAAAATGGGTTATGATTTTACGGAATTAGAGATTAGTAGATATAATTCATAACTAAATATTAAGTTCTTAAATTGTTACATTTTTACTATGACTGATTAATAAAATGGGTTTGTATTTCAACGATATCAAATAATTATTTTGTATTGTTTCTTTATTTTTGTAGTGGGAAACATTGGAATCGGATCCAAAATTAATACTCGAGTACCTGACCTAGTATTTGAAGTACTCGAGTACTGTACTCGACTCGAGTCATTTTATAATGAGTACTCAATTAGAGTACAGAAAATGGCCTGCACGGTGCATCACTAATCACCACTGATTACTGTATTCACTCACTTGCCAACGTAAAAATTTATTACTAATTACTATTACCTGTTCTCTTATAGCATTAAACCAACAACGCTCTAAGCCTGTTCTAGAACATTGTGTTTGTAGGTACAATAAATATTTTGTAGCATAATAAATATTATAACTTTTCTTTTTTAAAAATAATGTTATTATTTAAAATTAATTAAACGTAGACCTATAAGCTCCGTCTACGATTTAAAATTATATTTGTACTGCCATCTAACGATGTTAGGTAAAACTAAGTGAAAGCAAAGACGCTACCTTTAGTAATAATAAAATTGTTGCGTTCGTGGAGACCGGCAATAGAGGGCGATAATTGTGAAAAATGGAGAAATGATAGGTTTTTGCCCGACTGCCGAAGTCAAGGATGGTAATGTTTTTCGAGTGTATGTATGTATATAATGTATGTATGTGTGAGTATATATTATGTCTATTTCTTTGGCACGCTCTATAGCCTAAATGGCTTGATGGATTTTAACGTATGAGGTGTCATTAGATTCGTATTGATTGTGGGAGTGACATAGGGTACATAATATTTCAATGTAGCGTCAGCACGAGAAAGAAAATGTTTCTTTTTTTTGCACTTTGTTTTAAGGCAGGCGAACTTTTTGTTTTTTAATAATATAAAATTGCTTTTTGTTATGATAATGTAAACAAGTCTGTTTCCTTTTCGATCGAGTTACCTTAAACGAAACTTAAAATGTTTATGGAGGCGTTATACCTAAACATAAAATTTTTCTAAAAAGCTGTTTGCCTTAAATGAGAGAAGCCGATGAAGCAGTATGCCAGTATGCCTGTTGTCAAGTATTCTGTTTTGTTGTAAAAAGTATTTAGGTATAGGTACCTACTTAGATAATTTGTAATGTAAACGAAGATTTTTATAAAATACTCCAAACTCAAATCGTGGATCCGCCATGCATCTTGTCAGCGGTACTACTCGCACCCACGGCTGCTCGTCACCGGCACTGTCGACCGCTTTGTCATTCTAGTGTGGAACGGCCCTTATTGATATAGTTACCTTTATTTAGACCCCACAAAAACTTTTATAAAAACTGGTGCGCCGCCAATTTCTAAGCCCACCGTACATAGTTGCCTTTAGAGATTTTATCTACCTATTAGAGACGCATTTAAAACCCATCTAACTACTCATTTGAAACTGTAAAAAAATATTATTCTAAAATGCTGACGTCGCAAATCCACTTTTCAACATGGACACAATATTTCAATTTCGATTATTAAAAAGTAAAAGGATATATTTTGAATTTGGAACGTTCGGACTTCTATTTGTAATAAAATCGTATTTTAAAATCAATTTATAGGTGATAGAGGTATCCTTATATATTAGCACATTGACTTTTACAAATAAGTAGCTTCAAAATAAAGCGTTCCAGAATTTTGTTTTTAAATTAAAGTTATTAAGAAGTACATTTTAAACAATTAGGTAAGGGTGGTAAACGAACTGTCGTTTAACAAAGTTTTTTTAAAAAGTTTTACACCACATTCTCCTTTCTTTTAATCAATCATTAATTTTCTAACTTGTAAGGCCGGGCTTACATTACCAGACACGTCAGTCCAAAGACTTTTTGTCTTATAGTTTGGCACTAGAGCCAGACAAGTTTTCGTGCCCGTGCGTGTAATGTGCGATCTTTCATAAATTCATACATTGTAATGTCATGGAATAATAAGACAAAACTGCCTGCAGACATAAATATCTCTTTCATTCATATTTTGAAAACAGCAAATAATCAAAGAAATCACCAAGTAATTTGAACATGGGAGAGTAAAGCTCACTAATCCGAGCCAATCTGCGAGCCCCAAGGAATCCACGACCTTAAAGTAACAGCATTTGCACAAGCCAATAGAGAACGCTATAAAAAATTAATTATGTTTTTAATCTACAAAAACGTGAACAGAAGGTAGATTACGTAGATAATCTTACACTAGATGCGACATATATTTAACTGCCTCTGTGTTTCGATGATACGTACTAAGCTACTAGATTCCCACATAGCGCAAATATTTGGGTGCATTGATCTGGATTTCTCTATGCATAACATGTACGTATTAACAAAAGAAAAAAATATAAGTAGGTACATATTTTTTTTTATTTGGTCTAGATTGCGTTGTATAGTTGTTATTATTATTTATGGTAGTAGATATTTGCTGGTTAAATATGAATGGTTTGTATCGATGCGGATGTATCAGATAGGTACTTTGATTGTTTTCTTAGCTCTTTCTTAGCGGTCATCAAATAACCTTCAAGGTAGTGAGTATGACTACTTCTGCCTTTGCGACAGAGAGGACGTTTTCAAACACCTCAACTTTCAAATCCTCAAATTTTAATGATTCTAAATTAGTACAAGTATTTTTGGAGACACGCAAATGTTGATATATCCGTACAAATATTGGTGTATTAAGTTTTAGTCGAACTGCATTTTACCTTTTTCTTCCTCATCCTTTTTTCCTTCATGGTCGGCTATGGCCTGGTTGTGTTATCTCAGCATTATTTCTGCAGTCTCCAGAAAATTAGCCAAGTGTATAGTTTACGGTTACCACTTATCACTAGGTCAACCGTATGCACGTTTCCCAGTTGCCTCTAAAGTTGCATAAAAGATATGTACATAAACACGTAGCACTAAAACTTGATTCCTTTTTTGAATAGACGATTATGTACTTTTTTTTTAAATTGCTTGTCTATTCCAGTATCATATAAGTTCATGGCCGCCCTCAGTAGCCGGGAGTGCGCCTGAGGCTCACACATCGGCCCTAATGTGATTTTATAGAGACCATAGGATGCCGATTAGATGTACTTGTAGGGGAGCTGCACTAATTTAATTTTATAATACTGTGTAATGTATCTTAAGTAACAGATAGATTGTCCTCTGTGGTTAAAATCAATCAATGAGATTGCAATTTTTGTAACAATCAAAATATCGATAAATTTTTGGGTTTTTGTGATAAAAGACTATCAATTTCACGGACATATAGCGTGGACAGATCATTCATAAGATGGATCGATGCCGAAAACCTGATTAGTGTGGCGGGTGGACGAGGACTCACGATCGGCCGTTATGGTGAAAAGTGGGAGAGGCCTATGTAGGTACCTGGACGTCATTCAGTTGATCAATTCACAAACAGATAGACTTCTTAATGAAACAGAAGTTTTTCCGAAATATGTTCTTTATAAAACAGCTTTAATTATCATATACAAAAGTTGTGTATCAATAATATAATTATTTTTTGTAATTTTAGAAGTTTCAATTAATATTTTGTAAGTATAACATTATGAATTTAATTAGATAAGTTACGTTGCTACTTACCCATTTTCGCGCCCACTATTTTGTTTTCCTTCACAAGTACATATATGACTTGAAAAATCACATTGGTACTTACCCGGATTCGAACCCACTACCTCGTGTTTACAAAGCGGGTGTGCCAAAGCGGGTGTGCATTCACACCCGCTTTGTGAGAGTGCATTTATAGTACCTAATATTGGTAAACAATTTATTAAGAAAGATTTAAAATAAACTTTCTTAATAAATTATATATAATAATATTAGGTACTTTGAATGCACGTAAATAAATAAACACATTGCGAGAATGAAAAATGTAATTGAAGTTTAAATTTATAATTGCCAGGGTATAAATTAATGATAGTACAAAAGTAAAAGTTCTACGGCCTCTACGCGTACATAATATTACTCGTAGCCATGCTTTCGTAGCAGAACCTAGAGCTTACGCGTAGCTTTCGTAGACCAAAATATAGTTTATTCTGTAAATAGAATAACCCTCGGTTTCTGAAAGGCTGATCAACGAAAAATTAACTAATCACCTGTTAAATCTCATGTGAAGTGCCAGTTGGGTTGCTAAAAGCATGAATAATTAGTTTAATTTGATCTAGTTAGTAACTAATTAGATCAAATAAAACTAATTATCCATGCTTTTTGCATGCTTTCAGGTACTTTACATGAGATTTAACAGCTGATTAGTTAATTTTTCGTTGATCAGCCTTTCAGAAACTGGGGGTAAGTCTTTTAACTATTTAAATATTTTGAGTGACTGACTAAAACAATCTGTGAATACGTTGTGTTATAATAAAAAAGTAATACAAATGATAGATTATAATTTTCTTTTTTTTAGTAACTAGTTGAACTAATTGTAATTCAAAGTTTCCATAACATAATATTATTTATCATCGGTTTCAGACTGCCGAGGCTGTTCACAGAGTCTTATCCTGATAAGAAACGGAAGCAAAGAGCGAATACCAAGTTGTAAAAAAAAATTGTAAAGTCGATTGTCTTTTCTGTTCTTCTCCTTTTATTATGGTAACTGTGTCGACGATTGTGTCAGCTATTTCTGCTAGCGTCAAGTGTAAAATAATCTTCTCGTTGATGATGTTAATGGTATAATCTATACTATTATATAAAGCGGAAGAGTTTGTTTTTTTGAACGCGCTAATCTCTAGAACCAAGATACCAGTCGGATTTGAAAATTTTTTTTGTGTATGATAGCCCAGTTCTCGAGGAAGATTATAGGCTATGTACATCACACTACTGGAGACGGGAGCAGAGCAGTAAGCAAAAACGTGAGTGAAACCGCGCCGCGGAAAGCTAGTACAAAGATAAAAAAAATATGGATTAAATTAAATGACCTAATACGAACTTATGTTGTGTTGAATAGGGTATTACACCCATTTTTGCAAGTGTCTCAATTAGATTCTATTGTGCTTATGAACCACTAAAAAAAGAAAAAAAAAAATTCAATTGTTTAGTGCCATAAAAATGCATTACAATTTTGCATTTCTTAAATTTCACGGGTAATTTGACAAATCGCTGGAAGCAGCGGACGCCATATTGTGTGACGTCAGTTAGCTGTGAAAACAAATGCACTATGCAGTGTTATTTTGTTGTTTGTTTTATTTAAGTTAATTGTTTATATTTTTAAAATGAGTTATTATTCTAGTTATCGTTGGTGTGCTGTTCCTGTATGCAAGAATACTAGTGTAAAAACACCGGACAAATTGTGAATTCAAATGCCGTCTGATTTAAATATGAGGAAAACTTGGTTTAAAGTTGCGAGAAGGAATCCTGAACTATTATCTAAAAAAAACTCGTATTTACTTTTGTGAAGATCATTTTGATGAAAGTATGTCATACGCATTACCTATCCAAATATCTTTCACAATAGGTTACACGAAACTCTAGGTATCTACATATTTTTGAATTGAAGTTCATATTTAGAGGTTAACCTAATATTACAACAAAAATTACGTTGTTTGGCACGAATTATCTAGAATTTATTGCCTTTATCTATGGTTGACAGTTGACACTGTAAGTTTAACAGCGATATGGCGTATTAAGATGGCGACTAGTTTAAATTGATTAAATTGGTGTTAAGAAACAGATTAAAAAAGTTGAAAACTTTGAATTTAATTTTAAAATTGTTGCTATTTTATGAACTAAAACTAACGTTTTCCGACTGCTTTTTGCCTAAGCTATCTCAATAATATATTTTTAGATTTTTCTCGTATAGAGTAAAATACCCTATTCAAGTCAATAGTCAACTTGCGGCATAAAACGTAAAACTGCAATAAACTACAGACCTCTAAACTTCAAACACAGATTAAAAAGGCCTAATGTAATCAACAGTGTTGCAAGTTCACCTGTGGAAGTTTACTAAGAAGGTTGTAAAACGGGTCCCGCGTTGACATTACGGAGATAACTACCTACGTAAGTTAGCACCTTAAGCGGGACGTGGCCGATTGTATATTTAATGCCCGTTTGAACGAGACTGTCAGCGTTTGCTTGCTCCTTAATCACAATAACAATAAAACGAATGCTATAGGATGCGCTAGTTTCATGATTTTGACTAGGATTTTTTATGTATTAAGGTGTTCTATTTGGCGCAGCCGTGAGACATGCTACCAAACTGTTCAAGGTATTGTAACTGTTGTTGAGTTGTTGTTAATAATTGTGTCGTCGGTTATCTTGTGTAAATTTGTGTGGTGAAAGGGTGCATAGAGGATTAAATTTTGTATAAAAGTCATCAATATAACGATATATTAACTGATACCTATTCACGCAGGCGGAGCTGCGAGCAACAGCTAGTTAAGAAAATAATGGAGCGTCATGGTCTGGAATGTGATAGCATACCGACTATTACTGTAAGACTAAGTTACAAGGGGCAAAAATATTATATTGTACCAGTTAAACTGTGGCAGTGTACCGTTTATTTTATCTATTGTAGAGACAAAAATACATAAAAAACAGAAGATACAAATAGAATCTATTGGCGAGCTTAACTTAGAACTGAGTTCTCTAACAGCAAACCTTAAGGTGGTAGAGGAAGTAATATTAATGAGAGTATATGAAGACCAATAATAGCAAGACTAGATTAGTTTTACCTACTCTTAAAACCACAGCGTTGGTTATAAGAACAGATTTTACGTAGAGGTAGGTAGTGTAGTAGTCGGAGATATAATCATGCAGCTGTATTCATAGGTCCTCTGAAGCTTAAATATCGGTTACTAAGTGTATTGCACTTCATTATTGGTATTAAATAAAAAAACATCCCAGTATCACTTTAGCCGACCCTGAGATCGAACCTGGCAACACACAGTACAACTTAACCACTGAGATTGTCCGCCGAAGTAATAAGAAATTAAAAAGTATAAAATTGTAACTACAAAAAAAAATTCATTAACATTATTGTAATCTTTTCCAACACAAAACATAACCAAAATCCGACTTAACACATCAGCCTGTATCTGAAGCGCAACCCTCTCCCAGAGGTAATTATGGTAGCGAGTGAACTGCAATTAAAAACGTAACAAAAACCAAGTTTAGCTCAGAAACATTTGTTAATATTACATAAGCTATCGAATTAGCCGCCATGTTAATCACCAAATATCCAACCCCTTCATAATTGCGAAAACAACGGTTTTAGTAAAATCTAATTTTAATTTTAATAATATCAACCCGAGGGAAGGTTGGATTTTCTACAGCTTTAGCTTTAGGTATACTTGTGTTTTGTTCAAGTTTTATATAACTAAGCACTGTTTAGGCTTAGTATAATCTATTTAAACTGTCGTTATTCTCTTTCTCTTTAAGAAGTTCTTGTTGCAGTTGCGTTCATCTATCGCAGGCAAGTTTCGTGATTTTTTTAATACCTACAGTGGTAGACGAGCTTACAGCCCACCTGATGGTATGGGCCGCTGTCTACCGTGATATTTAATGCTCTCTTCATTCGTCATTTGAAGGAGGATCTCCCGTATTTTTCCTTTCACAAGGACCGGCGATCTAATACTTAAAGGTGACGAGTAACCAGTGTATGAGGGCTCACGAACGGTCAATGTAACAATACTTGCGGACCTCCTCCTAGTGTGGCCATTTCCAGTAGTCCAGATATGTACAACTGTAGACGTTTTTCCACTAAAATGGTGTTGTTATATAACTTAGGGACAGGTAATGATTAGTAAACTCGAGCTGCAATAAATTATTTTGGGTGATATTTTTGTGTAAGTAGCCCGCGATACTGTGTTTGAGTGTCTTCGTCCTAACATATCTTTCCATTTATAAATTAAAGATATCGTACTATATGAGTCAAGAATCTAAAAGCATCTCGTTTCATACATTCCTTTTAGATCTGCTTCAAGTTATTTAAAATGTAGTCAATTTCACAAGGCAGCTTTCGAAAGGTAGCAATCCCATATTTCACTAGTGAAATGTTACCTAGCCATAGTCAATCATTAAACCAATCACTAAACCTAATGATGGTGGTCAAATCAGGATAAATAACATCATGACAAACTCTTTAATGCTTAAGGAGACCTTAGACTGCAATAGACGTTGTCGAGCTAAAACTTAAACTTTATAAATTGGTAAACAAAATGAATGAATGGTGATGATCATGTTTTTGAAATTGGCAGAACTTTGCTACGTTTTCTTAAGTTAGTGATGAGATTATTGGGATACTTTTAGAGCCAAAAGACATCTGGAGGAGCTGGGGCGAGCCACTTTATGGGACTCGGCAAATCCTGAACAACGTCCATCCGTCGTCACCTTTTCCAGATAATAATAATAATAATACGTCCACCTTGTGAGGACCCGGTTCTCGCTGCAAATTATATTTCTTATCATAAAATATGCTTTTATTTACTACAGTGTTTGTGCTTATAATGGATAACAATAATCATTGTCCAGAACGTCTAAAAGCGTAACTGATATCTACGAACCACGCATCCTCAAGTTACTTTGTTTTGTTTTTTATACAACTTCAGTGGCAAAGAAACCCATCGGCCCATCTTATTGTGAGCAGTAAATTGGTTGACAATTTAAGACGTGTAATAATATTAATTCCATATAAGTCTAGTTTACCCATGTTTTTCTTTACCGGTTTAACTTTACTAAAAGACGCGTTTTAGAGTTCTTGTATGATTTTAAGCACACACCCTCGCGGATGTCATAACATCACAAAACCAAAATTTAGTTCGAATCTAATTTACTCATTATTTAAAAAGCAGACATCAAAAACTGACGTGACATCGGGTCAAATAACAAATGACATCACTACGCCCCAGATAACACAAAAATCCGTCTCATTTAATTTAATAGACGTAATTCAATAAATGTACACTTAACACCGTCCACAATCAATCTTACAACTTCTAACTTTAAATGAACATAATATTTTAAGAGAAAACAGATCAGTGTAACGATCCATCTTTTTCGTTGTTCTCAGTTACCTAACACACTCTATTTCTGCGGTAATTTGTAAAAGTTAACTCACTCTGTACCGAAGTTGGGGCTAGGCGGCCATTTTGTTGTGGCACCCGACACTGTATGCGTGGTCGTTTGCGCGCCAAGAGTAGCGGTGCTGCGCGGGAAGGGGCTCGGCGCTGGCTACGATGGCTGCAAAGAAATGATGATTAGAACCATTTATCATTTTAATACGAATCCAGCCCTTGTTAATAGAGTGTTTGGGGGGATTAATAGATGTAACATTATTTTCATTGTTAATTTTGTGGGCTTGTTACATGTAATTTCGTTGCGTCGGTCAGTCGCAATGAATTTATTATGAACTTATCTACAGAAAGGGTTCGTTTTAATGCACGTTTGTTTCTGTTTTAGTAGTGGAAACGATGCCAATGTGTACCGGAGTTTGTTTTGTTTACCTTCATCCTTTTTACTTTTGTTAGTGTGAGCAGAGAACGAGGCTATTCGCTTCCGCAGTCATAAAATTGTTGTGAAATAAGAATTTTATTTGTTTTTATGTTGTTATTTCGGTGTGATTGTGTGTTTTGGCATTTACGACTGGTTTGGAAATGGTTTTTCATATGTCGGTTATGGCAAAGTTTTGGAAGCAGTTTTCATGCATTACACATGCCTAGTGTGACGAATACGCAATTTTACTGTCAACAAACTTCACTTGTCAAATACTGGGTTTAGATATTCCTGATATTGCCAAGCTCATACATTAAAAACCATTATATTTTAAAACATTATAGCCTCGTGTTGTATTTAAAAACAATCAATAGGTATACTTTTATTAAACTTAGTACATACTTATTACCTTTTTGCGGTCATTAATGCGTCAACCAACCGTGATGACTATAGCTAAACTTTTTATAAATGCTTTGTCCAGGCTAACAGAAGAATTAAGTATATTTATAGCTTAAAAAAAAAAGAGTGTGTGTACTCATGTACGCACGTAAGAAGTTATACTTCTTTAGCGTAACAATCCAAATATACCAAATAATAACTCAATGCATACATACAACATAGCAGTTAACCTCAAATCTATAAATGCACTTAAAACAGTATATTAAAACCACTTTTACCACTAATATTCAAAATAAATATTTTTACTGATAAATGATCAATAAAAAATATCTATCACCGTCATAAATATAATTGAATTGAAATAAACGTCAATATATTTTTTATTTATTAATACTGATTAGTTTTACTGATACGACACACAAAGATTCGCAACTAACTTCAGGGTGTAAAAGGTTCGCAACTAACTTCAGGGTGTTGCTTTTTTCTGTCGGTGTGCGCGCGCATCGTAAAAATTCACTCTCATCATTTTTCCCAATCGCGCCAAAAGAAGTATAACTTCAAAATCTAAGCCGTCTAAAAATCCTCTTAATCTAATGATTTAATTTTTTAATTTAATTTTTGTTTTCTTACCTATCTTACAAAATTTTCAATATCATGTATTTTAATTTATTTTTGTCTTTATAGAACTGATAATCGCTGAAGAAAACCAGTTCTAGAGTGGAGACCGCTACTCGACAAATGGAATGTAGAATGACCTGTACAATGTGCCTGGTAAACCGACAACTTCTTCATTATCATCGTCATATCAGCCAAAAGACGTCCATTGCTGGACGCTGCAGGGAGGCCTGTCCCTTAATTTTCGCCACCTTGGCCGGTCGCCGCCCTCATCAATCGGTTGCCTGCCACCCTTATAAGGTCGTCGGTCTACCTTGTGAGGGGTCTGCCCACGCTGCGTCAACCGACAACATGATTTAGCAAATATCACCTCTCTCCTTCAATCCCGTCACCTACCACTGCTTTCACGATAGGCAGCGGCTTCGCAGATTCCCTGGCATTTTAGAGCAATGCCAGAGACTCTGAGTCGTTCATGAGCGATAGTTATCACTTCCTATCAGGTGGAGTTGCTTGCTCGTCTGCCACTGTTGGCAATAAAAAAAAATATATATGGGCTGAAGGCGGCTTACCACATGCCAAAGTGGCGGATATTAGGGGAGGCGAGGCTATGTCCTGTCCTGTCATGTGAACTCCTTTCAGCTGATATGATGATGATGATAGACAATGTAAGACAGAGAACCGAAAGAGTTTGTGACAGACTGAGTGATTAGTTTTTTTATGATCATATCGTTTTGACCGGGATTCAGCTACCTATATTTATGTAAAGCAGGCTACAACATCCATTAAGATCATACTTCCACTTTGCCATACAATACAAAATTCTAAAAAGAAAGCAATACGAACACTAAACACATATTTGGTTTATGAAACATGCAAAAGAGTTGTACGTGCCTCTAGTACTTTATACGATATTTTGTCATCTGGCCACCCTATCCGACGTGGCCTGTATGCGTAAACACAGGCATGCTCTAACTTATGTATTTCCAAGTTTTCTTTTTGCTACATTGCTGCTTTAGGTGTACAGTAAAAAAGTTGGATTTGATGGCCCACTTGAAGGACAACGAGCTGGTATTTTTGCGTCTGTTTCCGTGACTGTGTTACTAGTATTAACTTACAATTTTTTTTTACTAGGCGAAGCGAAATAAGTAAACTAACTTTCACCTTTTTATTAAAATAATAAAAGGTAATGGCCAAAACATTTTTTAAATTAGATTAAGTATGATAAAAAATTTCTAAATATAACGTATGGTCTTTGTTAGCCGACGTCTTTTGGTGAATTTACATCTTCAGACTGTTATTATAAAGGATGTGGGTTTAATTTCAACTGGAGATAATTGAGCATATTCGCCCGACATAGGTATAATGCTTGTTTCGCGAGGTATTTTACTCTATATGAAAAACATCTAAAAATATATTATTGAGATAGCTTATGCAAAGCAGCTAAAAAATGTTAGATTTAGTTCATAAATTTGCAAATTAAATTTTAAAATTCAATTCAAAGGTTCCTGCTTTTTTTATCTGTTTCATAACACCATTAAATAGTAGTCGCCATGTTATTACGATAAGACTATGTAGAAGTGATAACTCTGTTTTATAACACCAATAAATTAGTAGTCGCCATGTTATTACGTCGTACGGATATGTGAACTTAGAAGTGTCAACTGTCAACTATCGCGTCCAGAGTTTTCGTCAAATTACGCGCGAAATTTAAAAATGCAAAATTTTTTGCATTATGGCACTAATCGATTAAATAAAAATTTTGTAATTTTTTTTTGTGAAATTGAGACACTTCAAAAAAAACCTTCTTTTTTGCGTCATCATTTAAATAGTGCGATGTATAAAACATAATAATAATATCACTACAACATCTTCTAGACCCAAAGTAAGCATATTTTATGCCTTATTTTTTATTTTAAAATAAACATGATATAGGATGCTTAACAAATCAAGTCGTCGATGATACATGGTGTATAAAATATTCTAAAGCCGTACTGTCATATATACGAGCCGTGTTCAGACTCCGATGTCAAAGCGACCGCATTATTTATACCAATGAATATGTAATTTCATACCGATATTACAAATCGGCAAGTGTTGGTTTCTATCTATTAAAAATTTGTATTAACTGCTATATTGCCGATATATTTTAAGGTAGCAGATTGACTTATAAGGTATTATTATTAATATTTATCTTATTGCATTTAAATTTATAGTATGCTTTTATAATTAAGTCATTTCTTTATGAAATGCCGCCTCGTTTAATCATACCCTACTTCGGTGACCCCGACGTAGTAATTTTAGCATACAACTTTTAAGGCACTAGTATAAACGTATATAGACCGGGTCACTGGCGTCAAACAAAGAATCGAACTAGAACATCATAACATTATCTATGTCTGGGACACAGATCGATGGTCAGTAGGTACATTTATCTATACAAAGCAATATGCAAAGCAAAAGAGTTTGTTTCTTTGAGTAAGCTAATCTCTGGAACTATCAGTTGGATTTTGTTTTTGATTATACTTCTTGTTAATTGCGAATCTGGTGAGTTGCGACTTGAACTGCTCCTGAGCCGTAACACTTTGCATTTAATAGTCCATTTCTTGAGGAAGTTTATAGGTTATGTAACATCACGCTACAAGTCACGGAAGCCGAGCCAAAAATATAACAACGTTGGTGTAACCGCGCTAGGGACAGCTAGACATTGATACGCGTTACGCTATCGATCGTGCTTATAATATTGCGAATTTTTGCAATGTCCTGTTTGTAAGCTATGTTTCGATATTTGATGTGAAAGGACACGTATTGCGAGCCTTAGGTACTAATCATACTTTTTGTATGAATTATCCAGCGACTGCAGTTTTACACTGCAGTTTTGTTTCGCGATTGAAACAATACAGTTTTTTATATTAGGCTACTAAAATCATGCCACTTTGAATGCGCAATCAGTCAATCAGCAATCGTAACATCCTAAAAGCCATAGCAAATTGCTGGCATGAAAGCCTTAACAAAGCCTTGAGAGATGCATTTTTACGTCGTGCTGTTTAAGATGTATAAAATAAATAAATATATTCTTAAAATTCGTATTTATTATTTTCTTAAAATAATAAATATTGATAGCAACCTTGTTTTATCTAGGTTGACATAAAACAGACCGCTTTACTTTCACTCGCACAGGTTATAACTAAAGTGACCTTTTCCGCCAATATTCGAGCTGTAATTACAAAAGCAATTAATTATCTGTGCACAATTTAGTTCAAAATCCGTAGTAAGCTCTAATATCTATTAATCAATTGACTTTAGTCCGATTTACTGTTTTGTATCCAAAAACATAATGAATTAATTAGTAATCGTTGTTTGTCTGTTTTATTTTTGATAATTAATAACTTACTTAAACATAATGGAGCGGAAGAGGTACAGTGTCGCATTAAGAATGACGTAAGTACTTTAAAGAGATTACAAAAATAGCAGTTCGTACGTATCTAAGTTAAAATACATTTCTCTTAAACAGATTATCTGTGCTTGCTTAATTTCGAGCAGTCTGTTTGATGAAGTGCCTCCATTTTAAACGGTAGTTGTAGCAACAGTTTGGCCAATATGGTTGTACAATTAGATGCTATTATTTGCTATATACAGTCTTACAAACAGTCTTGGATACTGTAAAACATGTACTACCAATATAAGAAAGGCCTGCTTCTCTACGTACTAAATATCAGCTTATTAACTCCTCTTTTATTTTAATTTCAATAAAATAATTAAAGTTTAATTAAAATATAGTCCATCAGTAGACGTCTCGCTAATTAATCCATTGCGATAAAGTCATAAAGCGGTATACTTTCTATGTTATGTAAAAAGAAAGCCCACTATTGCATACAGGCTTGTTTCAAGCATCTCTGATAGCCATCTTCCTTTACCAGGGCATAGATCTGACTCGTCGTCAACCCACTATACACTATGCAGTATACACACTATACATTCTAGAGATAGAAGATCTGATTCGTTTTCAACTCTATACAGTATATATTTTATGTTTATCTATAGCATTTCCTGTAAGAAGAAAGACGTCCACTGTTGCAGGCTTGCCATAAGTATCTTCAATAGCCATCTACTTTTACCAGGATATCGGTCTGTCTCATGATCGGCACACAATGCTTCTTCTACTTCTTAGCGTGTCGTCAAAGGCGAGTCCGATCCGTAAGGACCAATATCCTGCCACTGCAGTTATATTGAAAACATTCTTCATTCAATTACTCCTACTTTGAGGGCATGTGACCGTTCTAACTTTACTAAAATATAGTCCACACTTCTGCGGTAATAAAACTAGGCTATAAGCTTGTTTACAAGCACGCTTATTTACTATTTATGTATTGTAAACGGGCTCACAAAGGAAGTGGCCACATAGGACCACGCGCATTCAAGCCGGGTCGCTGGAAGTATGACAATGCTTCAGTGTACGCCAATGTGAATACACCTTTAGGTACGGATGTCGGGCACATAAAATGAAACTGCAATGTATTTAAAATAGACAGGTGTTTTTTTGTGGTTTAGTTTAGTCTTGGTTCTACGATTTCTGCTGCAACCCTCCAACTCCAAAGAATATGCGTTGTCAGCTGTTGTGAAGGCATTTCCGATTTCTAAAATATAACCTTGCTGACAATCTTTTACGGTAGGACGCAACTGAATTCGGCAGTTGCAACTGAATTAGGGTCGTACGGTTGAATATATTACCTATTGATTTCCAAAGGAGTGTTCAACATGTCTTGAACAAGTCGATTAGGTACCATAATAATATACTTATTAGTTTTTGCACAGCGCTTTTCAGACTTTGGTCTCCAATTGAAAACTTTTCGACAACAAATCTATAATAATTGAAAATTTGGTTCTCTATTTAAATTACCTGGGGCGCTATTTTTTATGCAAATGTTACTGTCACTGATGTGACAAAGCCGGTACTTCTGCTAAGTATCTACAAGCATCAGGTTAAAATTGGTAGATAAATTAATGTTTGATTTCAAATTCTGTTCTCTGCTTAAATACAGAATACAGAAATCATTATCATCATCACACCAGCTCGTTATTATCCCATTGCAAGAAAAGATCTCATGCCTCCTCCTCGTACAGAGAAGACATCAGCATTGATTACTACTCTCAAGGTAGATTGGTAATTTCAGACATTTTGTCCAGGTTTCCTAACGATGTTTTCCTTCACGGTAAGGAAAGTATTATGAATTTGGAAACAGAAATACTAGGTAAATATGCAGAGAAGCAACATCTTAGCGCCACCGCCAACCGTTATTGTTCCCAGCGGAGTGGCGCGCGAAATTCAGCGCACTATACCTACACACACCTAGCTACACTTTGCAAAGTTTATTGCGCACAAATTGTGTGCATTATTTATTTAATTTAAAAGCGAAGAAACCCAAGCGCGATCATACGCCTCCGCGTCGGAATGAGGACGGGGAAGAAATGCAAAAATATAAATAACTCGAGCTATTCTCTTGTAAAGGTAATGCCATATTGCTGTGTATTGTTCTGTGGGTTATAATGGAATCTATGCTGTACGTACGGGTAAAGAATAGTACTACCACAGGAATAAACTGTAGTACTAAACTACAAAAAGGATAAATCGGCAGGTTCAAAGGTAGTAGACAGAACACAGCTCGTAGAACTGATTACCATTGGGAGGAGAAGAGTTGAAGTGGCGTACTTATATAGTTTTAATACTATTATTGCATATACATAATACACAAACACGCTTTTAAATATACCAACATGAGCGACTTTGCTGTAGACCATATCATCATCTCTTTTCCATATCCATATCTCATCTCATATCTTTCGTTTAACCGAAAGACGTCCACTGCTGACAATAGGTCTACCTCAAGTGTCGCAACCTCTAGCGGTGGTGCATCATCGTTCATCCATGCATATCAGTCCACTTTGTGAGATTTTAGAATAAGTACTTATTTAGAGAATAATAAGTAGCATGTGTACAGATCGCAGTACCGCAATCAAGGATGCAGTATGTTACTCATAATTCCGTCTCGTGAACACAATATATCTGTGTCACCAATGTGCAATTACCTTAAATAGGTACGAGAAAGCGCGCTTTCTGCTAAGTAAGATTTCTTGTGATCCAAGTGTTCTCATTCTGAAAAAAAGTTTACAGGGCAAATTGTTACTGCATTTTATGAAGATTCCATTTTCTATGAGAATAAAAGAGAGTTTTGTTTAAGTTTTGAAATAATTTCAGCTTAGTACTTCTTATTTATGTCGCTTAGTTAAATCCTATAATTATTTACCAGCGCATATATTGTGTTTCCATCTAATTTTGCTCTAGGGTTTTATAAGTAAAAATCTCATCAAGCCGATATATTGGAGGCCACCAACAGTTTGGGAAAGTGACCATCACTTCTGGATCCTACTGACTGCTGATACTAACATCAGGCAGAATGGTCACTACGCTCATCGCTAATCATACTTTTATTGATTAGTGAACTTATCGACTTACCTCAGCTTCAAAATCAAAATCCGTTTTATGGTTGAGAAATAAGCACCGAAAAATGATGATCTTTGTCACTTTTCTCTAATACCTACTTAGTTTACTTAAATAAATGACTCAATAAGTATTGTATTTAACTATACTTCTGAACCCTTGTTTATATTAAGTGTAATTGTATCATTACCAGCTATAATGAGTTAGTTAACCGCACGATTGTACGAACCTGCCGAGTGGTCTAATGAACGTCATTTGTCTGACGGCCGCCATTTTGCTACTATTGGAGGGAATCTTGACAGTTGTTAAATGCGTTTTTGCGCGCGTAAAATTGTGTTGCATTCTATTTTTACTTTTACTTTGACTACGGCAAAGATTGGAGGATTATGAATGCATCCGACTTTACCTAACGATTGTTATCAACAAAGTAACAACCAGGATCGACTTCTATTGTAGCCTTCGAAGCCCGGAGAAGCTCAGATCAAATACCACTATGCTGTCATCCATCCAGGAGCCAACTGCTTTCTTTGTTGCATATCTTGCTAATATTTTAGAGAACAGTGAGTGCAACAAGCTATGAGTGCCTCTAGACTAAGTACTAAAATGACTTTACTCTGTTAAGTAAAGAGTCTAGTTAGTAAGTGATTTCAGTCAAGGAATGGGGGACTCCAACCTAATGGCAAACTTCTTGTATGGTATGGTGGGCTTTAGCGGATATGTAAGGTATGTTTCATACTCTTTAAAAAATACCAGTGAACGCTGGTTACTGTCTCCCTGCAGGGCAAAGGCCTCTTCTCATATTGAGAAGGCATGAACATTAATCACCACACTTGCTCTAGGCGGCAATTGTTAAGGAAACATATTACGCTGGTAAACAGTTTAAAGTTTTTATGAAGCGACATACTGGTTGGTTCGAGTCTCTTTACATTTTACTTTGAAAGGGTAGCATATTATTTTTGCATTGCCTTTAAACAACCAAGCTCTAGAACGTAAAATAGTTTTAAATTGAATGTAATTAAGGTAATTCTTTATGTCTATAAATAAATCTTTCCCATGTAGCTGGGAAATTACCCCAACCCTTTCAATTGTGGGTTTAAACAATTAAGGATAAATATTGGTAAAAACCCGAAGAAAAAGACATGGCCGTCTTCAAACGAGGTTTAAAGATAGTTTTAATATCACAGTAGGCAGCGGTCTTGCAGAGGCCCTGGCATTGCAATTTGGAGTTCTTGAGTGACAGTTACAACTTATCATCAGATGGGCTGATGGCTCGCCTATCCTTTATGCAATAAAAATATCTATACAATAGATTAACGACCTCATAGTAAACTTAAGAACACCTTTCGGTTGAAATAATGATGTTGGTTAGCGAAAATACTTAAATCCTTTGAGTCTGAAATATGACAATAGGCTCGTCTTGTGTGTCGTACTTACCTATCCCCTTCATATACACTAAATCATGTTAGAAGCTCCTCTAGTGTCTAATCCAAAGCACTTTGCTTTTTAGGTATATTGAATTTAGTTCACCTTGTGTTTTTTTCCTTTTAAAGGCAAAATTAGCAAAGTCAGAGGCTCTCTTAGTAGTCTCAAGCACTTTGCATCTTACGTATATTGTGTTTTGGTCATTGTGAAGCTATACATTGTCATATATGAAAGGAAATCGCACGCAAGCGTGTCTTTTTAAATCGCTAATCTGAAGATACATAATGAATTTGTATGCGGTTTTCAATATTTTAGTCTTAAATAATAAGCGTGTGTGACGGTTTTGACATAAAACATGTACATATCACCCATGAAAGTTAGTTAAGCAGCAATGCTATTAGTGAACCAATCCGGAAAGTCGCAAAGATTTTATACCAATTTTTTTATTTTCAGTTTTAAAAAGACAAGCTTTGCAGTACACAAGCTCCTTACTTTACAAACCTATAATTGTCGTACCAGTCTATTATTGACCTAATGCAGCGATAGGTTCCCACGCTTGTTCAGGTTAAATCGAAAATTACAGTCTTCAAGTTCTAGTTTCCTCGCAAAGGTTTTCTTTCACCATATGTCAGTTATGTCTAAGATATGCTTAGATAATTAACCACCAACAATTGACTTTAATGGTTTGGTACAAACTTGCCGACATTTTAAGCAAGATATGCTTAGATAATTAACCAACAATTGACTTTAATGGTTTGGTACAAACTTGCCGACATTTTAAGCCACTATTGCTACTTTCTAAACATATAAACATATATACAAATAAGGAATTATAGTGTTGTTTATTCGTTCATTCAAAAATGTATTTAAGTATGTGTATCCACATTCTAGAACCCTTAACATAATGCTATAATATATGCTTACTTTGGGTCTTTGTGTCGTGTTAGTTGTTGTGATGTGGCGTTGTATGTAGAATATCGATATTTATATTAATATAAGTATAAATAATTGAAACAAGAAAAGAAACATTAAAGATTAGGACCAATTACCACCTCGGTCTTTTTCTTTTTACCTTTTCCTTCCACAACTTCTTCTCCATTATATGGTCGGTAACGTTATGGTTGTGTCTTCAAAGCATTATATCCTTAATGCTTAGTTAAAGTAGCCATATTCTTAGGTTACGTTTACAACTCACTACCAGGTAGGCCGTATGCTTATTTGCCATCAAAGTTGTATAAAAAAACGTGATTATGTACACCTACGATCTATTTTCGTAAAAACTAAAAAAAAATATAAGCGTCTTGAAAACTTGTTAATCGCAATTTAGTTATATTTTAATTCTTAAACTGTTTTTATTCTGTAAGCCTTCCTAAAAACAATTAAATGAATAAATAAATTTCTTTTCATAATCAAATCATTTTTTTTTTTTTTTTTTTATATTATAGCCTACCAAAGTGACTCCACCCCGCCTGATGGTAAGCAGTCAGTGAAATCCAGAAGTGGCGGCCACTATACCAAAAGCCATCGTCATAAACTGCTGGTATGGTGGCCTCCACTATGGCGGCTGGGAATGGGGTTAGGGGAAGGGAATGAGGGAGGTGAGGAAAGAGGAAAGGGGGGAAATCGGGCCTCCGGCGCTCTCACTCACCGAACGAAACGCAGTAGTACGGATACTACTACTCTTAAGTCGATCTTCTATGAGAGGGTAGTACTACCCCGGACGATCCGGCCCATTCATGCTGAAATCAGCGTGGATCTACTACCGTAAAAAATCATGATATTATTATGAATCATGGCCATTACCTGCAGGTTATATTTGTTTGCTATTCAATGTGCTATTTCTCCCCTCTATACATTTCGCATAAAATTAAATCACGCATTTAAATCTTGGATACAATAATAATGAAAAAGGGCCCGATATTTTCTTTTTATAAAATGTTATAACGTTATTGTGTTTGAATTTTGTTTTTTATTGGTTTCTAGTATTTAAATTTGAGACTGTGAACTTAGATAAATAACTAAGTTACCATCATTAGATCAGACGAATGACCTCCACTGCTGACAAACTTGATTTTGGTGGAACTAAGTTTTTGTTGCTTTCCAGTACCAAGTTATATTTTGAATAAATTAAGAAAGTAACAGACAAGTTAAACAGGGGAAGTACATTTTAAAACCGGCTGTTAATGCAAACAAGTTATCTTTTAAACGTCGAATAAGAAAGCAAATGATTCACAATGCCATGAAATCAAAGGCACCCATCATAAACATATCGCATTGAACAATACAATGACTGTACTCAAAGCCCCTTGTTCCAAACACAAAAAAAATAATACTCATAATAATACATCGAAATTTGATGGGGGATTATGACAAGCTTATATTGCAGACGCGTAACATTATAGCCGTTTAAATATGAGCTTTATTGTGTAGAAATAAAGTCATTTTAAAATTTTGTAAATACATTTTTATGTTTGCCAAATTTGGTGTACATTTCTGAACATATGTATCCATTAAGGAGGTTGTAGTTGCTGAATCGTTAGCAAATTAATGTAAACAATACTATAGTTAGCCAGATTTCATCCTAAAATCAGATTTGATATGCACCGAGTATCATGAGGAAGGGTATGACTTCGAATATAAAATGTGATACAGAACAGAGTTAATAATATCTATTTTTAAGCTAAACATGACTATACGTCACCATCATCATTAATGATGATTACAAGTAGCTTCGCTCTAATGACTATAAATTACACTAATTTTATTGTTCACAATAACGAACGGATACATTTAATAACCTTTAAACCCAATGTATTAAAATAAATGCCAAACTGTGGCACAGCTATGAAAGGATTTAAATATCGGCATATTATTTTAGTAAATAAATCTTTTTAATACGGTTATTATTGGTATTTGCAAAGTAATTTAAGTGTTTCGCAAATAGGCAGAGGTTTGTATATACTCTATAAAATAAAATGAAAAACCGGTCAAGTGCGAGTCGGACTCGTTCCGTACAAACGGCCATACATATTTAGGAAACGATATTTCTCAAATTACCCCGTCCTATCCGTTTAAAAGCCCGACAAGTATAACGCGAAATTTATTAAATCTAAAATCTTTATATACGAGTATTTAGCAGTATCATAAAACGTGTATGATATTCGCGAATTCTCATGCGCATTCCGTGTCGAGCAAATTAGTTCTTAAACAGGATATGATGTCACGAAAATACATTTTGATACAAATTGACATTAGGACATTTGTGTATGAGGTTGTATATTAGGTTTGTGGAGGCTTTTAGGGTGTTAAAGATTAGGCACTTCTTTTTATCTTATTGTTAATGTTGTTAATTAGCTATTCTTATTAGGTCAGAGCACTTTGATCCTTGCGACTTATCGTGTTGTACCTTGTCTAAGTTACCTAACGATTTTTAGTTCATAAGTCAGTAATTGTTGTGGCGTTTGGTATTTACCCAGTTTCGAACTTCTAACATGATGCATTCCATTTATTTCCAAACGCTTTATATAAAAGCACATTGACGATAGTTTTAAATGTAACTAAAAGATCTAATAAGTATTTAATCTTTCACAACCAAGGTACCTACAGTTGCACATCAATTTGTCAACAACAGAAAATGCTCAGATAGCAAAATAAAAGAGCATCATTATAAGATTATAACTTTGAAATCTCAGTAATACTCTATTGCAGACTTACCCCAGTTTCTGAAAGGCTGATCAACGAAAAATTAACCAATCACCTGTTAAATCTCATGTAAAGTACCAGTTGGGTTGCTAAAAGCAAGAATAATTAGTTTTATTTAATCTAATTAGTAACTAATTAGATCAAATTAAACTAGTTATCCATACTTTTAGCATGCTTGCACATGAGATTTAACAGGTGATTAGTTAATTTTTCGTTGATCAGCCTTTCAGAAACTGGGGGTTAATCTTATTAATCTTAATTGTCTTTTAATTGAAGTACTAGAACTTGATACTAATACACCACAATATAAATATTATTACGAGACAAAACTTTGTGTGATTTATTAAATTTGTTCAGAGTCTGGGAGTACATTGTGTCCATTAATTGTACGTTTGTAAAGTTCCCCGCAACACAGGGCTTATTCCATAGTGTAAAGTTGTCTTAAAAAAAATTAAAAGAAAGGGATGGAAATTTAAAAACAGTGCAGTTATGACGTACTTATTTCAAAACGCTCTATTTGTTCACGCCCACTCTTAGACTAGAGACTTCTGCTAGATGGAGAAGTTAACAATCACCACGATTGATTTATCAAGGTGTGACGCTGCGCTCAACTTTTGATATTTTTTCAGGGCACTTTTGCAGCTAATGCTTCTATAATAACGCATCAGCATTAGGGATGCCTGTATTGCAGGCGTGCAGAACTTTATAATATGGGAGGTGAACCCACAAATTTAACGTTGCACCGTGCGTCGTACGAAGTAAGCAAATTATTTTAGTAGGTATCACATTAAATTCTCTCAACTAAATTAAATAAGCAATTCAATAGCCAGGTGAAAAAAAACCGTATAAAATTTAAAACCACCGAATGAAAAGCGAATTACGGCACTTAAAACGAGGCGCCATCTATCGACATATTTCAGTCAACCCGGTAGTGAGTGAATGGCAGACGAGCTCTAAGAGGATTAAACGTGTGAGTTCTTTTATTCTGATGCTAGGCAGAATATAGAATAGGTTTTTAGTTTAAAACTAGCTACGTTGGCAGTGATAAACTATTAAAATTTCAAATTATTTAATTATATACAGTTTTGGTTTATTAAACTATGATGACCCAGGTGAAGTCTAGCCTAGGCATTTTTCCCGAAGAAAAAATGTGTATTAACTATCATTAGAAAACGGTCATACATTTTAGAACGTTTAATTCAAACTTTTTTGAATACAAACAATTTTAGTTTCCTCTACATTTAACGATGGCCCAATTTCCCCCCTATCCTCTTTCCTCACCTCCCTCATTCCCTTCCTCTAACCCCATTCCCAGCCGCCATAGTGGAGGCCACTATACCAGCAGTTTAAGACGATAGCTTTTGGTATGGTGGCCACCACTTCTGGATTCCACTGACTGCTTACCATCAGGCGGGGTGGAGTCACTTTGGAAGGCTAACATAAAAAAAAAAAAAAAAAAACGAAGAACGAGAAAGGCGGATTAATAGGCAGTTTCATTACTTACATTAGGGCTGTCCAAACAGGATACGATCCTGGGCGAATATCAAAATATTGAATAGATTGGAGAGTCTCAGAAATAAATAATAATTATTTTTAAAGAAAGGATTTAAAAAAATGCATTTTGTCTTCATTAATTTACCTTTAACAATCCATTCGATATGAACATTAATGTTAGCTGTTGCCAGACGCAGTGCGTCTGTATGTGTACCTAAGTGAGTTATCTGATAGTGAAGATCTACCTATATTTAGATTATATAACATTCATCTTGGAATACGCAATTTAACAAAGATAGGTAGGTACCTACTGCCCATCATCGAAGCAGTATCGATAATCGTGTCAGCGCTTTTTTTTTTGGTTAAAGCGCTGGCACGATTTGTCGTCTCATTCCGTTTGACAAACGCGAATCGAAATGCACCAATACTGATTCCGGGGATTTCCCTGATATGAGACTTACGAATAAATATTTTAACTATTTCTTTAAAATAAAATGAAATCATATCTTAATTTATTATTTTATTATAATATTGAAAACACACCGCAGGCCGCAAAAGGATGAAGTTGCTTTGTTCAGCCCTGACTTACATTAATAGTAGGTATGTGAGAGTGAGAGTTTACCTAATTTAAGACAATGAACATTTGTCAGAACTTCTTCGACGTAGTGAGACATTTAGAACCCAATCTACCCATTGGTGTTGTCTACAGTACTTAAATATAGCACTTCCTTAAGTCTTATGGTGACAGAAGATTTGCATGAGAAAATGATGAGCGCCTCCAGCGTTTACTTATAGAACTAAAATATTTTAGCTGTCACCCGGTGAGAAACGCTTGTCAACTCATGGAGTACACGAGTAATACTTACCTTTACCTAAAACTGTATTTAATCTATATCCTAGTATTCTTTACTAGAGATAAGAAAAAGAGAATTCTGTTAAGAAGATTTTTACACAAATTAAAGAAAAGCTAGGGAAATATTTTTTACTGATGGTAAGACCTAAAGATTTCATTTAGGTGTGTAAGTGTTAAATATTTTTGATAAATGGTAAAAGTAATAGCGGTGGTTAAGAATACTAAAGGCACAGCAAATAAGGCCTTACCGTCATATGGACTTGATCTCCTACCAAAAGAAAACAGCATTTTTTAAATATTTCAAGTATCGTAATCCTATATTTGAATTTAGAATGCACGATGCCGCTTAAATACTGGCTTATATTAAACTCCAAAATAGAAAAAGCAAATGACGCCTCCGGTGTTTAATGTCAAATGACAGCCACATTAAACCTCTTTCCAATACTTTTTAAACCGATCTTTGAACTGGTTGTTCCAATAGGTTTATACAAATCCACCGCTTATCCGATAGGGGGCGTCACGATTGCACACAGTATAATCAGATCAACATTACAAGTGGAAATTGAATCAGGGTGGACTTGACCTACAACACTTTTGACAATACACTACCAAGTCAAAGTCACCCTTATTCTTATTAGAATAAAGTCTATTTTATTTTAAGTGATTGTACAGTAATGGGTGTAAAGAAATTTAAACTTTAACGAACTATTTTTAAGGTTAGGTTTTCCTTTGAAAAGTGGAGCGTTTAAATAAGGGTGACCGGTAGATCAATGCTTATTTGTGTCTAATAGCAAAAAAACAACAGATGCAAGCATTTCACGGGTATAATAATGTACTTAGTTGGGTTTTTATGCCGCCTTTGATCTGGTGGTCTCGGGTGGTTCCTCGCGGGCGGAGGTCCGTAGGGATCTGGACTTTGGCAATAGTAGATTTTGTAGAATTAAGAATTTGCTGACATGTTCTCTATACTCCTTTAAAGATACAAGAATAGTAGGTTTAATCATCTATAAGCTTATTATATCATTATAAAATAATTAAATGAAACATTTTTGCGGCAGACATATCACCAACTCCTTTTTACTGATCATATTGATGTACCTTACCTACTCTACGATATGCAGTCAACCACCTAAAAACTGTAAACTCTAACATAACGTAACTCAGTTCCTTATGCACATTATATCGACATCTGATATAATAATCTCCACCTTAAGTCAATAATAATACAATCCATTTTGAAATATCCGAATAAGCAGTTTGTTGTTTACAGTACATTAAATTTAAAAGTTATAACATTGTATTAACAATTACTAATCTGTGTTAGTTTAAAATAAGTATTCAATAAAGAGCTCCAATACTTTAATTCACTTAAAGTATTAAAACTTTTCAATTATGTCGCCCTTTTGAGAGGCCGCGAATCTATTTACTAGCAAACTTTATCACGATCTTAGTGGCTTACGTGTTATAGTGACGTAATAACATATGACGTACCATTGGCCAAGGTTCGAGGGATGGAATGATCCAATTTAGTCTGAAACTTTCCGATCGCATTGCTATTGTGTTAACTTTGATTTGAACTTTAGGGTCAGAAGTTTTTATTTTGTTTGACAATTTTAAGTCCGTCATTTTGTAGTGTGTATTTTCTTAGTATATTAAATTACTAGCTTGCCGCGGCGCGATTTCATCCGCGTTTTTGCTTACTGCTTCCGTGGCCAGTAGAGTGATATTACATAGCCTTCCATCCTCGAGAACTTGGCTATCATACGCAAAAATGATATTTTTCAATTCCGACTGGTAGTTTCAGAGACAAACAAACAAACTCTGGCATTTTATATAATTGTATAGATATTAAATTCTTATTATGCCATAGTTCACCTGTACAGAACACTATAGAGAACATATAGCCATCGGTCACCCCAGACTGTTACTACTCTTTGATTCCCTGCAGAGTGCAGGTTTTATCTCGTTGATGTTAGATTTGTCTCATATAAAGAGGATAATATTGATTACCACGTTTGTTTAAGGCGGATTTATAACTCAATTTATTCATCGTATCAAAGCATCTTAAGAGCCGCCATAGTAGAGGTCACTAGCAGTTTCAGACGATAGCTTATGAAGTGGTGGCCATCACTTCTGGATTCCACTGACTGCATCAGGTTATAGAGTGGAGTCACTTTGGTAGATCAATATAAAAAAAACTTCTATAGATGTCCAGTATCTCTCTCAATGCTTTTCTAATTTATCAGAAGCTGTAGTCACATTTTCAAATGACAACCTCACTTAAGAGAACAGAGGCCCTAGACAAGTGACAAAGATTTCTATTTTATTCATAGAATAGATTAAAAAATGTATTGGATTGACATAAGCTAACGCCAACGCTTATGTCAATCTCATGATATTTTTATCTATTCTATGAATAGAATAGAAATCTTTGACACTTGTCTACTTCTTCTCCTTTTTTTTTTACCACCGGAGCCGACGATTGTGTCAGCTATTTCTGCCAGTTTCAAGTGTAGAATAATGTTCTTGTTGATGATATTAATGGTATATTACAATGATAAAATAGAAAAAATGTGTATGAAATTAAATAACAACCATCTTCCGTGAAAAACAAAAAAACAATTTTCGACACATGTCTAGGGCCTCTGGTGCCTTAAGCACTAAGATGTCAGAGAACATTGTCGTTAGCTTACGTCAATCCCATACATTTTTCTATTCTATTCTATGAATAGAATAGAAATCTATGCTACTTGTCTAGACTCTCTATGCAACATTTGAAGTCGTATCTTATCTCGAACTTTTTTGTCGATACATCGTTACTAAAGCCTATTAAGAACCCTAAAAGATAAACATTAAAATTAACCACAGTCTGAATCGATCTGATAAAACTTAAGAGAATAAAATTAACACGATCAAATACAAATAATCGGGACCTGCACCCTCTCATAGGATATAAATATAATACAGTATAATCGATTGAACACCCCTTAGTTTAATGGTGAAATAACTTGAAATTAATATATATTTTAATACTGCAGGAATAGAGTTCATATTTCATTGTGCTTTTTTGTTAGCTTGATTGTTAATGTGCAAATTGTTGTACGGTCTGCTTAGCCATTTGTTGGTCTCTTGGATTAGATAAAATTGGATAAGCTTGCGATAAAAATTTATTGCTTTTTAATTAAAAAGATTTTCTAATTCCTATATGTTCCCTGTATGTCGAGTCCCTGTATGTTTACCTTAGAACATTTTGTTCTAGAACAATAGACTTTATTATATATAATACTCGACCCTAAGGCTCAACGTAAAGGGACTTGACAAATAGGCAACATTTTTAAATAACACCTCTATGCTTGATAGTTAGTATAATTTTCAAAGATTGTAAAAGAAGAATCAGTTATTTTGTAATATTTGTTAGTAAGTAAACAAGGAAACGCGAGTTAGAATTTAATCTAAGTAAATTATAGGCAGCAGAGTTATTTAAATACCGAACATCGCCTTATTGCCAACACCAACTCATTATATGATGGCTATGGGCAGTGGACAACTTAGGTTGTTGATAAAAAAAGCATTTTGGTGAATTGCCCAAGCAAAAAATTACACGGCAAACCTGAGAATGGTAGTGAAATGTGCTGATTTTTAATTTTATATATTTTTTCTCAACAGCGTAAGTACTTCTCTACCTTGACAAAAAAATCATTGATTTCTACCCATTAATATACGAAAAAAAAATTACAAAGTGTTATTCTATCATCACAGTGGCCTGTCCTGAACCCAATTCCGCTCATAAAATACCATCCCCTGCAAATATACATTCGTAATGGATTTAAATCGATTTTGTAATCATTAAATTATAATACATTCGATCAAATAAAACTATTTTTGTTTGTCTATATTCTTTCTTATGGATTTGACAGGCAGTTAACTTTTGTCTGGAAAAAAGTTATCATTTCAGAGGACAGTAAGTTTTAGTAGAATAGCCACGTCAACATTGCGTTGTTACGCCCCCTTTCTTCACTTCGGATCAGTCCGGCTCAAGCTCTCGGCGCAAACCGTATAATTATTATACTCTTTGACGCAAACGCACCGGTCCCAACTTCTTGCAGTTTCCCGCCAAAAAAGTAAGTTTATCATTTCAGTGATATGGGGACAAAAATAGTATTAGATTCGTTTAATTTGTTTCAAAATTGTGTATTAAATTTGCCGTAAGTGCTGTTTTGTTTGAGTAGTGTTCATATTTTTTTAATACTTTTATTTCAGAGTTAAATGTAGAACTAACCTCTATTTTATCATCTCAGTGTTATCATTTCAGTGGATTCGGTGGACTGTTGTACCAATTACAGTTCACCGGAATGAAATATATCCGAAATGATAAAACCATAAAGTTTTAGAAATCCTTGTGTCAAATACAAAGTCATAGTTATGCAATTCACTTTTACCTAGAGTGTAGATAAGATTATTCGGAAATATTTGCTGTGTAATATTTGTGTTTAAGATATATAATATATACATCTATGCAGTTAGTACATGTATATACTTTAGATACACATTTGTTCGGCTCCACGATAGTGTGATGAGCATGTGAGTCATTACAGAGTAATTATTATACCTACTAATTGTCAACAAAATAATTATTTCGAGGGTTCACCTTCACTATAAGTCACTTACCCTTATGTTTTTATCATTTATTATGAGTAGTAAATAAGTTGAATAGTATTAGTTCATAAACAAACAAAAATATTTATTTATGGTTACCAGCATTTAAGATAAAGTATTCCAACATTTTCGCACAACAACGACCAGAAAAATTACGAAAGGTTATAAAAGTAAAGAAACAATTAATTCATATCATAATAAACATTACATTAATATCATTCTTTGAGGTTATTGTAACCTCAAAGAATGATATATGTAGAACTAACTGTAATTTATATCTGTATATTAATGATGATATTAAAATAACTGTGTACTGTCCTGTCTCAATGTTTATCTAAAATTTGTGGAAATCAAAACTAACAAAGTACTGAACCCTGGCTGCCCGGCACGGTTGTTCTTAGCTGTATCATTTCGGTGGATTTATTTCATTCCGGTGCACAGTATATAATTTCGGTGGTAATTTTTATCATTTCGGTAAACACTTTTCATTTCAATGAACTCTTAAAAATTCATTCTTAAATATTTATGTAAGTTTTGATGATATTTGATGTCCACTTACGCACAATGTTATAAAACAAGCTAAAGTTTTATTTGTCACTAAAAATATGTAGATAGCATTGAAATAAAAAAATCCCACCGAAATGACACATAAAAATCTCTTGTTGAAATTGACCCATTTATCTTTATAACAGTTTAAAATTTTCTAAAAATGGCTGCTGTGAATGAAGTTGTTGATTCGAGTTTCGATTGATAAAACAAACAGCATAACTTTCTGTGATTTATAAATATTCCTATATGTTACTTGTATGTTTATAAAGTACCTTGTAAATATAAATACAATACAAAAATATATTCCATTCCTAACCCTTCGGATCCAAGTGACCCCACACTAAATGTAGAGGCGGTGTGCGTATAATTTCATTGTTATTACTCTTACATTTGCTATAGGGACGGGTTTCGCTAATCATCGTTTTTGTTGACACTCATTGTTCAGAAGCAGTTGCTGTACCATATTGATATGACTTATATTGGGATGCATTTTTCTTTGCAAGATTTTATGGTTGAATTCTTGAATGTGTCAGATGTTTTATATGATGACGCTGGTAGGTACTAGGTAGGCCTACGCTGACGTAGGTGATTGCAACAACTGAACCACCAGCAATGTATTAAATAATCTCGAGTAATGTAGTATAATATATATATATATATATATAAGTAATATTAAAAATCTAGGTGAATTTAGTTCAGTAAGGAGGTTTTACTTAGACTAGTCTTTATGTGAGCCCAGGTAAGTGCATTAGATGCAACTAGCGTAAGTTAGAAGCTTAGGCGGTTGGAATTACTGAATATAAGACCACTTGTAAAGCATTAAGTCATCATAATAATACCCTCAGAACAAAGATCAAGCAGTCAGTCTGTTACCATCCCACTGCAGAGAAAGGCCTCTTCTTTTAGAGAAGGCATTATACTCAATGCCGATTCGCTATTTCATACTTTCTATTTATCCAAGTACAGGTTTTCTCATGATAACTTCCTTTACCGTACGTCGGTGAAGTCCAAGATAAACATGCATCAACAAGTCACATCTAAAGCATTTATATAATTCCGCTTTAATAAAATTAAATTTAGATATGCTTCATATCATCAAATCTCTTCTGCTTATATTTTACAAACAGTATATCTATAAAATACGTTACTGACCACGTGCCGGTGTTATTTGTCACTCGTTCGTGGACGTGGATATCTCTCAGCCACACACGACCAAGTTAAAATTTAAATAACTTTATATATTGCTGAATAAGTGTATTAACATGTTATATGTCTTATGTATGGAAAGCCTTTATGGTAAAGTTCATGCTTGTTTGCACAAAAGCGTTTCTAAAAGATTCATTAGGTTACCGATATTGTAAAACTTGGTCGTGTAGTGCCCAGTATTAAATATTTAAGCCTATCCCTTGTTGGAGACGTTAACTTAATGCAGTTGTCTTTAAGAAAACATTTGCATTTCTGCTTTGCTTATTGTTAAGGTTACTTTTCTTTTAACCTGTCAGTCTTTTATTTAAACAACTTCGGTGGTAAACAAGCATATAATGGAGCCCATTTGATGTTAAGTGGTAACCGTTAGAAGTGTAATGAATATATTCGTAATAGGTACGGTATTATAATACACGAATTAAAAGTCCGTATTAGGATATTCGTTTAAAGTATATTAGGCTATCACGTATTAGTCAAATATTAGGATAAAATACAGGACGCGTAACGATTAAAGAATACTGATTCATTTCATGTTACCAAATATGAATATCGAGACCGAGCGAGAGTCGCCTCTATTCATTCATATTAATCTGTATTTATCTAATATGAATTTCATCATAATACGGATATTAGTTTTGAATTTGTTGAAGTCAAACTGATTTCTAATAATATTTTTTTTTTTTTTGGTGACTTAAATATTATTATTGCTTGCCTTTGTACATAAATTGTAGTTATTGTTATTATAGGTTGTTTTTATGTATCTTTCTGTGTGTAATAATTATTAAATTATTCTAACGTCGGCTTTTGCGACTTTGATCTAGATTTTGAGTCTGGGGGAGGCTTGAGAGACAGAGTTGGATTTAGGGGGGAAGGCTTAAGTAGCGTCGGGTAGTACCAAGGTAAACACTGTATATTAATTTTGCTATTACTGAACCGATTACCTTCAAAGACGATATCTTAGTGTCCCAGCGATGACCAAACACGAATCTTAAGTCAAATATAATTAAAGCAGCCGCCATTTTTAACTACTCTTTTTTAACCTATTGCTTTCAAAATCGATATTTGTGACATAAGATTCGTATTTGGCCATCGCTGGGATACACAATATCGATTTTGAAATAAATCGGTTTAATAACAGCAAAGTTCAAAATGGATTTCGCCCCTCTTTCCCCCCTTGGATCCGCCACTGCTACATAGTCATTTTGGAATTAGAATATTGAATTTTAATAAACCAAATACAAACCTAAAGTGAAAAGAAACAGGTGCAGTCAGTACCTACTTCATATTCGATTAGTGAATTTTGACTGAGTTGGTTAACTAATATAAACTAGTACGAAGTAATAGGTATGGTATCCTAATATGAGGTAATGAATATATTCAATATTATGAATATCTAAAACTGACCCTAATATAGGTAACATCTCTAGTAACCGTAACCTATAGAGATGGCTGTGTTTTCCGAGCATCGCAGAAATAATAATGCTTATAAAACACAACCAAGCCGTTGCCGACCACGGAGAAGGGGGTGAGGAAGGAAAAGGGAAACGGAAGAGGACCGAGGGGGTATTTGGGCTGCCACTCTCACACTCCGAGCGAAACACACTAGTATGAATACTTATATTCTTACGTTCATCTTCTATGAGAGGGTAGTACTACCCCGATCGATCCAGCCCATTCATGCTGAAACCAGCTTGGATCTATTACCGTATACCAACGGGGTACTACTACCGAATAAGTCTAAATAATTATGCCTAAACAACATTCAAAATCCCTTCCTATGGATGTCATATGACTACCAGAAAACGGGTAGCAACGTTAACTGAGTACTTAAATTTACTGTATTGCGGCCACCATTCGATCTGCCAAGTTCTATCGAAGAGGCGCATGTGCTGCAGTGGACGTGGTGATGTGATTGTAAAAGTCTATTAAATTGTTAGTAGTTACGTTTACCAGATCTAGTACTTAAAAACGTTCGTATATTATGCTTTTTTCTTCAAATTTTTTATGTTTTTTTTTGTACTTTTTTATACATGTGACGTCATCCAAAATAATATCAACGCTGCGGACTTCTCATGACGCAACATATAGTTGAGATGGTGCCCTTTCAGGCTGGCACTTATTGTGTACGCATTTTGCTGTTTAAAACATCAACCTGTATGTTTCTGCTAGTCCTGATTAAATGTGTTTTCATTTTAAAGAAATAAGTAAAAATAATTAAATGTATTGATATTCACGTAAACAATATCAATGTCAAATAGATATATTTATTCATTTAGAAAGCATGATACTTAGGAGCGTCATAACCAAATATTTCAGTCAATTTGCCTACGATTTATTCACTGTTCAAAAGTAGAGCTTTTTTTTCTGTTTTATCGCCAGAGAATATATTTTTCCGCCCAGTTTAAGCCTTAAGTTAAAGTTTCAGTGTCTAACTGAAATGCGACTTAAATTTTTCTCACACAACCGCAAAACAATAAACAATATCAATGTCAAATAGATATATTTATTCATTTAGAAAGCATGATACTTAGGAGCGTCATAACCAAATATTTCAGTCAATTTGCCTACGATTTATTCACTGTTCAAAAGTAGAGCTTTTTTTCTGTTTTATCGCCAGAGAATATATTTTTCCGCCCAGTTTAAGCCTTAAGTTAAAGTTTCAGTGTCTAACTGAAATGCGACTTAAATTTTTCTCACACAACCGCAAAACAAGTAATACTTGTTTTGCGTTTACTACTACTACTACAAGCAAACTTTAAAATTTTACTTTACTTACCAAACTTTACTATCCCTTGAGAAAAAAAAGTAAAATAAACACAAAAACACTCGCATATCATTTGAATTTACAACTGAAAGTTCATCACCTAATTTGTTAAGAAAAAGAAACAATTTTGCAAGCCAGGGAGTCCTCGAAATGGTATCATAAACTGTAGTAATAGGGACCGTCTAACGATGTTTCGAACGAGGCACGCTTTAATAAAATATAAAGAAGAAATCAGTGGGAAATGGTTGTTCTCAGCAAGTTTACGGCAGGAAGATTGGACACATATTACGGGAACTCTCAACTTACAAAGCAAGTTGTTTTTATGAAGAATTTTGAATGTATTTCATGGCTTTAGGCTTGCATCTCCAAAGCGCGATTAAGGAAAGTAGCATGTGATGGTAAAGAGTTCCAAGTTTTAAAAGCGACATTAATTTATAAAGTATTGAACCGTATGAACGTTATTTTTCTCTTCATAAAACAGTTTAGGTATATCAAAATCATTGTAGCCTGCTCTCTGTTAGGCCGCTAAATTTTTCTTAACAAAACAACGGACTCGTGGCGGTGAGAGTGCAGCAGGCACTCTGAAACGAGCTACTATTTTTAACGATAACACAGGCTTGTTAGCAATGAACACAATCTTTTGGATGCTACTGACTGCTTTTTATGAGGCAGAGTGGAACACTTTGGTGGACTAATAAAAAACTAAATTTTACATCACTGCCTGTCGCTCGCTGCGACAACAGCGTCGGATCGTGACGGCTGGTTTTATAGATGTAGTAACTATCGAATACACTAATATATACACGAATAACTTTCAATAATTTATAAAGAAAAAAAAATAGGCGTATATTATTATAGATTCATACTGTTTTGTTCCATAATCCGCAACGCAGCACAATATCAATTGCTTTTAATATGCAAGCACAATTCCCTCCGCTGTTATACCCAACAAACTTTCGTTATTGAACCACCAGCCTTCCACTTATGTCCTGGCCTTTCAGGACCTCCCTCAGGACTATGAAATATTCTTTTTTTCAAGTACAAAGATCTAATTAAACCCTAAGGATAAGAATATCATAGTGGATTCTCTTTTGTGTGCGCGAATTCTGAATTTTAATGCGCTGGAGTACCACCGTCGTTTCTTATAGTCAAGGTTTTTTTTATAATTGAAGTATACAGTTATTATTGTGCTCTCCTACTAATTTTTATATTAAAATATGTAACAGTGATTTGTTGTAATTCTCGTGAAGTGCTTTAAAGAGTGCTTTAAGTGCCCTTAGGTTATAAATCTATTGTCACGGTAATAACATAATGATACTCAAATTATGACTGCAGTACATTTTCAAAGACCAGTTTTTCAGTACCTACGCTAAGCGGAATGGTGGTGCACAGACAACAAATTGCAACTTTGTAGTCATAAAACTGATATTTTCAATTAATTATTAAAATTGCAGGCAATCTGAATAATATTCCATAGATAATTGGTAGCTTTAGGTCAAATTTAATGAGAGAATGGTGGCTAACGCGGCAAAAAGCCGTTGCTTTGATATATATTTAGTGAATTTCTTTTAATAAAAACGTTGTCAAGGTGATAAAAGTGTAAACTTATTAAAGAGAAAATAAAAATCTTTATTATAACAACCCCTGTGATATGGCTTGCAACAATGTTTCTTCTCACTAGCAAGCACTAACGCAGCAAAAGTAAAACAACTACGAACACGCAAAACAATATTACTACTGATTTCCACATACCACCAACCCACACACAAAACCGGTAAAATATTATTTTTATAATAATTTGTCACTTAATACGTTAACGATAATTTCCGTCGATAAACTTGCGTAACAAAGAAAATGTTCAACGCTAAAATATATGCAGTCTGAAGCACTCAACTGTCCCCGAAAATTACAACAATAAAGAAATAAGAGATAAGTGCTCTTACATTAAAGTTCGAGTACCAACAACCACTATAACTTGATACTTAAACTCTGGAACCCTTTTAAATCTATCGAACAAACTTGTTCGGTAAAAGTTAAGCCAGAGCTCAAGACAAACTGGTGGAGTTGAGTAGGGTAAAAGCCCCAAATTTGGGCGCGTGGCTTACACGTGCCTCGGAGTTTCCCCCTCTACAGTCGAAGTTTACATCACAATTAATGTCACCTCACTAATTGGTGATAGCGGTTTGACAGTTAGGTACAACACTAAGCCTTCGATAAAGTTTACTAGATACTTGGATTGAATAATTTCGGAATTTACCAGATAAAGTGTTAGTCGTTTTAATCTAGCGGTAATCTATGACTCGGAATGGCTATGGCTTCATTGTTTAATCCACGTACCTTCCAAATATTCGGCAGTTGTTAACATAATCGCCACGCTCAGTAAGTGAATTGGTGATAGTAGTGAGTCAATGTGGCGACTGTTTTTGTGGTGATATGTACGGTGTATACGGACTGCCACGCAGAGGTGGAAAAAGAAAGAAAGAAAATAGGTGTTTCTATGCATAGTATGTACGTATTTACAAAAAAAAGATTTTTAGTATGTATATTCGCATTATAGAACTCATAACATAAGTTAGCATAATTTATTATATACTATCTTTGGGACTAGATGGTGTTGTGTGTAGTTGTAGCGATATTATTACAAAAAAAAGCAGTCACAAAGTTGTTTTGACTGATATCCCTGGTGGAGTTTTGTGAGTTTCGCTAGAATGTGCATATAGTTTAACTATTTTCTTAAGCCTAACTTAACTATAAAAATTTAGGTCATTGGTATTACCAGTATTAGTTACAATATTGTTGACAAAATTATGTTTTAGTTTAAAAATGTTTTCATTAGTCCGCTCTAATAAGGGTTAACGAGTTGGCTGCTATCTTTATTTTTACGATTATTTGTGTATGACGCATGTTCCAGTTATATATATATTCTTGATTTTTTTAAATACAATACTGATAAAACGTGTAATTGTAATTAGGTGTGTAATATACAAAATATTTTACTCAGTTCATCTACAGTTTACTAACTACTTACTCGTATTAGTACTACAAACTGTTATACGAATCTTGGGACGTAATACTAAATATTGAATAACGAGTTAAATAAAATGTAAAGATATAGAAAACTGATGTCGTGTGTCCGTTCAAAATGCATAATCTAATAGTTGCTATACGATCGACGCGTGTCGCGTCACGACGTCTCCAGGGACACCGCTGACATTTGTTCGAGTTTTATTTAGTTTATTTCACATGAGCCACGGACGCTATTTGGCGTTTTTACCTTACTGTTTATGGTGATATTTTTGTGATAAATGTAATATTATTATGTTAAATAGGGGTGTTTGCATATTATATTTAAATTATTAAACCGATGGATAACAGCCTTACGATCGCTATAAGTGGCGATGCTTGAAGTGTAATAACATTCAGGTGGAGATCTAAGTGATTCTGTTGTAAAGAACTCGTTTCTTCCTTTTGAGGTATCCTAAAAACATAGAAATAATCTATACTAAATAATTAAGTACAGTCTTTAACTATTTAAATTATGAAAATACCAGATACCGCTAAATCTTGCAGTTGCGAAAAAAGTAAGGTAAATCATAATCATACTTAATTTTGAACGGAAAGTTTGAATAGTAATTATTTTTCATAAGAATGTCGTAGAAAACTTTACAAGGTCACATGTGCCTAGTACAAACTACAAAGTACCGACATTTTATTCAATTTTTAGTGTAAGCAATATTTATTGTAGATGGGAATCAAACCCAAAACTCTCCATGTGTGTGTCAATCATATACCAATATATTTTTATTTCGTTTTTATATTATTTTAGGCAAAGATTATCTCAGACTTCTAAGTTCTCTACCGTAATCTACTACCAATTTGTCCTTTTTTTAAATGATTGTGCACGTATTTGATGCACATACACAGCGGTAATAAATTACTCGACAAATTACCGTGTAATCATATTTGGGTAACATGTTCCCGGCTGTGTCCACCCTCCAAAGTTCGGCACGTGACCAACAATCATACAAAATAGACATGCCCGCTTGAACTAGAAATAAAATAATCAAGTGAATTTGGACACCCTTGTTATAAGGGGATTGATATTTAAAACGTTACGGATTATTATTTTATATAAAAAAAAATACAATATAATCACACAGTTGTGATGGCCAGGTGGTTGAAACATTAAAAACGTAACTTAAGATTACCTTGAAAATTTGAAAACCCATTATAAGAGACCTTTTTCTTAGCAGTAGAACAATATACCAGGCTGGTATTATATTATTAACTTTTCGCAACCGCATTATTCTAATAATATTCCCTTCTCTATTTATCTGAGTAACATACACAAATAAGTTCACGAAAACGTGAAATGTATTGGGTAGTATAGGCATCTATTTAAGCAAGCAATTCTGTTACGTGTAAGACGTTTTGTAAGCTTATTGAACTAGGGTGAGTAGTTGACCTCATGCAAGAGTTTCAGAGTTTGAACCTGGCAAGTATTATAATGTTTTTATAGTTAATATGTATACTCACGAATTAATCCATTTTCAGACAATGTAAACAAACAGTCTTTTCAATATTTTCTATCAAAAACTCCATATATAACCGATGACACATGGATTTATACACATTCTGTTCAATAAATATTTAATTTTGCAATTATTTTTACTAAAATCTAGATTATTTACTAAAATTCCGAATTACTTTTTGCGGTCGAATAAAGACGTCAAATTGTTTAACAGTCTTATTTTGTCTGTACTCTATATTTTCTTTGAAAACCAATGTTGTAATTTAATTATATTAGAAGAAATAAGTATATCCAAAACATATCATAGGTACATAATATTTTGTCATTTTATTTATTTTGGGTTTGCCTCGCAGCTCGTGAGTTCATTCTAGAACCCATAACACAAGCATATAATATGCTTACTTTGGGTCTAGATGGCGTTGTGTGTAGTTGTTGAAATATTATTATTATTATTATTATTATTATTTGTTTTATTGTAATATAGTATAATAAAATTGTAACATACATATAAATTCAATATAATCAATATTTCACAAATTTCTCAGTATTACAGTTCAGTTCGTGGTCAAATCCTTGCATTTAGAGGTCAACGCTTAACTTAAATTACATTTATTTATTAGATTAGGTACATTGTTTGTCTTACTAACTTAATGTTTATAAATCAACAGTTAGGTACAATAAAATACAATAGGTACAATATTTAACATAAATACAAATATTTAAAGTAATAACAAATTAAATAGAATTAATCAATTACGCAAATCAAGTAGTAGCAAAATCAGAATATTTATTTGTAAAACATAGGTGGGTATTACATAGGTGGTTTTTAATACAATATGTCGAGCACTATGTTTTGTCACTAGGACAATACAAATAATATATTATAAATACTTTTGAAATAATAATTAATACATTAATAAATTAATGTCAATTAGTCACAAATTAGGTAAGTATGTCATTAAAATAATATAATTAAACAATAATAATTTTAAAATAAACAGAAATAAACAATAATTCTTACAACATTACCTATAATATCCTTATAATAATATCATCAAAAAATTCATTTAAATCATAATAACATTTTTCCAAGAGGATTTTATTAATTATTTTTTTAAATTGTGGGACAAATTTAAAAAAATAAATAAAACAAAATTCCTTTAAAAAGAATTTTGTTATATATTCTAGGCGCCAAACCAAAGAAGCTCTTTTGCACTAGTGCAGTTTTGCACTTTACATGTGTTAATTTGTTGACATACTGGGTCAACTGGGTATAGGAGCTTTTTTAACGGCTGATACCTTAGTGAACAAATTGCTATTTTGTTTTACAAAAAGAACTGTTTCCAATATAAATAATGATGTCAGTGTTAATAATTTTAAACTTTTAAAATGTGGTACACAGCTTGGCTTGAGATTACATAATGCTCTAACACATCTCTTTTGTGCCTTAAATACCATATATCGTGATTGGTTGATTGGCTCCATAAAATAACGCCGAACCTTACAATCGAGCCTACCATACCATAGTAAGCTATTAGTAGCGTTTGTCTGTCGTCTTTTTTTGATAATTGCGATAAAGCAAAGGCGGATTTACTTAATCGTTTACATAATTGTTCGACATGCGATTTCCAGGTAAGTTGATTATCTATAGTTATGCCTAAAAACTTAGCCTCACTGACTGTTTCTATTTTACAAACTTCTTATGAGATATCAACGTTTGGTATTTCACATCTTTGATGAAAGTGCATTATTTTTGTTTACGTTAGATTAAATATTAAATTATTTCCATTCAACCATTTGATTATGTCACTAAGAGAATTGTTTATGTCATTTTCGTATTCGACATTTTTTTGCATTTTTATATACAGGTACTATCGTCTGCAAAAAGTACCATGTTATGGTCAATGGATTTCGGCAAGTCATTTATATAAGTTAGGAAGAGGAGCTTTAATATGCTTCCTTGGAGTACCCCATATTGTATTCCTCGTGGCTTTGACGTGTATTTTTTTTAAATGCGCTTTTTTCACAAATTCTAGTTATTTCAGTACACTGATTTCTATTATTTAAATATGATTATAGAAGTTTATAGCTATTTCCCCATATACCGTATCCATGTAATTTATTTAATAACATCTTATGGTTTACGTAGTCAAATGCTTTAGTCATGTCCGTGTATATAGCATAGCACACACTGGTGTCTTTTTGTCTACACACGTCATTATATTAGATAAAAAGTCAAAGATGGCCATATTTATTGTGTTTTGTCTAAAACCTTTTTGTTCTTTACAAAATAGATCATGTTTGCTAAAGTAATCGTAAATAGATTTGTAAATTATTTTTTCAAATATCTTTGAAAATATTGGGATTTTCGCAATCGGTCTATAATTTTTTGTCTCTGCTCTATCATTATTCTTAAAGAGGGGTTTTATAATAATTATCATTTTTAACCTGTCAGGATAATATATATTCCATTAGTAGTGATTAAATTCATTATATGTGTTAAAGGCGATGCTATTATTTTTTAACGAATTTTATAACTTTGGTACACACATCGTCATATCCAACGGTATTTGTGTTTATTAGGGTATTAATTACTCGAGTAATGCCACCGGTAATAGTGCAATGTCAAATTATTATAATTACTATTGTATAAAGAAGTGTCAGTTTTAATATTATTCTCAATGTCGTCAATAAAAAAGTCATTAAATTCATTTGCAATGTCTTTGGGTGTGTAATTATCAAATTATCTTTATTTATAGTCATTATTTGTTCCTGAGGATGACATTGTTTAGATCTATTTATTATTTGTCACGCTGATTTAGATTTATTTTGAGAAGTATTAATTAAACGATTACCTATTTTGTGCTTTTTGAGAGTTTGTAAGTTGATTATTTTTCTATATAGTGATGAATATCTTTTGAGTTCATTTCTATTTTTAGCAATAGGATTTAAACGATAATTCCATAGTAACTTTCTCTGCTTTTCACTACAATTTTTTAGGCCACGCGATATCTATTTACTTTTTTTTATTAGTTTTTATGGTCACGACTTTTATGAAGCATAATTTTAGGAAAGCATAATTTATAAAGCAATATAAATTTGTCAATGAAATTATTATATGCTTCGTTAACACATTCTGAGTCATATACATGTTTAAAGGATAAGCATTGCAAATGACTTTTAAACCTATTTAATTTCTCCTCAGAGATATCTCGTCGTTTTACCTTCCAGTATTTTAATTTGCATGTTTTATTCACTGGGACCTTGAGCAACTGAGAAGTATGGTCTGAAAGTATGAGGTCTATAACCTCTGTCTTACATTTCTTTCGACAATTGTGTGCGAAGTTATCAATACATGTTTGACTAACCAAACGCGGCAATTCGTGAATTTCTAATTTCAGGTTATATTTTAAAAGAAAACATTCAAGTTCCAAAGTTAATCTATTTCGCTTTAATCTGTCAATATTAAAGTCTCCACATATAACTATCTTTTTGTTCGAGAGACGAGTACATTTTTCAGAACACAATCTAATTTATTGTACAATATATGACAGTTGTGTTTAGGAACCCGATAAATACATATTATAATCATACAATAACTCAATACCTCTATTGCACAACATTCGAAAACGCCCGAAACCGATTGTTTAGATACCTCTAACAACTCCTTAAATTGTATACCTTGTCTGACAATGATACATGTTCCTTCGCTGCTATTATTTCTGGAAAAGAAGGCTGCTGGACAGAAGTTTGTAATATGAGGTATATCTTCATTACCAGATTTTATAAAATGCTCTGTGATGCAAAGCACATCAATAACTATACCTTTACCTTGTAATTCCTCTAATTTTACCATAAGTAAGTCTGCCTTGTACATAAGCCCTGCAATATTTTGATGCAAAATATTTTTATAATTATAGAAAAAACTGAGAATTATCGTGAACGGTATCAGTGTTTACATTTTCGTCCATATGGGTAGCATGTGTACACCGTGTTGACTGTGTAGTATCTGTTTGTGTAGCAGTGTCTGTCATTATTTTAGTTTGTTTAGTACCTTTTTTTTAATTAATTGTCATATTTTTGCTTATAAACTAAATGCAAAATTTCTGTATATGTTATTAATGTATTGCTGTAATAAGAGCATATAAATTTAATTAGGCTTTTTTTTTTTTTTCATTCTATTTTTTATTAAATGGCACTTCAGATACTGTTATTTTTGTATTCATTGCTTTACTTAGAAACTGGTCCAAATATCTTTGAATATACATTGGGTTGTTATCATTCATACCTCCTAAAATTAAAACTATGTAATTATTGTCTCTAGCACATATCGAGTTCTACGCAGTACGTAAAACATCCTGTAAACACGCTCCAGGTTTCCAAAAACAGTTTACCGTGAAGTTTTTCGATTTTTTTTAGATTCTTCTAATATTAGTAAACGAAATATTTTTTTAAAAATATGTAAGAAATACAAAGAACAATAAATTATTATTATTATTAATTTTATTTTTATCATCCTTGTCTCCATCACTAGTAAATTCATAAAACAATAGACAATGGCAATATGGCGGATTGTTTACATTGTACGAAATTGGAGTTGGAATGGACTTATAGTTAGCAAATTGATTTCGGACATTATTGTAGTTTGAAGTTATTGTAAACTTAGATAACGAAGAAATTAAGATAAATTAATAATATTAATAGACCGATAAGATTCCACTGCAAGAAGTCTACTTCAAGAGAAGGCTTAAACGTTGCTCGGCGAATTGACAAATCTAGTAGGCTTATATATTACTAATTTGCTCTCGAGTAGACTTGTGTCAGCGATAGAACTAACCTTTAGCCAAACTGAAGTCATAAGGAGTGAACTAAGCACTTAAAATCAAACTTAAACTCAAAGCATTTATTTCATTTTGATCTTAAAGTATGATACTTATGAAAAGTCAATATTACATGAAATCAGCCAATTGACCTACAGCCAGTTCGCTGACGAGGTAAAGCTGTGAGAAGAACTGGCAACACTCACGCCACCCTTTTCAATCGCCAGATAATTACAGTTTTTTGTATGAGTTACAATTTAAACACTCAATGCAACCAAAGAACCATACAAAGTAATTATTACAAATTAACCAATTAATATAAATACTAAGATTAATATATTACTTATTCCATACCGATCAACTAAACTGATCAACTGGCTGTACTAGAACTTAGTACGTAGTTTTCTTCCTATCGAACCATATACCGTTAATATGCAGAAAAAGACTTCTTCATATACATACTAAGCATGATCGCCACACTTGCTCAAGATGTATAGGCAATTTCAAAACGTTTTTCAAAAGTCCTACTCTTGACTTTTCCTCACGATGTTTTCCTAAAAGGAATTCCAAATATTATAGCGTCACAAACCTTTCTTTAACCCTCTAAAAAAACTTGAATCCGAAACTGTTTCTTTGAAATACTTATATTGTTTTCCCTCACAAGTAGCGGTAACAGAAGGTTTTAGGGGTACTCAAACGTTACATTTACCGTTACAAATACCGGAAAGATCCCGGACATAGTTGCACGTGCCGTCACCGCAATGGTCAAAGCAAATTGTTTTAAATAGTTTTTTATTCGTGTAGGTAGTATCCTGTAGTTTCTGTAACTTTTTAACGTTAAATATTTAATAGTTTTTTATAAATTATTATAATGCCTCAATGGTTTAGTTGTACTGTGTATGTACGCTAAGGACTTGTGTTCAATCAGGTGAAGTCAGTCAATCAGTTAAAATTCTGAATAATTATATAATTAACTAACAGACGTCCATTACTGGACACGGTCTCCGCGAAATTTCATCAGGCTGGTCGTGAAAACCTCAATAATATAAATCAAAGTCCCTGTTTTATTCTATATATTTCTCAGCTAAAGACTAGGCGAAAACACGCAATATCTTTTATATAGTTTTCACTATCATTTCCAGAATTCATTTCGGAAAGTTTATAATATAACTCGACCTTCCATCTTTTTATTTCATAAAGTACATTTACAGTTCCTTTGCGACACATAAGAAAACTTACAATCGTCGGCAAATCTAAAATTAAAGATACCAACGGTCTTTTTAGACAATTCGTTCACTGAAAAGTGGGTGGTTAAACACCTCTACCTACCCCTTTGGGCATAAAAGGCGTGAAGTATGTAAAATATACCTAAGTAAAGTCGTGTAAAGTCAGGGCGGGCCGCTAGTATTATACAAATTCGTCACAGCAACAAATCATTATGCGTTTCGACGAGTACTGTCGGCAAAACAAGCCGCTGTTAATTGGATTAGCGCTTGCTTTAATACCACGTTAATTATGATTTTAATTGAGATACGCAAATAACATATTTTCAGAGTACGCTAGCGCGCGGATGTTTGTACCGTCTGCAAATAAAGTTAGTAAACTAAAAAATATTATTTATTTAAGTATTCCTGATGTTCTGTTTTTTTAAAACTTGGTGATGCTGCACTTTTCTCTATAAAGAAAAAGATTTATGGCAAAAAGATTTTACAATAATAGAATTAGTGTACACAAAATAAATACACTTCGTTTAAATATTATCTTATGTCAAAAGACGTTTACTGTTAGGCATTTATCTAAATATAAATATATTTGTATGATTCACAAAGTTTATGTTGAATAATTTTTAAGTGCTATGAATGACTAATATTAGATGACTATCACAAAACACAGTAAAAAAAAACATTTATTTAACTGTCATCATTCAGTTGACTGATTACTCTAGAGAAGTACTTATATACAATCTGATTTATGAAGTGGGTAACATAGACTATATTTTATTATGTTTAACATATATTTAAGAAATTTTCCGAATTTTAATATTTGTAAATTTTCAATACAGAAGACATCAAAAGTAGATTTGAAGTTAGCAATAAATATTTCGCAGACGTAGGTAATATTGCAATTATTTTTTAAGTAGACGTTTATTGTGAGACCGAATAAAACTTTTGATGGCTACTAAGTGAAGGCGGACGTCTAGTTACATATAATTATATCACTAGTGAATACCGTCATTTATCAACGCATACAACACAAACCAAGTTCTACATGGAATGAATTCCAAAACTACACCTAAACAACAAAATATTTAATTTTGTACTTTTCTGCAAACCGTCCACGGTTTGCGCTCGTCGGAAGGGCTCGGCAGCTTCCGGCATTGGGGGTACCGCAACTTCCGGCGGAAGCTCCCACAGCCTACTGTCTTGCTTCATTCTAACCTTCCCTGTTTAAACTTTTTTTGTTATAAGTATATTACGTAATGTTGGCGGTTAAATTTTACCGGTTTATTCTTGTTTGGTAAGTAATAGCCTTGTAGGCTCAGTGGTATTATGTACTGCTACGCAGAGGTATCGAGTTCAATCCCTGCATTTGAAACTAAAACTTAAACTCAAAGCATTCATTTCATTTTGATCATATAGTATAATGCTTATGAAAAGTCAAAATTATTCTTTATTCTTTATTCTTTATTGTACACACATAGAACATATTACATAATTGGTAAGAAATATCATGTACAAAGGCGAGCTTAACTCAAAAGTGAGTTTTCTTCCAGCAAACCTCAGAGTGGAAGAGGAAAAATTACATGAAGTTAGCTAATTAACCTACAGCCAGATCGGGATATTGGGTTTCACCAAATGCCCAGTAATAGCCCGCAGTCCAAAGTGAGCCCGGCAAATGACAATGGGCTCGCTTTCGGTTACATAGAACCATATAATAACATACCCAAAGGCATAAGCAGAGGCTTAACACACCAATATTTCGGCGACTATGTCGAATATCCATATGTAAAAACCCGATATATTTTACTTAAATCGTAGATCGAACCAGACATATTTTCAAATATAGCTAAACCTGTTTGTCTACTGGCGCAGTCTGTAGGTATTTTAGGTGCATTAATACTAGGCTGGCTCGCTTCCGTTCTGAATAGATCAAATCCCCGGGGTACATGTATCTGTAAGTAAACACTACCTACTAAGTATTTAAGTATTCATATATTAACCACTGCAATCTTTGTAAAAGTCATAATTATGTTGTATTTTTAAGCGTGATTCTAGTTACCCAACGTGTTGTATTATTAATAAGAAAAATAAATGTGCAAAAAAGTTAAGAATTAAAACCAATTATTGCCTTTCGGAGCATCAAGTTGATTTCGCTTTAAAGATGCATTCCGTTTAATGAAACATTAAAATGATCAGCGCTTCTAGTATCTTCTGAAAGAAATAAATATGTCGTAAAAATTTGATGCTGTCATTTCTGTGATTTTATTAGACGGCGTTTGATCAGAACCGAACTATATCATTATTGGAAGCATTCAATTATTGCTCATCTCCTGAAATAGAAATTTCACTATTATTTTAGCTGGGCATAAAACCAGCCTTTGTCCTTGACCGTATCCGTCTTAGCAATGGGGGCGAGTAAATTATTCAGCTTTTGGTCAGATTCGCAGATAAATCTAGAATCTCAAGGCCAAATACGGTTTGATATGAAAATTTTGAGGCCTCTCAAGGAGGGATCAGCCTCCGGTGTCCGCCCAGCCACCCTCGTTACGCCCATCCCTTGTCACTCCAGCTTTCCAACTGAAATTCTGTGCAAAAACTTTCGCAGGCAATGACAGGCAGGCGGACAAGTTTCCAAACGACGTCGACTTAATTAACAGACTGAAATACATAAAGGTAGATAATGTTATAAGTTTGTGATAAGACCTATTTAAAGAAAATAAGACAGTATAATTTAACTTGGTTCCAAAATTTTATGTCTGATGGTTTTTAAGGTCGTAAACATATACAAAAAAAACATACAAAGAAGTTTCGTAATATAAATATTACTTATTTTATCAACAAAGTCTAAATGGGGCGAATAGGATAGATTTGAAAAACAACATGGCTGACTTTCTAAATTAAGCATTTTCTGGAAGTTTGCATCAACCAGATGTTCAGAAAAAAGAAACAGTACACTTTTCTTTATTATTCTTTCTTTTCTTTTAAAATTATAGAGTTCAGATTAGTTAAACTTAAAATAGAATTTGGACTTAGGTCAGGGGCCCTACCATAACCTCTTAAAGCAATCTTTATATAACCTTACATTGTCTCTATCCTTGTTTTTAATGGTACAAAAGAAAAAGACGAAACACAAAATAATATTACAATAATACAAATATACAATAAAACAGCTATTGCGAAATTGCAATAAAAAAATCACAACGTGAGGTTAAATAGAATTTTTTCGTGTACAAAGAGGAACACAATAATGCCGATTCATTACTTCTTTAATTCGAAATAGAATAGTTAATGCCGCTAAGTACGGCACACGGTGGTAGTCCAGCCGTGGTTCCGAATCTATCCGTGGTACCCTAAAAAGGGTACGGGAAGTGATACGTTGTTGGGGATAGGCGGTAGCGGAAAGCGAATATTTATTATTATTTTTGGCAGAAAATAAACATCATTACCGCAATGCATTTATATTAGTGTGTTTTATTGTTAATGTTTAATAAATAAATAAGTAAATAACAAACAATTTATTATATATTAGAGTATGCTGTCGGCATGCTTACATCAAACGTGTCACCAGCTCAGAATTTGCTGGGCATTATAACACCCAGCGCTACTTTTCAGCTGGCACCCCTGTAATATATAATAGTGTTCATTGTTTGTCCTTATTAACATCTTCAAAGAATAAACCTATTAGCATAAAGGTTCAATATTTGCATGATGTGGTCTCCTATAATTAAAGGAGTACTCTGAAAGATGTTTGTGCCCTATTTATTCTAAGTTACAATTTTGTGTACAGCCTTTGTTGAAGATTCTTTAATTAAAATAAATAAATAAAGGACTTCGAGAAGGAGAATGATATGATTATTTTCCTCCTATTTCACCTAATATCTGAAAAATCATGTTCTTAGATTCCTTCCACTATCAGAACACTACAGTTACATTTTCAATAAATTCACGCTGTCACGTACCTACCACGCTAATAAACTTAGAGCAAAGTAAAACAGTGTTGTTTCCCTTTTTGACCTGACTTGTGACCATTGAAGCTGCAAATTCATAAAGTAAAAACGGAAGGTCAATACCTAATGATATCCAAAACCAGTGCAGAAGTTATTTAAACCTCTTTTGTTATCAAGAAGAACACTGACATAGGTAACGTCAGTCTCCTAAAGTAATTCTCATTTAATCGCTTCAGCTTATGACTCACCCCGTGGCCCAGGAATCCCCGAAGGAGGCACGGCAGCGATAAAAGCCTCATGCATTATACAGTCAGGTCCGAAATCGAAAAATTAAAACTCGCGCCATCTGCCGGCTGAGCGGCGTAATTACTGTGTTGTAATGCCATGCTTGTTAATCACGGTTGAACTTACGGACTTTATGTCCCCTGTACATAGAAATGTATATATTGTTTATATATTACCCCATATAAGTAAAGTACATAGTTAAAAAAAAGTAATTGTGCAGGTTTCAAGATAGGTACCTAGTAAGAAATAGGTATTTTTGTCCGCTGCACGTAAATACTTTTACGGTAGTAGATCCACGCTGGTTTCAGCATGAATGGGCCGGATCGTCCGGGGAAGTACTACCCTCTCATAGAAAATCGACGTAAGAGTAGTAGTATCCGTACTACTGCGTTTCGCTCGGTGAGTGAGAGCGCCGGAGGCCCAATTTCCTCCCTTTTCTCTTTCCTCACCTCTCTCATTCTCTTCCCCTATCCCCATTCCCAGCCGCCATAGTGGAGGCCACCATACCAGCAGTTTAAGAAGATGGTATGGTGGCCACCACTTCTAGATTCCACTGACTGCTTACCGTCTGGCGGGGTGGAGTCACTTTGGTACACTAATATAAAAAAAAAAAAATATATATCTTCTGTTCTAGTATAGCTTACCCTGAAGAGGAAATTGATGTTTTTACCAACCTTCTGTATTGATCAAGATCAACTTGGTAAGTAGATGACGAACACTTAACACACTAAAATTTAACCATTAACCTCGTGCAGATCATCACAACATTAAAATTCTGCAGTCTTCTGTTCCTCTAAAAATAGCAAAATGGCGAGATATTTTAAACTAAAACTTTTTTACGAAAAAATTACGTTATTCCGGATCCAATATAATATATCCACAAGTAGCTGAAACTCCCTAAGCGGTTCCCTTACGCTTTAGACCTAGTCATACAGAATAATATTTTCTACGGTATTTTACAAACGGTATTGCACTTGGAAATTATTTTGAAGCATTTAGAAAGAAGGAATGGAAGAAAGAAAGAAAAAAAACATTAATTGTGCACTAAAACGTAACGGCGTAGGTAAACACTATAAAAACTTAACATAACATAAATATATTAATATTAATTAATTACCGCACTGAGTGAAGGTGCTTGGTAAAAAAAAAGTAAATGACTTTGAAGAGCAGAGGAAATCCGAACTCGATGCAAAACGCGATGCTCTTAAGGCTAAACCACTAACAGCCATCATTTATAATATTATAAAAACGGTGTCTTCAAGTGCAGTCAAAGCTCGCGCACGTTCACTTAGGTACAGGCTTAGCTACTGTAGCCATCTAAGGGCAGATGCAAGAGCTGATCATCCAAGCTCGTCTATTAGTTAGTGGTAGTCACCATATGTAACATCAACGACGGCGAAGGGAGCAGAGTGTGAGAGAATATAAAAGTACATTTTCTGTGATAGTTTTTATTTGACGTATGTTTTATCGTACATTATAAGACCTAAATAGAAAGAAAGAAAGAAAGAAAGAACGTTTATTGCCACAATTACATAGAGACATAACAAAAAAAAATATACAAAGTACCGTGCAAGAGTGTGTCTCACAGATGTAGCAATTAGGTACCCAGTTCAGCATTTGCCAGACCAAAGGTCTGACGCTGGTTTTCAACTGGGTCCTGACCAAGTTTACGTCAAATAGCTGAATACGCTTACCAACGAACAGCATTTATTTTTTTTATACAGATTGTAAATCCACGCGGACGACACCGCTGGCAATAGTTATATAGTAAAGTATAATACTATCTTCACTCCCTATTTAATTGAGCTGATATTATCGCGGAATAGGTGTTATATTCCTTAAGTACCGCATTAAAGGCGCAACTTATGATTGGCTATAATTAGATGATACAAGGATTGTCACGTAACTGTTAGTGGTTCCTTTTCTTAAAATGACTTTAGATTTATTCAGTTAACAGGCCTATTGCGTATTACTGACATTTTACTGACCAACGAATTTTCGTTGTACACTCAACTTTGAGGTTAACTAAAGGCTAGTACAAACTGTAGCCGCAAAGAGCCGCATTATCCTAGTTTCTGAAAGGCTGATCAACAAAAAATTAACTAATCATCTGTTAAATCGCGTGTGAAGTACCTAAAAGCATGGATAATTAGCTTAATTTGGTCTAATTAGTTGCTTGTTAAATCAAATTAAACTAAATATTCATGCTTTTAGCAACCCAATTGGTACTTCACATGAGGTTCAACAAGTGATAAATTTTTCGTTGATCAGCCTTTCACAAACTGGGGGTTAGTGTAGTAGTACGTTGTGATGCGGCACGATGTGGCCTGTAGTTTGCCATAATTTATATAAAAAGCACTAAAGTGATGTAGGAGGATTTTTGACGCGATGCGATGCAGTGCAACCTGCCGTAATTTGAGCTAGCCTTCCCCCGAATCCCCCCACTTCGATATTAATTATTGGATATCTAAATTATAGTAACAACCCTATAGTCGATTCTAAAATCGTTGTAAACCTGCAATTGTTGCGAAATAGAAACTGACTATATCATTACAGTTGTATAAATCGTAATTGAATATAATCTACTAATACTGGTTTTACTTAGAATTTTACATTCTTTGGTAAATAAAAGGAAAATATTTTGTTATTTGCTGCTTCGGAGGCGTGACGGACGTGTACGAGGCTATTGTTTTGGTTAGCTGGGCCAAACATTGTGTGATTATTGAAAAAATATGCAAATAAAAGTTACGCCCGTTAATTGTATTTGTAAAATACTCAATGTGTTCTCGTGGCAGTTATATTTTCAAAAACAAAAAGGAAAGATGTTTATTTTGCCTTTTTATTGATTTAATTTATGGATTTAATAAAAATACAATTATATGGTACCTAACAAGTTTATTTAAAAAAAGTTAATATTAAATAATCTTTACGAGGCACTTGGTAAGTATTAATTAAGCATGTCGTAAAAAAAGGATAGATGACTTATATAAGACAATTACCAGTATGTCAAGTGGCATTCTTGTGATTTTAAAATATTTGATCGGCGATTCTGAGACTAAACTGCATGTTTGTAGGTGGTTTGTAGCCATGCGACACAGAGTATGTTCCCTAGAGTTATGTAGAGTAGGCAGGTACTTTTAAAATAATCTGTTCAGTTACAAAAATAGTCTTTACGCTTATCTATGTAGGTATGTCATAATTATGCTAAAACTGCTGCTGGTCATGAATTTTTCTTAGTCTTATTGCCAAAATCTACAATTGTTGAAAGCGCCAAAAAAATATTTATAAATATTGGTAAGTAGGAACTAAATAGGTAAGCAAGGTGGCGCAGGCAGCGCCTCGATTGTCCCACAATTAGCCGTGTCGATCGTCACGGACCATCCGTCAACCTTTTTAGAGTTAGGAGCGTGACAAGGTAACAAGTAAGAGAGTGAATGGACCAATTAAATAATTCAGTAATTCGTGAACCCGCCGGCGGCGACGTAAACACGCGTGAGACGTTGCGGGGGGCCTAGGGGCGGGGGCAGTGGTGGGGCGAGGGCGTGGCAAGTGACGTCACGAAGCGCCGGCCTCAGTCGGTCACTATCCGGCGAAGCGGACGGTCGCGGCGACGCGTCGCCTATTATTACCCGAAAGTACGATAAAAATCGCCAAAATTTTCGACCGGCAGTATCACTCACCTTCCAAGGTGTTGAAATTGGAGGACGACCCGTGGGGGTCATGTGCGATGTACTCGCCAGATAAGATGAAGTCAGGCGGCGGGCTGATGGCGCCGCCCGGCTGCTTCCCTGGTCGGTACAGCCCCACTTACCGGAGCTCCGACCCGCGCCGGTGCGTCCCCAACCCGTCCGTGAGTACACATTTGCTACCATCTATCTATCTTGTCAACAATGTTTTTCTAACTTTTCCGACGTGAAGAACGTGTTTACTTACGGAGTTCAAGACGTGCGGTAAACAAACCTTGAAACACAAAAAAATCGGTCACGTTTACAACAACTTTTCAGGATTCAACATCAACAAGCTTGTACACTAACCCTTACTTTTCAGGTTATTATGTTTATGTATATATGTAGCAATGCGATTTGTATATATTTATTATTAAGCTGGCGTGTGCTATGGCGATTACATGGAGCTCCATGGGGGGATTTGTGATACAGCGAAATTTTTCATGTATTCATTTGTATGATTTTCAGTACCTAATCAAATGTAAAATAAAGATGTATTTTGTCATGACAATAATTTCTAAAGTACTTGTGTTATAGTTGTATATCGTGAAAAAGAAAACTTTAAAATTACATAAAAAAATGGTAAACAAAATAAATTTAATATCCCGGGTCAACATTACAAACATAATATACAACACACAAATAAAAATAAAATAATAACACACAACATTTCTACAGCAGTTTATCACAAAGTGATTTTATATAAAAAATAAATTACACATATCGTCAAAAATTCATTTTCATTTACGTATAATAAAATGAACAAGTATAGAATTACGCGAGCAAATTATTGCGCATTATTACAGGTGTGCAAATTACAGAGTTGGGCCGTTTTCTCCGCGCGGCCCGCGGGAGGGTTGTAATAAACTGACAGTTAAACATTGTTTTACTGTCTTTATTTTTCCATTTATTTACATTTAACGCCACTTATTTTTGTTTTTGTACATTTGTTTTTACTATTTTTATTTTGCGTAGATAATTTTCAATTCTGTTATCGAAGAATAATTAAATATTTTTAGATATTTAGATTTTGTTAACGTGCTTTTAATACATTTATTTATTTTTATTACATTTTTATTTGTTCAACAATTTAACAAAGCTGCCGTCGGCATATAATATTCGTTGTCACGTTTGTTTATTGAGAGTATTAAATTATTAAAATTACTAATAATAAATACTAAGTACGAGTACTTTAAAATATTTTTTGACTTTTAATGAATAAAATAATAATAACTTTTTAGTGTACCTGTCCATTTAAAATGTTTAATTGTTTAAATAAAGTTTTTTAAAACAAATAGGTACTCAATAATTTTTCATGTAATTGTAATATTGTACGGTTTGGTTTAAATTACTGTAATATTCGCTCGTAGGCAAATAGCCGACGGCTACGGCGTAGCGACGGCCGTAGCGATTCGTAGAACACAATGACATGCCGCCGCCGCCATTATGTAGGCGGGGCAAACTGTATTCATTTATTTTAATAAAATATATCGAAGTATATTATGTAGTAGCATTTGTTTAAATGAAAAATGGCAATATGTCTAATAGTATTTGTTATTAGTAATTTAGTTATTAGTAAGGTTAATAAAATAGTCAATTAGAATATTTTTTTAAAAAAGTAACGGTATTTTATAATAGTAATTTGACTTACAGTTAAAAATAACTTAATAAAACCTATACAATTTTAGTCAAAGTCAATGTTAATGATAAATAAAATTTTACTTAGATTTTATTGTCATGTTGTGCAAACTGAAAACTATATAAATGAATACCAAATTTTTGATTGGCAAAAGTCACTGTAATCGTGTTTTTCAGCTTTCAGCGTCGGGAGGGAGGAGACCAGAAACAGAAGACGACGTCAATTATTAATTGTATTACCTAGTGCAATAGGTTCCATAAGAATATTTATTTTAAAATAACATAGTATAAAAATATCGAGCAAGTGAATTTAAACCATAAGTGAATAATTAAACACGAATAAATTTACACGAAAGAAGATTAAAACATTTATTTTAATAATGTATTTATAAATTTATTTCAAAGTTTGATAAAATAATATATATTTTTAAAATTAAAGTATATATATTATGTAAATTTGCAGTTTTATGCATCAACAACTGACTAACAACTAAAGTAAAACATTAATCGTGATAAATTATGAGTAAATATTTCACTGCAACCTAAAATATAAAAGTTTTAAAACAGTTAAATAAATAGTGAAACATACGTTACATAGCTGCACACACGGCACATAAAAACAAAAGTACCTTCACAATATTAATATAACTTGACGGTAGTTTCTTGAGAAAATCATTGTTTCTAAACTGAGATAATTAAGTTTATATTTACACCTGCAAACTTTTACTTAGATACGATACGAAACCTCTTTACAATGTGATATATTGCAACTATAACTTTTACATAATTAATCATATTTTTACAACAGTTTAATTATCTTAAACTCATGTTTATTTGTACCATCATTTAGTGCATATTATATTACCGTTATATTTTTATCGGTACAAAATAACGTTACTTTGATAACGCTTGTAACATGTTTCATGTGTCGTTATTTTTCATTTAACGTGTTTATACTGATATAATTTTGAATATTAAATATTTTGTAAAGTAAAACTTCAAAAAATATTTATTTATAAATAACTTATTTTTGTATAGAGCTAGTTTATTTAAGCATGTTTATAAAAGCTTTTATTAATGTAGTAATGTGGGTCTAGTAATGTACTCATGTAGAAGCTTATTTCGAATAATTATTTATTTTGGATCGGTTTTTCAGATGACGATGATAACACAAGTAAAACTGAAAAATAAATATTAATTATTATATTTTTACGTGAGGACCTATGAGTTAATTTATAATCGCCACGTTGCCCACGATACTGTTTTTTTTTGTTTTCTTTTTCCGCCTTCTTTTTTAAAGTCTATCTAAATTTATACTTATATCACCTGAAAAATATTATACCTTCGCATGTTACGGTTATGGTTTATCCGATAGTTTCGGATAGTTTCAATATAAATATTTGTATTTCGAAAAATAATTAACATACGATGATGTGTTTAGATTTCAAGAATTAAATAAAAGGTGCAGCAATTTTTTTTAACCTTTACAGATTCCTTAGTAGATTGTGCCATAAGCTGTAGATTCAGAGTTTTCTCTCAATAATTTTACAAATGCGTTGTTATGCGATAAAAAACCAGATTATATAAGTTATTATGAGTCAAAAAGAAATTTACTTGGTAACCGCTGACTAAGAGTTTTCGAGCTTTGCACCTTGTTTAACAAAGTATGATCTAACATCTACTTAAAAAAAAGAGTGGCCTGAGTTTCTTGCCAGTTCTTCTCATTGTTCTACTTCGTCAGCGAACTGGCTGTAGGTTAATTGGCTGACATTTTGTAAATTTTAACGTTCATAAGTGGTAATTTAATTAACCTAAATGAATAAACATATTTTCATTTTCATTTAGGTCAAAAGATTTTTAAATTTGATTTATGGAAGAACTACACTAGTAGTAAAAATTAATTTTACACTTACCCAGAATACTTAATGTTTAATATAGTTATCCACGTAAGTAGCAGCATAGAAACTGAGCAGTAATCAAAGATGTAACGCAGCTGAAATCGCGCCGCGAGAAGCTGGTTATACTATACAAGCTTCTCGCGGCGCGGTTTCACCCGCGTCTATGTTTACTGATCTGCTCCCGACGCCAGTAGCGTGATATTACATAGCCTATAACCTTCCTTGAGAAATGGACTATGATACGCAAAAAGAGTTTTTCAGATTCGACTGATAGTTTCAGAGATTAGTGCGTTCAAACAAATAAACAAACTCTGCCACTTTATTTACCTAATAGTATAGATTAACTAATATTTGATTAATAAATAGGGAGCTAATAAATATAAAATAAATATTTTAATCTTCGAATCCGGGCAAGTAAGTTCCAATGTGATTTTTCAAACCATTATGTATTTCCTAAGTTTATTTTGGACATTTTTGACTGACGGTGAAGGTAAAGGAAAACATCGCGAGGAAACCTGAACTTAAAAGTCTGAAATTGGCAATCCACCTTGAGCAAGCGTGGTGATTAATGATCATGCCTTCTCTTTAAGAGAAGAGGTTTTTGCGCTGCAGTAAGACAGTAAACAGGCTGGTAATATTATTATTATTAATAAATTATCTTTTAAGTAAGCTTCGATAGAAAATAAATAATATATTTATCGTTTATATTAAGCATATAGGAGGTAGTTTAACTTACTAAAACGTATCTAAGTCATAAATATCACAACTGACATTACGCGAAGGCTTTAATTTACGTCTGGTGTCTTTGTAAAGGCTGCAGTCGTACATACGTTATAATTAAAGCTTTAAATAGTGCACTAGCGTTATAAAATGTTCGATATAAGACGTTAGAAGTGCCGCCGTATTGTTTTTAAGTTTGATCGTATAGTGGTTATATATTTATTAATTGTTGACATTTTAACTTTATATACCTGCACTTCTTATTTGAATCTGAAATTTATATGTATATTTTTTATATTTATTTAGCTGCGCCCTATGGCATAAAGTAGCCAAGGTCCGAATCATGACACGGTGATAACAAATACACATACATACACACAATCATTCGCATTTTTAATATTAAGAGGAATATATTAATACTTTATTAATAGACTAGTCGCCTAGTGTTCTAGCAGCCCTTGAGGTTTATTTTGAAAAAAAGGCGTCAGTATTTACTAGTACTCAGTTCATGAATGGTACTATCAAATTGAATAAATCATGAACAACCATAAGTTCATTTTGTCAGTCCATTTAATTTATTTATTTATTATTGGAAAACCAACAGCTGTTCAAATTTAACAAATAGATAGGATAGGAAACATAAAGCCAATTACAGGTTTTCACGTATAGACATAGAATAAGCACGCTTACACTAATCTACATCGAAATTTGAAAATAAATAAATATTAATTTATTAAATTTACGCTAATTATAGTTTAAAAAAGTTACGGTTTAGCTGATTGCGCACCACAGGGCTTTTAGTGTTGAAAAGGTCAAAGGAATATTCCTTACATAAGTTATTAAAATCGCTACTCGCTCGCACAATATATGAATTCTGCCTATAATTTGATGATGAAAAAGGCACAGATATCGGTGGGTAGTATCTAACAGATCTACTAGGGACTTTAAAGTGAAGTTTTTGCAAAAGCTCAGGGCAATCAATTTCATTGGATATTGTTTTTAACAAATAGAAACAGTCGGCTAATCGACGTCTATTTACAAGAGGCTGGATATGAAATTTTGTAAAAAATTTAGTTTTTTTTAAAATGCAAGTAGTTCGAAATTCGCCTGAAGACAAATTTCCTTGGCAACGAGCTTGCTATCATTTTATTAGACACTGACATTTCACTGAGTACACTGTTGTTATGTTAGTATTAAAAACGTACTAAGCGCATTATACACGATAGATCTTTTTGCCAAATTTAAGCGAAATATCAGCTTAATGTGTCATGATTCAGATAGTTCGATTGTACATGAGTAAAAAATGGCGTGTAAGTACGTATTCATTTTAAATTAGATAAAAAACTAATGATGTCAAAGATACATCATCTCAACTATAGCTGATAGTTATCTAATCATTAGACATAGGCCACGTCCAAGCGTCACTATCTAAACCTTCTATTTGTTGCTAGCAATATTCATCAAATCATAAATAATTATAACAAAAAAAAAACGATTTTAAACAGGAACGAAACTAAAAAGTAAAAAAAAATTTAAGACATATTGGTTTTTCATGGATGCCATTGTTAGAACTGGTCAAATAAAAAACTAGATAAATAATACCACGACAACCACACAACACCATCTAGACCCAAAGTAAGCATGTATTAATAGCTTGTGTTAGGGGTTCTAGAATGGGGATAAACATACTTATATACTTTTTTTTGTAAATACATACTTATTATACATAGAAACACCCAGAGCAATGCAAACAGACACGTTCATGCACACAAATATTTGCACTGAGCGGGAATCGAACACGCGATCTCTGAATAGCAGACCGTACACAGTACCACCGAACCACAAAGGTTGTCAAAAAAATCGGTTTACCTAGTCGAAAGTTCCAAGGTAACAGGAAAAATCAATGTCAAATTGAGAGCCTCCTTCTTTTTTTGAAGTTGGTTAAAAATATTTTACTATCTCTTCATCTCAATACGAAGTTTTTAAGTCGATACTTATTTACTTAATAGTAAGCAATTCTCCTCTTTCTATAAATACATCCCCAATATTCCACAATAAACCATAATTTTATGAAACATAAATACTCATACAGTTAGTTTCGTAACAAACACAGACTGACAAACAAACAGATCGCTTCACTAGCTACTGGCTAGTTCACTGTGAGTTTCAAAATCAATACGTAAAGCCGAGTGCACACTGAGAAGCTACTTTGCGCAACAATTCATTAATTAGATGTTATGTTTGTTTAAGTCTATTGTATGTTAAATAAATATCTTTATATAAAAAACGCATATTCGACAACCTCTGTGGTTCGGTGGTACTGTGTGTGGACTGCCACGCAAAAGTTGTGAGTTCGATTCCCGCTCACTGCAAATACTTGTGTGCATGAACATGACTATTTGCATTGGTCTGGGTGTTTCTATTAATAATATGTATGTATTTACCAAAAAAAATTATATATGTATGTTTATCCGCATTCTAGAACCCATAACACAAGCTATATTATATGCTTACTTTGGGTCTAGATAGCGTTGTGTGGTTGTTAGGTTCATATTTATAATAGTGTAGTACAGTACGTCGATTTGTAATGATGCAATGTTGTAATAACAAATGTTTTTGACGCTTACTAAATGTTTCATTAATTACCTATTAAATAAAAATAACACAACAATTACACAGCGCTGTCTAAACCCAAAACATACAAAACAACTTGTGATATGAGTTCTAGAATACGGATAAACATATTTAGATTTTTTTTTAAATTAAACACATATTACACACTAGCTTCCCGCAGCATCTTTGGTTACTGCTCTGCTCCCGTCACCAATACCGTGATGTTATATGACCTATAACTTTCCTCAAGAACTGGGTATCATACGCAAAAAGAATTATTTTGACCGATAGTTCTAGAGATAAGCGCGTTTAAACAAACCAACAAACAAACAAACTCGTCCGTTTTATATAATAGTATAGATACGAGTAGATACTTCCAGACCAATGCAAGTCGTCATGTTTATGCACAGAAATATAAAAAAAATAGGTATTTAGACAACTCGCAACTTTCGCAACAGAGATCACACCGTGTACACATGCCTTTATAATCTCAGTAGCCTGCAACACGTACGCTGGTTGATTGGCAAATGACATTACAGTCGCCCGTTTAATACTGCGTTGTTATTGTTCGATTACCGTAATAGCCATGATGTAATCTGTGTGGTGGACTGCACATGGCATTTATGTATAGAAAAAAGTAGCGATAGTGATTAAATTGCCTTGAATATGAGGTTCGACAATGTGGCATATATAATTCTACTTATTATACTTTAAAACCCTGGTTAACACTGGCTAATAATAATGTGTTATTTTTAAATTTAGTTTTTACTTGATATTGGAATATAGATAGGAATAGACATAAGATATTCATCATTATCTTTGTAGGATATTCTCTAAAAAGCAAAGGCTTACATTTTTAAATCTGATTAAAACACTAAAAATATGTGTCATACTAAACCATCCAGGCAATATATGGCTTAAAACCTGTAATATCAATACGTAAAATGACAAAAGTGTCTGGACGAAACGTGAAGTTTAATATAAAGGCCCATTTCACGATCGAGGTTTCGCGACAGCCTTCAGTCAGCCGAGGATCTATTTATAAGTGACTGTCTCGCCGCATGCAATTACTACGTATTGCTAAATATATTTTGTAGTAAATTGTTATAGACTCGTTTTATCGTAATGTAAATCTCTAAATTAAATAACAAATTGTATTGTTGTTTGTAGTGTTTTTATGAGTTTATATGCACAATTTAAATGTGTTATCTACAAAATAACTGCATCGATTTAAAAAAAACTTATATCATATTGATGGGTTACTTATTCAAGAGGAACATAGGCTAAGTTATATATAATTTAATTAGAAAAATATAGATGTAGTTACACCTGTTGGTAGCTACAGAATTTTTTAGCTAATGCTTAAAAACCGAATATCATTTTACTTTATTTAAAACCGATACAGTACAAAAATATTACCTATTTTTTAACATTAATTAAAAATTATTATAACATAACTAAATCTATAACTAGGCTTAAATTAAAATTAGCCGTTACTCTGTCTAATAGAAATGAAAAGAGAAGTTTGTCTCTGTTAATATTCATTCATGCATAGTAAAAAAATATAATCTGGTAGTAAACAATCACATGTGGACCTATGCATTAAGTAGAACATAGTCACAACTATCAATGGCTTATCACATACAAATAGGCATTTGTCTACAATAACAGAATGCGATTAAAAGCAATAAACTCCTTTCACACAACGTTAAAATCACCTTAACTCATACGAGGTTTTTACAAACAAAATAAACAACGTAATTATATCAAATTAAACGGAAATTAACACTCCGGGACGTATCTCTAAGCAAATAAAACATCCACGCACCAAACTATAAGTTTGTACAGGCACAATCTCCCGAGTAGGCTTCCCTCGCTTTTATTGCATTTCTACCCTCGCCTGCTATCCCTTTCGCACCAACGGCTAAAACAGAATGAAGAGCGGGACGGATAGCGGCAGTCCGTGCTATTTTATTCATGGTAGCGCCCGAACGTAACTCGAGATAGACACAGTTATTGTACAATGAGAAAGAAAGGGACGGATAACGTTTCTAAGTTACATCTTCGAACAAAACGCGGACTAGGGAGCTTTCGATTGTTATTCTTATATACGTATACTATCATAAAGGAGGTAGGGTTATAATAAAAAAGTGCATTTATTGAATCGTTGCCTTTGAATGTATGTAAACAAATTATTTCAGGGATCAGTAACAGTAAGTATAGGAATAGATGGTATATTGTTATGTAGTCTTTCATCTCTTTAGTTTATTGTAGTCGTTTGGTACACTTCTTCTTGCGATAAACAGTTACACATGCCGGTCGTGTCCTACAAGCTTTTGTTAGTCGGTTAGACTGAGTTACCAGTGAAAAAATTTAAATATTTTATTATGACTACCTATTTAATCAAATTAATTCAAGACATTATTTAACACTGTTTTAAATAGTAGTCAAATAATGCCTAGGAAATTTATTTTTAAAGAAAACGATTAAGGTGAATATTTAAAATTAAAAATAGTATTTCTTATTTCAAAAATAATATCATAAATTTACTCCCTATTTCGTGTAGGTAGGCCGTAATAAAAAAAATAAGTTTAGTAAATTCTTTTTTTAGTAGCATCATAGTTTTTTTTTGTGTCTATTTATAACTACTTGTCTCTTAGACATTTTTGCAAATTGTTTTAATTTTTTAGCTATCTTTTGAGAACTGTAATTGGCATGGCAACCTACTTAGAACTTACCTCTATTAGCTGCTGTTGTTAATAAAAATCATTAAATTAATAAAAGGAATTATCTATGTACCTAATTAATTAAATTATTTTGCATATAATGTAACACGTTTTTAATTAGTAAATAATACCAATAGAAAATATTAAATTATATCAGATTACATTCAGAGTTCACATTCATTTAGTAACTACATAATTATACCTATAGATACCTACATATAAACAATTTACATACTTTTTTGTAAATATATACATAGAAATACCCAGACCAATGTAAATAGTCATGTTCATGCACACAAATATTTGCACTAAGCGGGAATTAAACCCGCGCACTTTGACTTAGCAGCCGACCGCTTTACCGCTACGCCACAGAGGTCGTGTCTAAGTTTTATTCTGATGCTTTTATATTGTTTTCAAGATTATATTTACAAAATGATGAATGTAAACTGTAAATATATTAATTAGGTACATTTTACAATGAACTGTACTTAACAGGTCTTGTTAGTTGTCAAAGTACTGAACGCAGCGGTTTGTTCGCTCTTAGTAATAAATTAAACGAATTCAATTATGTATCTGTATACTAAGCGGACATTTAAGTGAAGGGAAACTACCTTTATTGTAATACATGTAATTAAATAAAGTATTTCATAGTGTTTAAAATACCTATGACGTATTAAGGTTCAAGCTTCAATCCTTACGCCACCCGCCGAGGTCAGCATAAATTTCATTTGTCATTTACTTTAGTTGTTCAATGAGTTTAAATTTATTTATTTATTTATTTATTTTTTGGACAACCAGTAGTTATTACACTGTTTGACATAATTTACATTTAAAAACACATAAATAGTTACTAAGTGCACAACATTTTAAGGTATCACAACATGCATTAGAAGGTAACATTTATAACACATTAAAAATAAATTAAAATAAATTATAAATTATAATTGGAGTAAACATAATAAAATAAAAATAAAATATAATTAATTGATAAAAAAAAAACTAAACAAAAATATAAAATTAAAACATTAAACGTACACAATGGAATAACATTTTTAATTATTTTTCTATTTTGAGATCTAATTTGCACAATTTTAACCTAATCTTAATCTAAACTTTATGTCTTGGCAAAATTAAAAACAGATTGTTTACTAACATTGTACAAAGCAGCTGTAGTCGTTAATGTTAGCTGTTGGACATCTATGAGATAGAGGCCATTGCTGTATTCTACTGACTGGTTACCATAATTAAGTCATTTTGTCAGGTTAAAATAAAACATAGAATCTTGTAAACGGTATCCGTCATACAAGCATATTTTTAATTTAAATTAACGATCTCTAAAAAAGGCTGTACACAATTATTGTCATCATCATTGCCCATTGCAGAAAAAGGCCTCTTCTCATACAGAGTAGGTATGAGCATTGATCGCCACGCTTGCTCAAGGCGGATTGACGATTTCAGACTTACTCAGAAGTCCAGGTTTCCTCACGATGTTTTCCTTCACCGTCAGTCAGTCATGTCCAGATAAAGTTAGAAAGATCATATGATTTGAAAAACCACATTAGTACTTGACAGGATTCGAACCCCTGACCTCGTGTTTACGAAGTAGGTGCCTTCACCACTGGGCCATTACGAACACAATTGTAACCTAGAATAAATAGGGCACAATCATCTTTCGGTGTACTTCTTCAATAATATGAGACCACATGCTAATATTGGTAACAAGGGATATTAATTAAGTTATGTATTACATAATATGTTATCAGTAATTGGACTACTTGAAAATCAAAATTAGAGAATTATAAAAACAAGTTAATATACATATAAAATAAGATTAAAATAGACTGTGTTACAAATTAGATTAAAATGGAGTTATATTTAGTAGTTTTATTTACTACATAAAGCTTTCTTTATCGTTTAAAACATTATTTTTCGAAGGTGTTTATTTCTAACTAGACGTCCTTCGATTAGCTGTGGTATCAAAAGTTTCATTCGGCCTCTCAAAAAATGCCTACATTGAATATAATTGATTCATGTTTAACAAAATTTTTACCAATTTTCAGAATTTCTATATTTGTAATTTTGCAATACAGAAGACAGCAAAAATAATTTTGCTGTATAGCAATAATATTTCGCAGACGTAGCTAATATTGCAATCAAATTAAGGTGTATGTGAGACCGAATGAAAGTCTAGTACAGGATAAAATAAGACTCAGAATACTACAATAGCTATTTTCATTGTTCACAATAAAAAAGCGCTACACAGGTTCTGTTAGTAGTGACCCTGACTTGACCGAGGCGTAGGTATCGACCGAAATAAGACCTCCACGTGCATAGACATGTGACTTTCACATGAATATCTTCAAGTTCTGACTATTAATCAAAAATAACCTCTGTTCTTACCACTTAAAGTTCATTGTTTAATATTAAAACTTTCAAGTTTTTCTATCTCGAACTACTGTCGCATAAGGTTGATATTTGCGTAACACGATCGCATTATTCAAGTAAGAATTGAACTGAATCTGCTGTACATTGTAAGCGATTTTGAATTCTATTTATTTTATTAAATGAGGTAGTATTTTTGTGAAAGAAGTTTGTAAATTATAGATGAGTGTTTATTTGAAGGGTTTAAAAGCCCTTTTTGTTTATTCGTGGTTGTATACTGGAATAAGGGTTGAGGTACTTTATGGGTTCTCCTGAAATAGTATCTATCGAATCATTTATTTGTCTTAGAACAAAAAAGAATAGGTAGGAGATATTTACTGTTGCGGGTTTAAGGTAACTTTGCTGATATAACATGAAAGAGTATGAGTGTTATATACCGAGGGTACGTAGTACTAGGGTAGGTAGGTATGTCATACCTCAAAATATACCATTTGAACAATAAGAACAAAATATTTTTCTAAAAGAAATCAAAATTTGCTCTACAGCAGACATTTTGTTATTAGAAACATAAACTATTCAGATTAAATTTCTAATAATAAAAGAAGGTTTCAACCGCAGTAAATTATATCTTCGGTTATTGCTCTGCTCTAGTCGTCAGTAGCGTGATGATAAATTGCCTATAACCTTATGCTTACCATCAGGCAGAGTGGAGTCACTTTGGTAGGCTAATATAAAAAAAAAAAAAAAAAAAACCTTTCTCAAGGACATCATCAAACGCAAAAAAATATTTCAATCCGACTGGTTGTTCTAGAGATTACCGCTTTCAAACTAACAAACAAACTCTTCCGCTTTATTTAATAGTATAGACTAGCTTCCCGCAGCGCGGTTTCACCCACTTAAAGTTACATCTTTGATAACTGCCCTGTTCCCGTCGCCAGAAGCGTGATGATATAGCCTATAACCTCCCTCAAGAAACCACTATTTACTGCGGGATGAGTTAGGAAAACTAGTTTGGGATGAGTTAAGAAATGATATGAGACGTCATAGGATGAATACGGAAAACCTAAATTGGGGTGCTTTGTTTCCGTTCTTGTAAAGTACGTACTCCGAAATTAGACTCCGGCACGTACCTATAAACTTTTCCCCTGTTCAGGCATGAAAGAAAAAGAGACTATGTGTTCAGGTGACGCTGATAGAGAAGAACGGCAGAGAAAAACATCTTGTGTTAATCTCAAATACCCAATATGGGATAGGCGGAGGAAGGTAATAGATACACAATACACTTGAGAATTATTAAGTCAACTCATCCTGGCGGGATAAGTTCGAGCGGCCTCTGTTGACTAAAGAGCCCCAGCCTCTATACCGTCTTTTAAAAAAAAGGTATTGTTTTTTCTATTAATAACATATGCTTGTTACAAAGTTTAAAAAGTATAACTTAGTTTTTATTAAGTTTAATAAAAAATAAAATATATTTTTCTTTACGAACTTATTGAAGAAATTGTGGAGAGGCTATCTGGCGCGCTAAGCTCGCTGACGCCTTCTCATGCCGAGGCTCTTAGAACTGAGAAAGCATTCCAGAAAGCCACCTAAGTGCCGATACCACTAAAATGCTATAAAAACTCTGTGCTTTTTTGAAGGCAGGTATTTAAAGCCAGTATAGAAAACGGTACTTTATTTAGGAATGCCGAAAATTATTACTCTACATCCTGCCTTCTGTAATGTCAACATTATTCGAGTATATTTCGAGAGTGGGGAATTAATGTTGTAAAGAATGAGGCGTCTCGTTTTAATGATTAAAAATATTTCACTAGTCTAACACTATTTGTCAAAATTTCAACCTATACCTAAATGGGATTCGATTCCGTGTCTTTACGGACACCTACCTTGACTTGGTACCTCGAAAAGCGCCGGTTTGAGTCCTGCTTCGAGCTTGAAATTTTGCACATTTACTGTATAAGGTAATTTTACAGACCACTTCATTTCGCGCAGTTAATTTTTCCAACAGATGCTCTACATTTCCAATACCTACTTTTAAGATCTAAGATACAATTTCTGAAGTAGTTCATCCAGAGCACCCTTCCGAAGAGCACCCTACCGAAGAGCACCTGCGCATTGAGCACCTAGCCGAGTCTACGTTAAGCACCTATCAATATTTGTAACACGGAGAGCACCTGCCAAAAATATTGATAGGTGCTCAATGTGGACTAAGCTTGGTGCTCCAGGTGCTCTTCGGACGGGTGCTCTAGATGGACTACGTCCAATTTCTTGATGGGACAAAAAGAATCTGATATATTCTATTTTCTTTGGTTCCCAGATCAACATGGAAGCAAATTTACACACATATGTAAGTAAATAATTTATAGTTACTTACATTTTTGATAGAAGATAATTATTGTAACTTGCATTTTGTTTCCATAGTCGATCTAAAATGTAATCATTGCTTGATACAATGTCCACACTTACGTCCTTCTGCCATTAAATTAATTTCACTTACAATAATGTTAAAATTACACTAGGTAAAAATTTTTAAATACACAATCGACAGTTTGTCACATAAATATTTATAATACAATTTTACTTACCTTCTCATTGATAAGCTATTCTTTCCTATCGCTAGAGTATTTATATATTTTTTTATAGAATTTTGAACAAACATTAATTTTTCATCAATGTATTTTTATATTATCCCATCCAGTCGCTCAATCTGATATTAAAAAGCCATCGCATAGTCTTTATATCTATGTACGTACCTACGTAAACCATAACATAAGTGAACTTATTGTACTCGGCAAAAAAAAACGAAGTTGTTGTGGCTGGCCGTTCAATTATATGTTAACTGCACTCAATCACAGGATAACTGGCGTAGCTAACTGCACAACAGTTACAACAGTTTAAATATTTAACCGCATTGTTGCAGACGACGCGACTAAAAGTTGTTCGACAGTTTGCACACTGTTGGCCGACAGTTGGCAAACTAGTGTCACGAAATAGTTGTCTTTCTTTGCAATTGTTTTTTGCAAATGTTGTAATTTCTTTGCAAATCGTTTAGTTTAAATTGGTAGCTTTGATTGCGGTTCTTTAGTGTAAACTAGCAACTGACCCGCAACAGTATCATTACAAATCTTTCCAATTACCGCCTTTCTTTACTTAATAATTACTTTTTAGAGAAATTCTTTAGAAGTAAAAGAAGTTTTAAAATATTTTACGTTGTTTATAGAAATTTGCGGATAAACAGACACACACCTTCCTAATCGCCAGATAATTATTTTGTTGTAATGAGCTACAATTTATCTTAATGAAAACCAACCTATGGCCGATGGCCTTGTAAAAAAGCAAAACGGTTATAACAAAAGTAACATACACGTTCAATTAGTTTTAAACGTGTCAGGTTTTTGAAGCATTCTTAAATGTATCTATACTCAAACTCAAAGCATTTATTTCATTTTGATCATAAAGTATGATGCTTATGAAAAGTCAACATTACATGAAGTCAGCCAATTGACCTACAACCAGTTCGCTGACGAGGTAGAGCTGTGAGAAGAACTGGCAAGAAACTCACGCCACTCTTTTCAATCGCTAGATAATTACAGTTATTTGTATGAGTTACAATTTAAACACTCAACGCAACCATAGAACCATACAAAGTGATTATTACAAATTAACCAATTAATATAATTACTAAGATTAAAGAAAGAAAAGAGAAGATTTCAATTATTTAGTTTCATCTAGTATGGTAATTTGACTACGTATTATAATTAAAATGGTAAATGCACCTCCTGGTCGCATTGAACGACAAGGTAATACTGGATTGAATATTAAATGTATGCCATGCCAAGATTGACCAGTCATTCCAAGTAACACCCGTTCACCAGCATGACGCACGGGCCAGTCATCATCACCCTCGCCATATTAGAGGGAAGGTGATGACCCTATAGAATTTAACCAGGTAGGATTTTATTTAAAAAAATATTTTGTATAAATAAATTGGTGTTTTTTCGGTTTATGACTAGACGCGTAAGATTTGTATTCAGGGCATACAAAAACATGCTATTAAAGTAATATTTATTTTGCTGTCATTGATTTACGGTTTAAATTTCCTTAATCGCAATTCTCATTTACTTTTTACTATTAAAATTTGAAATATAACAAAATATGCTTCACGGAAATATTTACTTTATGCGCAGTTCGTTACAGTTCAAATTTGCCTAAGGTAATTCTTATTTACGTCTGTTTTACATTGAGGTAACTTTGAAAAACGAATGGCCAAATTCTCGATTGCCACCAGGTTTATCTGTGGTTGTTAATTTGTTCAGTCGTCCATACTTTCGACAGACATTCTGTTTTAATAGTAATTAATAGAGTTAGTTAACAATGTGATTTCTATTACAAATTGAAGTTTAGTCAAAGACCTTTATATATAATAGCCACTAGATAATTATTCTGCAAATTTTCGTGAAATGCCGCATCGTATTTGACGCTGATCTGACAAATTGAAACATTGATATCATATACACGATATCAATGATTTCAAACCACTTTTTACAGATTTTAGTGGGCACTTACAAGTTCTTAAGCCACATTTATATAATTATAAAAATAACAAATTTATTACTGCCCATATTTTTGGCGCGTATTCTTACAAAAAACAAAAGAGATTTTGACATATAGGTACTTATCTGTCATATGCACGTAACTTGTTGTACATTTATATTCCGTACTATGTAACTTGCACAGTATAAACAAATATATGTCAGGATATATTTAATAGTGTCTATAGACTGTCTAGACAAGATGAGACTCTGGCCATCAGTCAGAGCACTTGTCAAAGCCAGGTGTCACGACGACTTACCTACATACATTGATCGTTTGTGGTGACTGTGTTAGTGGAGAGGAGGAGCGATTCGAGAATGAGAACTTTAAGTTAATAGTGCTAATATTTGCATATTTTTTAAATCAACATGATTGTAACTGCGAGACGCAAATTTCTGGGAATTTGGGTATGCTAAAAGTAGGGCAGCAAGTATATCAGTTAAAATGGGGAACGAAATTGATCTCTGAACTACGTTTCATTGGTCCTTCTTCATTTTTACTTAAACTTTCTTCTATCTTTGTCACTTGCTTCACATTTGCCGTCTCGGGTTTCCTCGCGATGTTTACGCGTTCTCGTCAGTGATATCTCATCAATTACTTTCTTAAAACATAGCATACATAAACAAGTTCGAAAATTCTTAAGAAATAATTACATAAGTTATATAATAATATACCACAAAAGATCTCAATTGCCAAAAAAGACCGTAATCTATTTGCAATTTATTTAGCGAGCTGTATCGTCCGCTGTCACTGTAACCCCACCCTCATTATTTATTCCGAGTGAGCGAATGCCAACATGTTCAGCCGGTTTAGCTTTTGAATTAGACCAGCCGGTATTATTCCGTTAATCGTTAAACGAGGCATGGATCAAACCTCAACGTTGTCTCATACGTGATTAGTATGAACGACTATACCTACCTATTTGGTATGCATGGTATTGCAGTGTGTTGATTACAGCATTTGATGAGTATATATCAGTAAAAGCGCACCAATTTTCAAACGCACCTCATTCCCAGCCGTCATAGTGGAGGCCACCATACCAGCAGTTTAAGACGATAGCTTTTGGTATGGTGGCCACCACTTCTGAATTCCACTGACTGCCTACCATCAGTAGAGTCACTTTAGTAGGCTAATATAAAAAAGAACACAAATGAAGCGCACTAAAAGTATTTTTTGAAGCGTAACTGTTAGTAAGTAGTAATATTTTTTTTCGTTTGTTCTAAACGGTTTTAGGTGCGCTTTGAGGAATATACTGGTATTCCTGAGTCATTCACTATACCTACTGAAAAGAGGCAATAAAATTGTTATATAATAGACTTAACTTTCCGAAGCGCGGTTTCACCCGCGTCTTTGCTTACTGCTATGCTCCCGTCGCCAGTAGCGTGATGGTACACAGCCTTCTTAAAGAATTATTCAAATCTGACTACTCGTTCCAGAGATTAACGTGTTCAAACAAACAAACAAACAAACTCTTCCGCTTTACTTGTATAATAGTACAGATTAGCAGTAAGTAAATTTATTATGTCAAATTGACAACCGATGGGCAACCAATGGATGAGGGCGGCTCACGACCAGCCAGGGCGGTGAAAATTAGGGGAGGCCTATGTCTAGCAGTGGATGGATTTCAGCTGATATGATAAATATTTATGAGTTTAACAAACCAAACATTTTTTGTTGATAAATAAATTTAAATTTCTAATAGTAGCTGCTTGTCGTCTGTGATACGTAACATTTATATTAGTGGTCCTTAAAATTGTGTTTGTCTTTAAAATCTCCACAAATCTGCTATATTTTAGCACTTACTGCTTATACCACAACAATGGCTAAAACTCAAACGTCAGTTAACTCTAAGTTAAACATAAAAGTTGATCTATCTTAAATTAAGCTAATATGAAACTTACACCTAAAATAGGGATAAACTTTTATTACAAGCTTTGTACAAGAGTATAATTAACTTAGAAACGTTCTAGTAACTATGGTAACGCATCAACTTGCACCGTTACCAAAACCTGTTATACTCAAGACGTAGTTATTTTAATAAATGATACGCTCGTCAGGCCAAACTTGAAATTAACTTAGTGCCCACGGGACTTGCTGTGAAAGTCATGAATAGTCTACGTACGGTACCTATTGTACTGCTTTCAACTATGAAACTTGCCTGGATTATGCCTGGAAATGCTTTTTGTACAGGCAAGCCTCTGTGCTCTAACCTGTGTGAACGCCTTGAGGTACCGCCTAAGTTTCTCGTGATTTTACTGTACCCTTATATTATGATCGTTATAGTTTTATAAAGATAGTAATGATTTTCTTATGTTTGAGGCTCATAATCAGGACACTGACATCGGAATTTGTTTTGTGATCTTTCAGATAATAAATATATTATTGTATGTGACATTATTTATAACAGAATTATATAGAATTGGCGTCATCAACACTTAAAGCATTTTCACCTTTGTTTACTACGATGTGCTTTAATCTAATAAAAGTAATTTTAACCATGTTAAAGTACTTAACAAGATTTATACTAAAATATTTTCCTTTAATCATCTCTATAAAGACATGATATGAATATGAATGTTTGATAGGTCCTAGCTATAACAGTTTCACACATTGAAGTCAAGCTCAACTTTATTTCGTATAATTATGAGTTACCAAGTTAACAGTGCAATGAATAAAACTTGCCTATGTCTTTTGTTCTACAAGTAAGAATGAAAAGGCATATCAAGGTGTGCTAAAATTACTTTTATTGTTTTCAAGTTTGGGTGTGATTTGCAATAACTTGTGTTTTAGTTTTCTTGGTTAGCTGAACAGAATAATATAGGTACCTACCCACTTATGTTTGATGCTAGAAGAATAAGTTTAGTATCAGTTTCTAGCTAGTTCTTTTGACTCGACTTTCGTCGGCGAATTGGTTGTAGGAAACATTATACAAAAGCCATGCTTATAAGCAAATTAGCTGACACTTTAATTTACGTATAAACTATTGTTTTCTTCATCTATTACTATGGCAACTGAGATTTGTGATAAGCTATTATTTGTGCCAAGTGCGCCAGTGTCAGTTTCAGTGTAAATTTATTTTCTCGTTGATGTTTTTAATGTTATTTACGATGTTAAAAATAGATAATGTGAAATTACATGACAAATTAATACATAAGATTGTGTTTGCTATGAAATATGTATTTAGGTATATGCCAGAAAAGTTAATATATTCGCCAGCTAAATATAATCTGTTAAAGATTTAAACTGGGTTTAAATATTGAGATTATGTTTAATGGATATAAAGTAAATTAGATTGATTAAGTCCAGTACATCGTACATTTTGTATTTGAAGGATGGTTTGAAATGTTAACAGGCGATCGGGGCATAAATAGAATGGTTCGAAATAAACAACGGATCACGTGTACCCTAGGGATTAAGCAGAATTACATATTCGTCGGTTATATTTGGTAATGGTAGTACGAGTATTGGTGTTGGTTTATACTATTGTTAACTTAGTGTAATATGTTCTGGGAGTTGCTTGATAGAGAAATATAGAAAGAAGGGTTTGAAACAAAAGACAAGATATGTAAGTGCCTACTTGTTTAAATTGATCTTGGACTTACGGATAAAGAAAATATCGTGAAGCAATCTGGACAATAGTATTGTGTTGTAGAATATAGCATTTATTAATTAAAATATCTTTTCGTTATTTATGAATTATATTATTATATTATTAGGAAAACAGGCATTTACCTACTAGTTTTTTTTTTTATATATATTATAGCCTACCAAAGTGAGTCCACCCCGCCTGATAGTAAGCAGTCAGTGGAATCCAGAAGTGGCGGCCACTATACCAAAAGCCATCGTCTTAAACTGCTGGTATGGTGGCCTCCACTATGGCTGCTGGGAATGGGGTTAGGGGAGGGGAATGAGGGAGGTGAGGAAAGAGGAAAGGGGAGAAATCGGGCCTCCGGCGCTCTCACTCACCGAACGAAACGCAGTAGTACGGATACTACTACTCTTAAGTCGATCTTCTATGGGAGGGTAGTACTTCCCCGGACGATCCGGCCCATTCATGCTGAAATCAGCGTGGATCTACTACCGTACAAAAAGGTTAAAGATAAAATGGAAATAATGTTAATCTCTGAGTAATAGCATTTTGTAATATGGAATAATTCATACCGAATCAAGGCAATCCAACCGCGTATTAGTGTATATACCTATATACATACATAGGTATATATTTATATTTTATGTGTACTTTTACGAGTTATCATTTTTATGGCCGCAGGTCCGCAGAACTCTCCAGGAAGGTTTTTTGACCGATTTCTTTATTCATGGGGTTTTATGATCGAATATGATTTGCCCTTTTTCGTATTACATTTGAGTGATGAGAAATCATTTTAAATTATCGTTGTATTTTGAAAGGATTTGAGTTTGAAAGTTTGGTTTTTATATTTTTTTTTTCTTTCTAATTTATCATCTGGCTATTTAGTAAATAAGTACTGCCTTTTATACAACTTCGTTGACTTACAAGCATTTAATGGTAGGTAGATAAAATTAATTCTGATTGGAAAGAAAATTTTATGAAATCTCTTTTCGCGGTCGTAAGACGATAATATCAGGAAATAAGTAGTACTGGGTGGCGCAAAAGTACTGGCACTAAAGAAAATACTTTTTTTTTTTATATATGACATTTTCTGTCATTCTGTTGTTGAAAATTGTGTAGAGAACAAATGTAAAATACACTGAAAATAAACATGGACCGTTTTACTCCCCAAGAACGTGGAATAATTGTGTCAATGTTCTTACGGAATAATTCATCAGTGATAAGAACACAACGTGAATTTCGTCGACGATTTCCCCACCGTCCGGCACCGATTGGTCGCACAATTCGACGCTTTGCCACACGCCTTGAAGCAACTGGCTCAACATTGGATAGACCTAAGTCTGGGAGACCAAGAACAGGCCGTTCAGCTGAAAATAACGATGCTGTGCGCGAAGATGTGGAAGAGTGTCCAGAAACATCAACGAGGCGACGTGCCACGCAATTGGGCATTTCCAGACGGACCCTGCAGCGTATTTTGGTGAAAGACTTAAAGATGTTCCCGTATAAAACTCAAATGACTCATCAGCTGCTGCCTGCTGACCACCGAGCTCGTCTAGATTACTGCCAGCGCGTCATAAACCTCAACCTTGAAGAGGATGATTTTCCTTCAAAATTGGTTATGAGTGACGAAGCGCATTTCCATCTCTCAGGGCATGTCAATAAGCAGAATACTCGGTTCTGGGGCACTGATAATCCGCGTATTATTCAAGAAACACCTCTACACCCACTAAAAGTTACTGTATGGTGTGGCATCTGTGTTGACAGAGTGATCGGACCCTATTTTTTCGAAGACGCTGGAGGCAATGCGATTACTGTCACTGGAGAACGCTACAGAACCATGTTACGTGAGTTTTTGATACCCAGTTTGGACGAATTGGGGCTGGAGCACATCTGGTTTCAACAAGACGGCGCTACGGCACACACAGCGCGCGACACTATGGACTTAGTGAGGGACGCTTTTCCAGGCCGAGTTATCTCTCGTTTTGGCGATTTGCCTTGGCCTGCAAGATCACCCGATCTGACCAGTCCAGACTTCTTTCTTTGGGGTTTTTTGAAATCTCGGGTGTATGTGAACAAGCCACAGACTCTCGCAGCTCTAAAAGAAAACATTCGTCAAGAAATAACGAACATATCGCAGGAAGTGTTACGGCAAGTTATGCAAAATGTCATAAATAGGGCTCAAATGTGTATCAACTCTGGAGGTCACCATTTAAAAGACATCATCTTTAAATCCTAATGGTACGAAATTTAATGGCACAAATATACATTTAAAAAAATCTAAATCTAGTTTTCTAATTTAGAAAAAATGTTATAGCTGAACCAAATAGGGTCTTTACTTTTGCGCCACCCGTTATACAACCTAGGTATTATCGAACCAAGTGAATGCAAGAACGAATGAAATGCAAGTAGGTCGAAATTCGCCTAAAACAGATTTCCTTAGCAACGAGCTTGTTATTTTATTGGACACTGACATTGTAGTAAGTATACAGTTGAAGTTAGTATTCAAAGCGTCCTTAGTGCATTATACACGATAGCTCTCACAAATTTGATAGTTTTAAGCGAAATATTAGCAAAATAAGTGATGATTCAGCTGGTTCGATAGTACACAATAACGAAATACCTAAAAGCATGGATAACTAATTATTCATGCTTTTAGCAACACAATTGGTACCTCACACAAGATTTAACAGTTGATTAGTTAATTTTTCGTTGATCAGCCTTTCAGAAACTGGGGGTTAATCTTACGGCAGCCACCAATCTGCTTTCACAAGTGTGATAAGATAACTATTTATCTCTCTTTCTAGGAGAACCCTTTATCTTGCTGTGGAAGTTTTCAGGCTGACACTGAAGACAGTGGAAGTTTTCACTGTCTTCTGCGATTGAATTATTAGACGAAAATTATCATAGTACAACTTTCATACAGCTATATGTGTTACTTAAAAGTGGACGTCTTTTAGCAAAATCAAACAGTAAACGTTCATTTTTAGATTCGTAACTTTTATTTGCAACTTTAAGTTCAATTTTTTTTTACAACACCTACATACTACGCCATCTAGGTCTAAAGTAAGCATATTTATATAGCTTGTGTTATGGGTTCTAGAATGCGGATATACATAGTTAAATACTTTTTTTTGTAAATACATAAATATTATTCATAGAAACACTTAGACCAATGCAAATAGACATGTTCATGCACACAAATATTTGCACTGAGCGGGAATCGAACCCGCTATCTCTGCGTGGCAGTCCATACATAGTACAACCGAACCACAGAGGTCGTCAATTAAATCTAGAAAATAGCTATAGTATCGATTGCACTGGCATATTATTAAACTGTGATTATAATTGTACGTTTACACGTACCATATTGTTGGTCACACGGTTCCATCACGCATGCTATTGCATGTTCCGAAGGGTTCCGATTTAGTTTGCATCGATCACTTGTAGGTTAGTGTGCTTTTTTGATAACATTGTCATCCGTTAATGTAAAAAGGAGTACGCAGATGTATCAGTTTTTTTAAATATACGTAGATACGTTTGCATAGGTAAGTAGGTACAACGTAATAAAACGACGGGAGACAAAAGGGAGAATAGATACAAACTAAATATAGTATTGATTGAATAATTATAGTATGGATATCAAAGCATGATGGTCATAAGTTACATCACGCATTTTTACCGGCAAAGGATAAGAAGAGGTATGCTAAGTTAGTTATTTTAAATCCCACATTCCCGGACGACCCGCCCAATCGTGCTGAAATCAGTGTGGATCTACTACTGTACATTTTAGTTTTGATATAATTATTATTGTATTCTTCATATTTTATTTTTGCAACTATAATTATTGTCACTGAAGTTTTTCCTTTTTCTTTTTAATATTGAATGCTGTTGAGTGTGATACGTGACTTAGAAAAGTGTAACACCGAATAACACGTCCCCGTAAGTTTACGACTACGAAACACTTAACAACGAATGCACGCTACCCCGAAAAACTTAACGCCGTGAAAATGTGATCTCGAATAATAAAATCTCTAATATTCACTTTTTCGAAACACTTAACAACTAATGCACGTTACCACTAAAATCTGAATACCGTAGCAATGTGATCTCGAATAACTAAACCTCTAAAAGTCATCGTAAAAAGTCTTTATTTATTCATATAACAATCAACTAAATAGAGAAAAAAATAATAGTTATGTTTCAATCAACCAAATCAACCGTTTTCCCATTTCAATACAATCAACTAAATCGAACATTAAAAAAAAACTTAAAAAAAGTTAACGTTTAAAATAGCACAAGTATGCAAGACCATCTAAAAATGTGGTTAAGTCCATTGTTTCCTTTTTTTCCAATAGTTTTTTAATTTTTTCTTCCCTATTTTCTTTTTTCTGTTTTTCTCTCTCTGTCTGTTTCTGTTGGTTTCTTGAGACTGTGAATTTAATTTTTCAACTATCAATTCTGTATGTTTTTGTTCCTTGTTTAATTCTTCAATGGTTTTATATAAATTCCATTTCTTTCTGCCCAATAGAGTATTCCAGCGGTGATGCCATGATTTCACCTCATTTTGTGTAATTGGGACAGTGGTCTCTATCGAGCTATTTACTGACCAGATCTCAGGCGGAAACAATGGAGGATTTTTTGCAACTTTGTCTTTAATGTTTCGAGGTTTTGAGCTGTCCTTTTCTTATAAGTACCGTTGACGTAGTATTTGGAAAACCAATCAGTGACTTTCACTGCATCCTTGGGTAATACTTTTTCTTTTAGTATTTCAATAGCCTCAGGTATCTCATCCGGCTTTAAAAAGGCTAACGCGGCTAAATGACGCATTTTGTGAGCAAAAGATGTCGATTCTGAGTATTGTTTGGAGAGGCCAGTAGACTGGATATGCTTCCAAATATTTTGAGCCAAATGGAAGTAACAACACTTGTGTTTAGTTTCAGGAAACACTTGTTTCACCGCATTTATGGACGCCTTCTCGAAGTCAGTAATTACTACGTCAGGTTGCAAATTCTCTCATTCTTGTTGGATAGGTGCCCAAACACCAATGGTACCACCTTTTGGACGGTATCGTGCATTCCAATTAATCCGTGCACCGTATAAATTTGATAAAAAACTGTTGGACAGGTACGAAATGTGCCATCTAGGATCCAAAATGGTGACAGTTGGAGAAGTCTTATATTTTCTGATGTACCAAACAATAAAATACAATCTTTTTCAGTACTGTAGTGAGCCAGCAGAAAATTACTGTATTTATCTGGAATGACTAGATTATGGAGCTTTTTTGGAGATGTAGGAACACCATTCATCCTTGCTCTATTTACAACCATTCGCATTGCATTTATACTGGGTAAGTAGGGGGCACTTCCACTAGGAATATCTTGAATCGCCGCCTGTATTACCTGTGCCGGTCCATCCATACTATGCTTCGCTCGTCTTTTTAATCTAGCTCTCAATTTTAAGTCATCTATTACTTCTGGTTCAGGACTGTGACAGTGCTCATTATTATATTTTATTATTTCCTCAACCCCGCTGTTGTTTTTCTGCAATTCATTACTGATATTAATAGGATTACAATACAAAATTATAAAACCGGACCACTTTTAAAAAACAACGGCTACGTTCGCGTTAATTTAGAATTTGACTATTTAACACTTTACACTACTAAAGTTTCACCGTCGATTATCATAAGAACATTATTGTTGTTTTCTTCGGTATCAGTACTGCTTTCGGGATAAAAGGCCCACCACACCACGCCACGTGTCTTTCGCTCCGACCCGAATTGATTGTAAAATTCTAGATTAACGCGAGCGAAGCCGTGGACAAAAGCTAGTACCTAATAAATACTTCTTACCTGAGTTATTATTCGCGATCCACAACAGTATGCCCACTTTTTCATACACTGCCAATAACATTTTGTATTTAAACGTCTGTCTAAAGTAAACAAATATCCTTCGTGTAGTAATAGTCTTTTATTCTTTTTAGATAATAGAAATTGTAATTGCGCCATCATCACTGTCCGCAAATTACCGTTACAACGGGACGTAAGAACGGGTAATACAGCTAATATTTTTCCCATGTACCCTCTAAGGAAAAATATAATTATTTGGTTTAGTGACACATAATATGACATTTACTTTTCTCAGTTATTTTTATATTTTATTTAGTTGATTGTTATATGAATAAATAAAGACTTTTTACGATGACTTTTAGAGGTTTAGTTATTCGAGATCACATTGCTACGGTATTCAGATTTTAGTGGTAACGTGCATTAGTTGTTAAGTGTTTCGAAAAAGTGAATATTAGAGATTTAGTTATTCGAGATCGCATTTTCACGGCATTAAGTTTTTCGAGGTAGCGTGCATTCGTTGTTAAGTGTTTCGTATTCGTAAACTTACGGGGACGTGTTATTCGGTGTTACACTTTTCTAAGTCACGTATCACACTCAATGCTGTTACTGTATATCAAATAAAAATAAATAAATAAATAATTATCACAAGCACCCACGGACTCATCTGACTGCTTACCATCTCGCGTATTATTGCCCTTAAAATATAAAAATGCACAATGATACGTATCATACAATAAAAACACTAAAAAAACAAATATTAAAGTAACGTTTATAAAATCAATAGTTGACGTAAATAATAACAATGTAATTGCGAATAACATTGTAGACAATCTAAACGTTTTGTCGAATTGGTGGATTGCAGTTATTATGGCTTGTTATATGTACAATGTCAGTTCTAAGTAGTTTATTTAATGGTAATTTTACATTTCAGCCAATAATATGCTCTTTGGCTGTCGAAGTATAATTTGCTAAGACTTTATAATATATGCAAAGGTCAATCAATGACTAACAACGATTGACCTGAGCTAGTTTATAGGTAATCGTATCCGTAAAATAAATAAGAGCCAAGTGTTGGCTAAGAATTTAGAGAATTAGGTAACAGGAACAGATTACAGGGACAAGAAAGGGATAGAACTTCGATATTCATTAATGTCTATCCCATAAGACTTCACTCTATCTGATATACATAATATGTCATCAATCATCATGGTAAATTGCTGATATGGTTGGTATGGCCATATGGTGGCTCAAAAACCCTGGTACCTTGAATAAACACAACGCCATTTAGACCCAAAGTAAGCATAATAATAATATAATTATAGCTTGGTTTATGAGTTCTAGAATTCGGATATGACTGATATACTTAAATACATTTTTTTTGTAAATATACATATAGGTATATTAAAAAAAATATATAAACATAGAAATGCTTAGACCAATGCAAATGGACATGTTCTTGCACAGCATGCATTAGAATGAGAAATATTTGAAAATATTTCTGCAACCTCTTTTCTCTCTCTCTCTCTCTCTCATACACACACTCACTGCTCTCTTCCAAAATACAGTTATCCTATCATAATCAAAAGCCGAATGACGTCCACTGCTGGACATAGGCCTCCACAATATCCCCATCATGGCCGGTCGTGAGTCACTTCATCCATCTATATTTTTTAATATAAATCACAATTTTAATGCAATTCTAAAATAATAACATTAATAAACGACTAGGTACATTAAAAGATCTTAATCTCGAAGCAAACTGTGTAGGTACCGAGCGATTGTTTCCTCACACCGCAGCCTCCGTCTAAACATAGATATTAAACCATATTTTCTAAATAGCATGTGGCGTAAACTATCTCTGATTGGATAAAACTTTTATTGGGCATGCTTTCAAACTTCCCTAACACCAATTTCAAATACGTACCCTATGGCTACAAAATAGAGTTATTTTTTTACAATGGATGAAGTTCCTATGCAGTTAAGTCATTTTATTGTTTAGCGGGACGTCAATGCACTTTAATTTTGAGCTCGTATTATAATGGTTGGCTTTGAGCTTTAATGGCTATACTGGAACTGCTAAGAGTTTGTTTTTGACTTCATACTGTAGGCTGTTAATAATTTAAGATATTGCATACCTAGATAGCAAATATTCCAATTTTACAGCGAGTCGGCAGTGTATTACATTCAAGTTCTATGGGTTATAATATCCGTTGTGGAAGGATATTTTGGTATTTCAGGCATATTAAAGGACATAAATATACAATTAAAGGTACTATACGACTAGACAACAGTTTTTTTTATATTCAAACAAAAGGTTGTCTGGAAGAGATCACTTTTAAGTGATACAACCGCTCATTGCCACTATTTAAATTGAAATTATATATTACTAGCTGCCCGCGGCAAATGATGCTTGGACAAAACATGACAGATGATAAACAAAAACATATTTCAGTAAATAATAATAATAATAATACCAGTCTGTTTATTGTTCCACTGCAGGGCAAATACCTCTTCTCATAATAGAAAAGGCATGAGCATTAATTACCACGCTTGCTCAAGACGGATTGGCAATTTTAGACTTTTGAGTCCATGTTTCCTCAAGATATTTTCCGTCACCGTCAGACGGAAATGTCCAAGATAAACGTAGAAAGTACTTACATGTGATTTGATTTGTTATTCTTATTCTATTTCCTAGTATTGAAAATACCAGATTATATTTTTGCCGCGAAATCAACAAACAATCTTCCTGATGTATTTGTTGTTCTACTATTCGAAACGGAGGGACTATGCGGTTTTCTGATGTAGGTATTCCTTTTTTTATTTTTTGACTCTTCAAATTGGCTAGGTACCGGCTAATTAGCTGACATCCTGTGATGTTGGCATTTACAAGTGTCTTCTTTTTCTTTTATTATATATGGCAACTAAGCCGACGATCGCATCAGTTGTTTTTCCAGCCCACGGTGTAATTTATTAATGTTCTTGTTGATGATTTTAATGTTTAAACAAAAAAATGTGGATGAAAATACAAAATAAGGCACTTCTATCGTGAAAACGAAAGATGTGCTCTCTTTAAAAGTGTCTTGTTACTTGTGTTTGTTGTTATATATTGATATAGTCTAAATTTTGATTCTGCTAAAGCCATGCATTTGATTTGAAATCATATGTAATTAATTTTGATGTTGCAGTATCACAGTGTTGTAAGCGCGAGCTGGACTTTTTATCGGATTATCGTTCGGCAATGAAGACTTTATGTCTTGGCAAATTTAGTATTGGTTAAGCGTTTATTGATTTAATTAGTTCATTTTGGCTGAAAATAGTTCGCTACAGTCGAAGAAGTTTATAGAGTTGTTTTCATAAATTTAGTCGAAAAACATAGGCTGCAGAATAGGCTTCATTCATTGCATCACCACTTGACGTCTCCAAGGCTTGGTGTATTTGTGTCGCATAATTGTTTGTTTCATAAGTGTCTCGTGAGGCAGAGTTTGTTCTCTAGTGTGGGTGATGTCTTTCAAAAGAGAAAAAAAAACAATTTAAAAATAATGAACCCAAACATCGTCGTCATATGCGTATTTTATCTTTTTCTTGTATTTTCTACTTGCTTTTTTGCTTTATGGTCGACAATAGATTGTTTAATACAGCCATGTTTTTAAAATTGAACTAACTTCTTATAATAATCATAATCAAGTCACCCATATGCTTTATTGCACATTATTAAACAAAATTAAAAATAAGGACGTAAGTATATTACAAATATTATTATTGTCCATCGTCCCCAGTCCTGCGACAGGTTGTGCGATTATAAATCGTTGTACAATGATAATTAGTCGCACGTGTACTACTTGAAGGGAGACCACATCCTGTGTCAAACACGCGACGGACGATGAGTTATTCGACTACCATTTTAGTTACAGTGATTTTTACTTAAATGCTACAGAAGGGTTTATACTACGCTTAATTGAATTTTAGTACTCTTTATGCATTTATTTTCTTTCCAATTTTGATATCCAAGCGAAAAAATATGTCACGAATTTGTTATGTGTGCGTGTGCGTGTTCGTGTGCGTGTGCGTGTGCGTGTGCGTGTGCGTGTGCGTGTGTGGAGATCACTATATCAACTGTCATCTTTTCTGATAGAAATATTGATGATAAAGATGTTATGATCTAAAAACAAAATGCGCTACTTTAAGAATAAAGTTATTAAAAAAGTAAGCCGTCAAACTTTAAAAATAAAGCATTCCTATTCACTAGATGGCTACGATAAAAGCCGCCTTTTACTAAAACCTTTCCAAATATAACTATTACCCTAAATATATTTACGCTGTAATGAATACTATATTTATATCTGAATAAATGTAAAGTGACTAATATAAACTATCAATTGGCTGAATAACGAATGCCGTAGTCTGTTAGAATATTAGTAGTAAACCACGGATGACGTCACTGCCGGTGTAGACCGGAACACTAGAATATGGCGGTATTAATAAGCTGGTCAGATTATTCAAATGAGTTGGATTTGAATAATCTTTGATTAGCTCGTTCATAAATTGAATAAATACTATACATTATGGCACGGCTATGTTCCTACTACGTTTCACCTTAGTTCAAATGATGTTTACTGCAGTACATAAGCTCGCTTTATAACTAGGCAGTTTTTGTCAAAGTCACAGGATTAAGGCATTATGGTCTCTTCAAGTACAATTTACAGACGTCAGGTTTATACAGAGTTTTTAAAAATGTCTCAGTTTATTTACAGAGGTTGCACAATTATATTATATTCTCGTATTGCAAATTGTGTCTTCATACACCGGTCGAAGAGCCGCCAAGCAGTTTAGCCTTTATATATAAATAAATATATACTTATTATTAAATTTAATATTTTAAAGCACTTTTGTGGTGCTTTGTACCCCGCCCTACAAGTAGTCTGAATCAGATATTTACGTTAAAGGTCAAAATTACTTTAACCTAAACATAAAATATTGTGTAATATACGTTTTAGAAACATCACAAAATCAATATCTATCGGGATCCAGATTTATTTTCGGAATAAAAAGTAGCCTATTTCCGTCTTCGGCACAGAATCTATATACAATCCAATTTTAAAGGCGCTGAATGGTAACAAACACACACACACACACACAAACTTTCACATTTATAATATTAATATGATGTTTGATACGATTTAGATATTTAACACATTAATCTTAAGAAATTTAAAGAGCAAAGCTTCACAATAACACTTAACTCCTCGACAGCGTGTCAATAATACCAATAAACTCGTCACAACTTTCTTAAGTAACCGTTGAATGAAATTTATCGATTTAAGGCTGCCACCCCATACATCAGAGGGTTGATATTGATAGCTGCCGACAGAAAACGCTGTTGACATCCCCTATGACAGCCAACAAAGATACAACCACCAAATGCCAAGCCAAAATAAACTTTAACACAACCACATATAGTTACTGTTAGACGTAATACTTATACTGGTTTTGTATCTGAGAAAATATTTTTCTTCAAAGTATACTGAGGTTTTCGTGGGCTTAGGGCGACTTTTTCTTTAACACCACCTTTTTATAACTGTCGGTGATCTGTTCGGTCAGGTTCAGTTCGCAAATCCTTTCGGATCCTATTCGCAAGTTTTAAGTTCGTTTTGCGTAAGGGCTTTTTGGATGGACGGTTCTTTTAAAAAACAATGGGGCGCATGTGGGTATTTTTGATTTGAGGGTTCGTAACGAGGAAATGGTTTTAGGTTTTAAGTTTAGAAAAAGTAATTAAATTAGAATAATGCCGCTTCGCTTTACCAAGCTGTCCCACTATTAGGGCAAAGTGAAATGCCTTAAAGTTTGCAGTGAAATCTGCACCACTAAATACGACTTTATTGGATCTTTGAGCGTACAGAATTTTTTTCTTCAGAAATTATAAAACAAAGTACATCATAATCATTGTTTCAGCCGTAAAACGTCTCCAGCGGGAAATAAGCTTCTCCAAGCAGCTGCTTACATGAGCCGCTCTTGTTCATCGATTACCTGCTACGTTCATCAAATCGTCAGTCCATTATGTCAACATCTTCTCCAATGCTGCGTTTTCCGAAACTTTTCTGCCCTTCTCCTTTTTTTGCGTTTCCTTTTTCTCGGTTTTCTTTGGATTCTCTTGTTTTTTTACGATCGCGTAGAAAGTCGGCTAACATAGCACTACTGGCGTCTTCGTATATTACTGTTACTACTAGACTAAATTGTGGTTAAACGCAAGCCTATCAATAAAAAGATATAGCTATGTGCTGGTAATATATAAAGATCAACTTATAACATAATGTCACATTATTTGATATACGAACTCGTATCTAGTCGTGTATTGTCCCATGAGACGTATGAGTATCATTTTGTAGCATCAAAAGTTCTTAAAATTTCAGTGATACTCACTATATCTAAAAGAAAATTGTGAAGATTATCTTGTGCTTAGAAACACTAAAAAGTAGATAAAAAATGTGCCTCTAGCAACATAGTTCTGGGTTCTCGAGTCATTCACTTGGGCGTTCTTTAAGTAATTGTTGATCACAAATGACCAAATTAGAAGGGGTCTACCTCGTTTTTTTGGATCAGTATTTGTGTGGAGGACTTGCCTCTTTATGTGATCTTCGGGTCTTCTCCTTTTGTGCCCATACCACCTGAGATTTTTTTTTGAATTGCTTAATTTGGGGCTAGATGGCGCTGTGTGAATGTGAAAAAAAAAAAAAAAAAGATGCGTTTCCGTAAGTTTCGGCGAACTTGAAAATTGCCACGGATTTGGTCGTTTCTGACCTTATCTCTGAAGGTGACATCTCCTGCCCATTGCAGCATCTTCATCTTAGTAGTGTGCATGTTTGTGATGTGAGTCTTTTTCATGAGCCAGCCTTTAGCACCGTAGAGGTTTTCTAGACTTTACCTTTACCTGGCATTCTGCTGTCGCACAACACAGCCGAAAGCTGGCGCCTCTTCTTCATTCTGGGAAAGACAATAATAAAAAAATACTTTATTTTTTATTTTACCTGGAGATGTTGACAGTGTAGCTTCTGTAAAGATCTAGATACCTACCTCAAAAAGATATTGTTGCCAAAACATTCAGTAAATATTCAATCATTTCTGCATTAAGTACTAAGTAATTTAAAATTAAACAATATTTTGTGAAATATAACATTTCAGTACAAAAATAAATATCACCATTTAACAAAGCAAAATGGCCCAAACAAAACAATGTGAACAATACTGGTTACAAATAAACATTACAATATTAAATATGAACACATTCCACGTGGAATCAATAAACGATTGTCCACTGTTCGCAAGCGGTGCGCCCGCACCGGAAGTGCGTAGTTAAAACAAGATGGCCGCCCGGGCCGGTCACGTGACCGGGCCCCGGATTCACCCCGGCTTCCGGCACTCGAAACACGTCAAGTGCACAGGTAGTTATTGCTTGATAATTATCTGAGCCATTATGGCAACCCCAAAGTATCCTCAAAACACGCATATGTTATGATTTTTGTGTTTTTTCTTCACGATGTTCCATCATATGGTTTTGTCATTAATTAATTTGGTGCAACCCTATTTTATAACTAATTTCGTGAAGAGTGTTCGTCGTGTTAGGGTTGGCACGTGGCACGTTATCTCTTATCGTAGTGTAGCCGTATGGCGTCAAGTGCATTTTATTAGTGGCACATTGAGCTCGGTTCCTGCATTTTATATGAACGCAAACTTTTATGGGTTAGCTCTGAAGAGTCTGAGGTAGCTAATAATGTAAATTATTCAACAGATAACTCCTCCTCACTTTTAATAGACGCTTATTAGAACATTGCCCAGTAAATCAATGCTCTAATTTTTGAGGAGACCTTAACCTTTTAACTGAAAGTTCAAACTATTAAAAAATCATCTTCACACACTCTCACACTTCGTTTTCAGGGCTAAGCTGCAGTACAAAAAGACTGTACTTTTATGACAACGTAAAATATGCTGCAAAATAAAATAACAGATATTTTTATATAAGTAAATAATATAATTATGTAGACCTTGTTTAATAAATAAATAAAGAATTTATTGTATATTAGTATCATGAATACTTACTAGTAAAAAATAAAAGTAAAATTTCGCTTAATATATCGTAAGTGACATTGCATCTACCGTATGTTGGAATAAAAACATCAAATTATTGTTCATAATTAGTACTCAAAATAATAAGTTTCTTTACTGAATGATCTTAAACAATCACAAGATACTCTTGTTTTTCTTATTATCTCACGAAGACAAGATAAACTAGTATAACACTAGCTGTTGCCCGCAGCTCCGCCCGCGTGGATGTCAGTTTATCTCTGTTTACATTGATGATTTTTGACTGACTGTTTACGTACAAACTTTCCCTACTTAACCTATTTCAACCCACTCACGCCATTTTTTCGCGATAAAAGATAGCCTATGTTGTTTCCCGAGGTCTAATCTAATTTTATACCAAATTTCATCAAAATTGGTTCAGTGGTTTAGGCGTGAAGCGTAACAGGCAGACAGACAGAGTTACTTTCGCATTTATAATATTAGTATGGTTATTAAATGAATTATTTAATTCCATAACGAGAAACTAATCAAATTAACAGACTTCACTAAAGATGAAATTAACGACGTGTAAATAAATTATAAATGATACCGCTATTGCTGTCAGTTTATAATAATAGTTGAGTACACAGATTAATAAAAGCATGTCCATTTTTATTAGTATCGTAACTGATCGAAATTAAATATTAAAGTACAAATTGTTTTTAAATCGAACGGTTGATCAAAAACTATAGTGTAAAATTTCTTATAAGTACATGATTATTTTCCGAACTCTATTCTCGATGAAAGCATTAACTCCCTTTAACATAGCATCACTCTTTCTTTTTCTTAAATAAAGGGTAGGCAAAAGTAAAAAGTAAACATCCAGGTTTTGGTCACTGTAACAAAAAGGTGTTGCCATTTACCAGAAATAATTCCAGACTCCGGACTAAAACAAATTTTATTGATTATAATAGCCTATTTTCTGTCTACTACAGGGCAAAGGCTTCTTCTCATATAGAAAAGGAATGAGCATTAATCACCACGCTTGCTCAATGATTGCGCAAAAACCAATGTTTTCCTTCACCGTCAGTCAGAAATGTTCAAGATAAACTTAGATAGTACATATGATTCGAACACACAACCTCGTGTTTACGAAACGGATGCCTTATTCACTGGGCCGTTTCGACCTTTTATTTATTGAAAATCCCAAAAGCACGTTGTTCATACACAAACTAAATCACCGCGACAGTTGACTTTAATTAATGTCATCATAATCAATCCGAAAAGAGAAAGACCTAATCTCTCCCATAGTTTCCACTACACTTTTACTACAAACTACGGGATATGGGATTCTCTTTAAGGTACGTGTTCACCATAGTTACTACGCTTGGAAAGCAGGAGTGGTTACCGAAATACATAATGCCTTCATTCTCAATATTGTAGAAAACATAATCTATAACATATATCTATAGGTATTGTAAGACTGTAAAACACTTTTAATATTATTCATACTAAACAGTTTTTGTTTCTGATTAACCTGTAATGTGACTTACAATGTTTTTAAACGACCGATCTAATTTATGAATACGTCACGTTCGACGTCACAGTCAATGCAGAGAGTAAAGGCGTCTGCCCACTACAGCGTACCAAACTATGATCGCACAAACATCACGCACACGTTTATAGCACTTAAACGAATCAGGCTCAGCACGGAACGGTCTAGTAGGCTAGTCTCATACTATTCTATACAAAGATTAATCTTTTTTTGCGTGACACGTTCATAGCACAGTCCGTATATTGCGGTACAGTATAGTGGTCAGACTCCTGTAAAAGTTTTATTATTAAAAAGTCAAAGCTACAATGAAAACAGAGAAGCGAACATTCATCAACCTTTTTAAATTTTTAAATTCGGAACGCTGTATTACTCATAGACAATTCAATATGAAATGACCTGCCAAACTGCTATTTATAGGCCAGTAACAAATGTGCAATACTTCGTGAGTGTTTTTTTTGTGACTTTAAATATAGGATATTAATTGAATAATATTTCAAAAATGGTCAAATTAACGACAGTACAAGTTCATTAAGTTCGTTCTTATTACAATTTTTATTTATTTCGACACGTGCCGCGTTAGAATCCCTGCAATAGAAAGCGAGCCTGTTGCCAGTCTGGAATTGTGCACAATTTCAGACTGCGAGCTAATATTGAGATTTTCTCGACCGAAAAACTGAATATTATTTTATCCGACCCGGGCATCGAACCCGAGACCACTGCGTGGTAATCTGTAAACAGTACCACCGAACCACGAAGGCAGTCTTCTACATCATACTTATGTCGCCTTGAACCTTGACCTCTTAACGACGGACGCTTACGTGTCCTTCTAATTTTAATTCTGAGTCTTTTATGCGATGGTGTCTGAGTCTGACACTCTTACCACAGTCACTGCTTACCAATATGAAGAATGGTGTCATTTTGCTACGTCGAAATAAAATCTAAATATTTTTTAATCTGTATTTTCTATTATTTATGTTCACGAACGTCATTGTTTACTGATTTTTATTTTCTATTTCGGTAATCGTGTAAGTAGGTATTATATGTATTGCCGCATGCTTATTTGCCACGTTAATGGCATAAAAAGTATACAGTATACCTGTATCTACTATAATAGGTGGTTATATTTCGAAGCTGGGTAACTTGCGTGGGAGACACAGCAGGCGTTTAGTTATTTTGTTTTCTTTTTACTGTTAAAGGTTGTCATAATGGATTCAATTATCGCGAGACAGCAAAAAATTCACATAGTTTATTTCAACTGAATACGAGTTTTTCATGAGTAGATGAATTTCTTTTTATTTTAGAATTTATCGATTTTTATAAATAGAAATCGATTCAAATTCGAAAAATAAAATTCCGTTTAAAAAATTTCAAAGTTGGAAGTTTAGAACACCACGCACCTGTCAGACATTAACCCTTAAAAGTCTGCGTGGAAATTAAATCCAGTTGCCTCCCCAGCAATAAAAAGGCGAACACTGCGTCTGCCTGTCAGTTCGTTTCTGTCAATCAATTATAGCTGGTGGCGCAGATCAGGCACGCAGCGTCCCCGGCCACGCCTACTATCGATCGTGCCCGCCCAAATGCGCTGAAAAGCTTCGTGCGCCAAACTTACTCTTGTTTCTATCCGTTCTCTGTTTAGGAGACGTGATTTTAATTTTTTTAATACAAATATTTTTAATACTTTTTATAAAAAAAAATATCAAATATTATAAAGGATTTTTTTGGCAAATTTTAATTTATCGTTCCGAAATTAATCATAATTTTTTAAGCGATGGTATTGTTTTCAAGTTCATTGAACAGAATGCCAAATTTATTTTTCGTGCTGGAACGTACTAAAGACATTGGGTTTTAAATAATGTACTGTAAAGTACCTATAGATACTTATAATGTCGATACGTATATACGGTGAGCCCTCTACCTAAGTTTGTTTTCACTACGTAAATACACGAGTACCATTAAACAAGTACCGTGCTGTTAAGCCTAACGTTTTTAGAATTATGTAGTTTTTATTTTGACTGAGTTTGTCGAGTCTATGTAATTTAATGTAGGATTTTTAACAGCTGTAGGTTAATATAGGTTAATAATAAGCTTTCGTAGACAGATATGCAAGTATCTTGCACTATATTACAGGCAATGATTCAAATATTTGTGTAAAAAACGAATGGGTTTACGTTGTAGCTTTTGTGTCTAAATATGTGTCTAAATTGCTACCGCAAAAAGCATTTTGCAGATGTCGTTTTTTTAGAATAGAACTAGTATTTTAAGGACTGGTTTGATTTTAAAAAGATAATAAATCGACTAGCAATTGAAATAAATACACTTTAAAGAGGGTTGTTTCCGAAGCCGAATTGTAAGTAAGTAGGTACCTAAAGTTGCTTATCATATCTTTTAACGGCACATTTATCAGAAAATTGGCCGTAACCAAATTGGTTGACATCTCTTTAGATATAACGTTGGTAGGTACCGTGCATACAATACATGAATAGATAATTAGGCTCGACTTTGACTTTCACATAATAATACGTGCAAGTTGTCACTTGTTACTGTCGCATACAATATTAGTAACACCTCCAAGTGTTGCTAGCAATTATATTTCACACTTGTAATTATGCAGCTAGCCTAAGACTAGAAACATCCAGTGCATGTGACGCCCTATTAATGAGTGTAGGTGTAATAATTATAGATTCATTGTATTTACATGTCAAAACATACCAAACGATACTTAGAACTTAGTACTAACTTAAATACTAAGGGAATGAATTTTTATGTGATGATTGTTGCATAAATGACAGTTTTGTTTTTGCTAAATTCGTAATATAGGTATTAAATAATTTTTAATACCTACTCACTTATTTATTTATAATTCACTCGCGATCCGCCTCGGCTTCGCGCACATACTTAATATATTTACAACATAATTACAAATTTATAAAAGCATTCTTAACTAGCTCGTCTGCATGTATAAGACCCAAAAAACTTTTGAAATAATTTAAATAATTATTAAATTTAAGCGATAGTGAAAACCATGTATAATTCATTTAGTGCTTTAGAAGTAGTTAGCGATGAAACAGACAGATACAGCGACTTTGCTTTATAATATTTAGGGAAATCACACTTAGGGCTCTTTCTCAAATTAGGCATTTTGTGTCACACTGCACACGGCAAGTTGATTTTTCCATACGATTTATGCACTAAGCGTGCAGGACTGCACCGGTGCCGCACACGCACGATAATAGGACGAGAACGTCGCACATGTGCTTAGTTAGTTATTTTCTAGTGCGGTAATTAATTGTAATTTATATAGCTACATTCAATATAAAATGCCTATAATGTAATTAAACACCTTTTGTCAATATTTTTCTATAGGAAATTAACCGATTACACATTTCGCGTCTGACTGCAGCCGTCCTGCTGCAGTCCTGCTGCGGCACAGTAAACGTACGGCAACAGTACAACACCAAACGCCTAAATTGAAAAAGCCCTAAACACTTAATCTAATATAATGTTGACAATCATCGTTACAAAGAAGGTCTTAGTTAATTTATGTTCGACAAGTATTCAATTATTCATTTATCATTCAACACTAATGTTTTTCATCAATAATGGCTGACAGACTAGCTGTTATAAAGTAATAACTATTATTATATCATGAAAAGCAGCACAATCTGCTTAATATACGCGATAAAGAATTAGGCAATTTTTCCCCAATCAGAACTCTCCTGCTGACCCATTCTTTATTATGTCATTTAAAAAAAAAAACATCCTGTTTCACCGATACGATTTCAGACCTAAGATTTTCTGTATATATAAACGCAATACCTATTTACATTACTTGACTCGGGGACTTAAGTCGAGACCTCTACTTACCTAGCATAACTACAGTACCACTGAATCAACATAAACTATATTTTATGTGTAAAAGGAACAAATAATTAAGCTTTTTTCCATAGGTTCAATTATATCCCATAGTAATTGAAGGGTTAAATAGAAATGTTTTTTATAATTAGTATGCAAGATTTAACTGTCGTATTTTCAAATATGGTATCATTTTAATTATACCTGTACCAACGTGTAGTTTTTTTAATTATATTTTCCTGTTAATTTCATGATTGTTTTTATGCATACTATTTTGATTTATATGATATATAATTTATTGTAAGGTCATGTCATTTAATAATTATATTGATCGATATTTATTTTCACGCTGGCAAAGTGAAATATAATGAGAGGGTTTCTTCAAAGCCCACCGAATTTGTAAAGGTGTGTCCAAACACAGCGCGCACGATGCGCAGCAGCTACGCGCAGAAATCGCAGGATATAAATCTGCCGCGCAAGAAAAACCTAGATTTTTTTTTTCATATAGGATGTGACTATGGCATTCAAAAGGTTAATGTTTAATACTTTATGAGGATAATACAGAAAGAAAATAAAGAATCATATTTGCAAAAAGCATTAGTAGTCGATATGTGTGAGTAAGAAGATCAAATATTTTCTAACAAAGCCGTAATGTAATTAGACAACTGAACATTACGAATCAATTAACAGGTGAAGAACGAAAAATTTTACCATGTCATACTTACTGTAAAGGGATGATTTGGTTCTATTTTCTTACTAGCTGATCCAAGAACACACAAGAACTAATGAACGAACAGTACGAACGTTCGCGCGCGGCAGCAAAAATACGGTCTATAGGTACACAAGAATCGACGACGAACGTTCGCGCTAGAGTTGCCCGATCTGAATCGAGTTTCTAGAAGATCGATTCACTGTAATATAATCTGCCGACTTTTTGAATCAATTCAACAGAATGCAATCTTCGCTCAGATTGAATCGAATGCCTAGATGATCAAAGACTGCGCGAATTTTTTTTTATTTTATAAACGAGCGGCAGCACATTTTATGAAATTAAAAAAGAATTAAAAAAATAAATTGAAGTCTATACCTAAACATTTGTAAAATGCGTTACGAACCACAATAAAATAATCTTTTCTCTTTGTAATCTATTAAATTACGATCTTTTGATATCGAATGAGATCAACCCATTACGATCCAGATAGTAAATCGATTTATGGGAATGCGATTCATTATGATCCGAAAAATCGATTGAAAGCTAATGATCGGGCATCCCTATTTCGCACACGGCAGCTAGCTCGAAACGTTCGCGAGCGACAGTCTTATCCGCATTTCTAGAAGTTTTTGGGTTTAGATGGCATTGTGTGTAGTTGGTGTGATTATATTATTATTTTAATATATCATAAACTCTGTGACAAAAAGCGGTGTGACAGGTAACAGAAAAATCTCAAAGGGGTCCTAAGGGTGTGCCCTTTAAGATCACTTTGTTGTCCGTCTAACGTAAAAATAATTTTAGAAACTAACACTGGGATACCCTTGGTCACAAAGATTTGAATGCTCCAACATTTTATTCATAATTTACTATATTATCTGGGCGCCAGCACGAAAGTAAAAGATAGAAAGAAAAGGAGTTTAAAAATTGCTGCTAATTTAATACACTATCTATAATTTAAACTCAGTGAGAGGTTTTATCTAAAAGAAATAAGATTTTTATATGCCAACCATTTTTCTATCTACTAGCACTTTTATACCTATATAAAGGCAAAGACAGCACTCAGACAGCCTACTCGGTTCAATAACAATTACTATAACATTAACCGTTACTGCTAACCGCTAATGTAACGTTATCTTGTAATGTTGGGACACTCAATGGACGATTAGTGCGCGGGTAATAGTCGTTGCGATTTTTGTTAGAGTAAATAATTGTTCTTTTATAGACAGGAATGTTACTATATTTTTCAAGTGATTGTTCGATTTAGAACAAGAAATATTTGAAAAAGTATAATCGTTCTAAAATGGCGTAAATAAAAATATTATCGTAATTTGAAATTCAATTGGACAAATTGGAATTAAGTTTTTTTTTGCCTTCTCCTTACGAGAAGAGGCCTTTGCCTTGTAATGGGTGTATATCGGACTGGTAATGAAATATTTTTTGTAAAATTTTATCTAAATATTTTTTTTAAAATAAATTTAAAAAAATATTTACTGAAATAATTCTATCAGAAAGCACCAGCAAATAAACTGTTTAGTTACCAAGTGAATTAAACTGATTACGTACTCCTTGTCGCCGTTATCATAGATCTGATATTGGAGGCGTCTAAGTAAGTTTTCCAAAGGGATGTGTTAGCCATAATGTAGTCACCATACTAGGCAGGTGAAATGGTGACCGCGGTTTTGTCATATTATTATAAATACTTAGTAAGTACTCCTACGCTAATAGACGTAAGATTATTCATAAAATACAATATTTTTTACACAGAAGTAATAAAATAATTAATTAATTAACACTTTAAATGAAACCATAACTTGAACTAAAATGTATTAAACACATTAAAGTACCACCAATATGTTACAAATTAATTATTAATAAATGCGGATGACGCGTCAAACAAACACGGCGCTCAAACTAGTTTGAAATATATTTCGTATTTGGAACAATATTTTATTTTAAATTATTTATATAAAAGAGAAACAAAATATTTTCAGCCTTATACATTACGATTACTAGGTACATGCATACTCTATCTTTCTCATGCTAACTTTGGACACAGTCTTTATTTTACATGCTTATTTCATAAACATAGACAATCATAACAAAAAAGTTGTTAAAAAATAGTCCCATGCAACTGTGGACCTCATCGCCATTTCAGACCTTTATTTCTTTCATTATACTGAGTCCATGCTGGCCACGTCCGATTAGTCATAACACCATTCAAACACATTTTGGAAAATGAAACATAATAAAAAGTGTACTAAAAATAAAGCCAACCATTACCTTTTGTGTGCTGCAGAAGTTTCGTCGTGTCGTGAATGGGCCGCTTAATGAAAGGCATTAGAGGTTATTGTTATAGCATCCCCTCTGATTACCCTCTCACATTAACCGGGGTAACGTTGTGTGTTTGATTCTGGTAAATTTCGGTAAATACTGCCTTCGGGTACCGTTTATGTACGCTTATATATTCTCCAATTTACCAGCGAGAATAGAATGACTGTTTTGAGTTATTACGTTTGCATTGCAAAGAGGTCATAATGGCTTCAATCAGCCTTCATTGGTCTGATTGGTAAACAGCTTTAGTAGCATTATTAGTGCTAAATTAAAGGCATTTATTTATTGGTGTTATTGATCTAGGTTTGACTGCCTCTGTGGTTCGTAGAGGTCGCAGGTTCGATTCCCGCTCAGTGCAAATATTAGTGTGCAAGAATATGTCTGATTTCATTGGTCGGGGTGTTTCTATGTATAATAATGTATGTATATATTAACAAAAAAAAGTAACTAAGTATGTATATCCGCATTCTAGAACTCATAACACAAGCTATAATATGTGCTTACTTTGGGTCTAGATGGCGTTGTGTGCAGTTGTTCAGATATTATTATTATATAGCTTTGAAGGTTTTGGAAAACTCATGCAATGCTGGCTTTAGATTCGGAATCGTACAGAAGGTATCTACAGAGTGTATACGACGGTTTGACTTTAAATGAAAAGGCAGGTGTTACTAGCCCATATAATGATTTCTAATTAATCACAAAAGTAATTTGACAAAAAACAAAAATTTGAAATTTTCTAACAAAATAAATAATATTTGAATAGTAACGAAGTAATACACCATTTTATTATGACAAGTTCACTGAACTGTAATGAACGGCAACGTTTATCCTTCGACGTGGACTATGACTTAAGTCAGTGACCGTTTGACGTACTTACATAGTGTTAATTTAGAATTAAAGAAATTAAAAAATTTGTCCTGTGTCTAAACTATTGAAGATATTTAGTAGATTTTTTTTTGTCTCGCTTTATAATGTCACATACTATACGTAATTGCATTTAAAGTCATACCGTCGTATACACTCTGTATACCGAGCTCTGCAGTCTTGTTAGTTATACTCTTGTATCTGTGTATTAACGATCTTTAAAACAATCTTCTAGTACATTATACTTACTATATATGTATAATGACATTATAGTAAACGGAAATGGGATATCTATACCTCGCTTGATGCAATATTAGTACTCTAGTTTCTATAACTTCTTAGTATGTAATAACAATTAGGATATAATAACTGATTATATAATATTAAATAAACAACTAAAAAACTGACACAGGTTGTCTCGTCTTTAGTGAGCCTAATGTCGTTCAACTTTCCATTCACAAACAAAAATATATTTTACGTTATGCCGATTGGGGATCTTATAAAACCTAGCTGGTAATTTTAATGTTTGTGGAGACACTTAAAGACATACCATGATGGTAAGCGACATAATACACGTCAACTTTAGAGGACTTAGAAAAACCGTTGCCTATACTAAAATGTCAATACTATGGATTTCGTACTCCCTAGAGCCAGATCACCACACACAGAATTTTAGCACGGGAACCCTACGTAAAAGGCTGGTCGGTTGACTACAGTCACTTCAGCAAAACCCCTAAAAACTCTACCGACAAAGTGCACCCAATTATCAATTCAGATCCCTCTTAGTCCCCTCCCAAAATTCAGCTACGAAACATTAAATACATATCTTAAATTGCTCGAAAGCATTCCCACCCTTAAAGGCCATTTTTATCATTATCATAATCTTATCGTCGTCCCTTTCTCGCTTGTGTGACGCTACAAGCTTAGTTATCTCTATCCTTGTCTACTGTTAAGTCCAATGAGTTTAAGTCTCGTTCTGCCGCGTCAGATTGAATTCTCAAAGACGATTATGTTTCAGTAATTGTAGGTACAATGAGTTTGGAAGACAGTTTTTTGTTCGTGGGAAAAAATCCAGGTGGTTAAAAGCGGAGACGAATTACGAGTTGATATTAAGTGAATATTACTGTAGTATTTACTGCAGACTTGGGATTTTCGGTCTTTAGCGGTTGTGGATGGTCTTAATAAGTAGGTATTCTTGGTGACCACGAGCACCCTTGTGATTTTAGTCAAGATTTCTTCGCTATGTTTTTACAGCAAGGTCCTAGTATCGAATTATTCCACTAACGTCAGCTACCAGGTCAGATTTTTGTTTTCACACATCAAAATTTATGAAATTCTCTACAGGTCAGAAAATCAAAACCGTTGACGTAATTGGAATGTTTTAATGCCAAACCTTAATAATGAATAATACCTACGAATTCCACAAAAAAGTTTACGATAAGATTGGCATCTGCCATAAAACACTACGTTACTAGTATTAAAAGACGTTTTGTGAAACGCTATAATATTAATTAAAATATATATATTATACCTCTTTTTTAATTTTTATTAGTTATACTTTTATCATTGTAATTCAGGTCTCGCGATGTTTTCATCAGAGGATTTCTATTTTATTTATTAAATGGTACAGAAGTGGACTTAATGCTATAAGCATTCTTCACCAGTCAACCTTAGGTGATGCAGGGATAAACATAGTAGGTTATTTATGTCCAAAATAAACTTCGTATCTACCTTCATAATTATGTCTGTAAAAGTCAGTCAGTGTCTGACCAATCTTCGTGAAAAAATAGAAGGGCCTTCTCAATAAAAAAATGAATCGTTCCGCTACAGAGAGGCTGGCACTTAACTTTTACATGCAGTCAATATTAATTTAAAAAGTTTACATAAAAGAGTTACGAGAAAGTATTTAGGTACATAAATCTACCTAATAACGTCGATAAAAGATACACAGTAGATGATACCTCCTTTGCACGTTTTAGTATTAACCAGACATCTGAAATTACACAGTTACTTAGCCCTTTATAGCTGGTGAAACTTACATGTTATACGGCTCTGCCTACACTTTAGGAGAAAAAGGCGTGAACAAAGGCGTGTTATAAGAACCAAATGAATGGTTAACCGACCTGGATATCAAACCTGAGACGTCTACTGCGTGCGCATTACAGTCCACTGAGGCAATTATACCAAAGAAAAGATTTGATTGTTTGTGTGTTTGTTAGTTTGTTTGCAACGATTTAACTAAAAATCTACGTCACCGATTTAAAAATTCTTTCACATATAAAAAAAATAAATGAAGCGGGTAACATAGGCTTTATTTAATTATGTTTAACATATTTTTAACAATGTTTAGAATATTAATATTTTAAGCGCCTTTGTAAACCTGAATAATGCAATACGACACTATTGCTATAATTTTTTTCGTAAATGTTTGTTATAACTAACTTTAGATAATGTTTATTTTATAAAATAAATCGCTTCATAGCCAGCAAGGAAATATGACTACTACTAAGTGACATCTTCCTGGAGTACCTACATCACTCATTAATTATTAACAGTAGCCCTTTGGCTGGCCTGCTTAATGGCGTGACTAAATAAGGGAGGGAACTCTCCCCTTACGAAACTTTTAATACTGAGCGGTTGTACTGGCAATTCGGAGCCTTGGAGTGCAGGTCAAAGTTATGTTCATGTTTTTTGTCAAATTCTCTGTAGTGTTTGCGAATAGGAAAGTTTTATGCAATATTTAATTTTGCGTTTATTTAGTTAACTACTATTTATATCTATCTATATAATATTATATAAGGCGGAAGAGTTTGTTTGTTTGAACGCGCTTAAATCTGGATCTACCAGTCGGATTTAAAAATTATTTTTGCGTATGATAGCTCAGTTCTCGAGGACAGTTCATCACGCTACTGGCGGCGGGAGCAGAGCAGTAAGCAAAGACGCGGAAAGCTAGTTTATAATATGTTTAATTAGGTATTTATGTATTGACTTCAAAATGTTATGCAGGATTTTGTAGATTATCATTTATAACTACATTTATGTCAAAAGTAGTACTCTATAATATAAAAATCCAATGAAAATGTGAGATCTTTTAAAATAGAATAGAAATTTCTTTAAGTATTATACTTACATCTAAATTAAATTGCTTGTAGTTTGTATAAAAATAAAAATACATATTATTCAGTTAACTAGCGCACTTTCTTATTCACATTAAATAAATCCATACACACCAAATATATACAACGAAAATAATAAATTTAAAAGTTAGGATATTTTAAAAACGACTTATTTCACATATTCAGCAACATGATTTCCGAGAGGTTGAACGATACCTGCTGCTGATAAATTAATAATGTACCTAATGATTGATTGTTTATGACAAAGACATAACCTAACAGGGAACATAAACAAACCAATTACATTAAACGGAATACGATGTCTTAACAGTCACCATTGTTAGATAAATATACCTACTAAATATAAGCTGCCTGCAGCATAATTTTACCCTTGTTTGGTTCCTGCGCCACACCTGTAGGTTGTAGCGTGATGCCTGATGATTAAATAGCTCATCTGTCACAAGGGGTTAGTTCTCATGTTTAAACCCCATTTTGTTAAATCTGATTTCAAACAAATAAACTCTTCAGCTTTTATTTCTAAATCCATCCTGAATTCAGCATGAATGGGAAGAATCGACCGGGGAAGTATTACCTTCTGATAGAAGATCGACGTGAAAGTAGTAGTATCCATACTATTGCGTTTCGTTCGGTGAGTGAGAACGCAGGCAGTCCTATTTTCCCTTTTTTAAACTCTCCCACTGATTGCTTAACATCAGGCAGAGGTTTCTCACCTCGCTTAATCCCTTCATTTCCCCACTCCCTTACTTGTAGGCATAGGATTCGCAGAGTCCCTGGCATTGCTGGTGTTGCTCGAGCAATGCCAGAGACTCTGAGTGATCATGAGCGACAGTTACTACTTACTATCACGTAGGCTGCTAACTCGTCAGCCACTGTCAGCAATAAAAAAAATCAAAGCTACTATCACGAGCATATGTTTTGCGGCCAACTGATTCTGATATGGTTCATACTATCATGCAGAAATTTTTATCCGGAAGATTTATATGTCCTCGTCAATAATTTCGAAGGTTCGTAATCATATAAAAAAAATTTTTTGGGACCTAGTGCAAAACTAGATCGCATCGTTCGTTAGGACCTACATTAATAAAACATATTTTAATGTCTTGGAACATTATTCTTAAACTGTTAAATTTATTTATTACATGGCAGTATGTAAGTATATATAGGTACGTTCACGTTCCTTCAATATAATTAAGAAAAACTTTGAAACTTGTAGCTTGTCTAAGAATGTTTGCCTTCACTCTTAGATTGGCGGTTTAATTTATCACTTTTAAACATTTTGTTGTACATAAAAGTTACAGTAGATATAAAAAACCAACTCGCCCAGTATATACTTATATACATACATATACAGAAAACAGGAACTTTGTAAATACCAATTAGAGATTTGTAAAAGATACAAGACAAGAGCCAAATTTCACATACTTCAGTTGTTTAACTTCGATTTACAATTACAGATAATGATAATCGACTATAATCTATATATATAAAAATGAATCCCTATTTCCCTTGGTCATGGCATCATGCATGAACGGCTAGATCAATTTCGATAATTCTTTTTTTGTTGTATTTGTTAATGTCAGGAGAAGGTTCTGATGAAAGAAAAACTAAGAAAATTGCGCGCTGAATTAGAAAGTTTAAGAATACTTAACCACCATACTAAATTTAAACCGCTAAACTGATTTCGATGAAAATTGGTATGTAGATAGATTTGGTTTCGGGAAATAGGCTACTTTTTATCCCGAAAATCGCTCTGATTTCCGAGTTATATTAATTAAACACATAGCAATTTTCGCGCGAGCAAAGCCGCAGGGCGCAGCTAGTGTGCATTAAAAATAGGGCTCACTATTTCTCCCGGTCACGGTAAACTGTCAATTAAATACAACTCAAAAGACATTACGACTACATATTTTAATACATTGCGTTATAATTGGTGACCGCGACCCTAATGCGACCAGAAGAACAAACATGATCGATCAGGTACCATTAACTACTTGAATGCAACCACGCCTCTTTCTCGATGAAATTTTAAGCAGCTCTGGCAGGTTATAAGCATGTCTAATTTTTTATTTTGTGTGCAACATGACTGTTTGTTAAGCATTTATTTTTATACATTACTTGGTATGCGCTTACGTATAAAATATCAGTGGTCGGTGCAGAATTGACGTTGACAGTTACATTGACTGCACATGTGCAAAAAATGTGCTCGATTTGTGGGTTTTTAATTGCTGTTGAGTATATATTGGTATAATCTTGAAATTATTTTTGATTTGTTACTTACTTCTGTATAGAGCTTTGCCAATACGAAACAATCAAATAAAACGTGTAAAACTAAAGGGTTCGTATTATTTTATTTTGTATATATTTATTTATAAAAGAGTGAGTTTCATTTGCGTACCATATAATGAAAGAAATATCTGTTTAATCAAATTGTTTAAAAGTTTGCTAGTAAACTAGAACCAGTCCGTAATAAATCAAGCTTTTGATAAATAAAATCTCATATATTTATCTTTTATCTAAACACATAACAACAAAGTAAAATCTATTTAAGGGCCAAATGGGCTCGTAGCGAAAGTAAACATAAAACTTTATTAATAGTATATAATTTAAAGTGAAATTAAATTATAGAAATTAAAAAAAAAATTATATTAATACATTTTTTTTGGTTTTTAGTAATAGACATGCATGCAAAAACATGTGTTTATAAAAATCGGAGATTTTTCTTTCCAGAGTCGAATACTGGAAGATGCTTCATTGATGTGCAACTCATGGTCACCAAGACACAATGTAAGTTTATACAATTTTTCAGTAAAAATAATAAATTTGGTTTGTTTTTTAAATTTGGTTCACATTTGTACCGTAACATATCCATGCGATTGCGCTTGCGTTCATCTTTGGCCAAAGATGTGTTAATTTTTATTAATAATTTATATATTTTTTGCAAAGCGATAATATTATAAAATATTGAATTTTATTATTAATTTGCAGGAGACCTATCGCCTTTTAGTATAGTTGAGTAGACATAGAGGATTTTAATTATATTTATGTTTATAGATAGTTTGTAGTATGGCGTCATTCCGGTGTGACGTCACACGTTAGGTAAGTTGGTACAAAATTGGATTGCATAGTATCGTACTAAATAAATGTATTTAATAGATATTAATTTATGTAATAATGATATTAATGCATGAAAACTAATAACTAAAATATAAGTAAAGTATTATATTGCTTAATAAAATGCTTCTGGTTTAAATAAGTAATACTAAGGCCTACATATTATTGAGAATTTATTTTTATTTCTTTTATGATTCATTTGGCTTAATAATTATTTTATTAAAAAGAAATACTCCAGTCAATAAAGAATTGTAGAGTGCGTGAGCGAGTAACTTAGCAATTCTTGTAGAAACACGTTTAGGTTGATCAGGGAGTGAACATTTATAAGTTCTTTCCCCAAAGAGGTGAGCCGGAGGGGGAAAGAGGTTTCAAAACTGTGCATTCTAGAGATTAGTGTTTTTTAGTGTGTTTTATAGCTTATAAAACTATAACTTTCATTCTGTGCACATTATCCAATTTCGAGGAATTTCGTTGTAGGTAGGATGCATTACAAATAATGCTATCATAATAATTATCAAATGTACCCCAGTCTGTTGTAGAAATATAAGCTTTTGGACCTTAAATCTAGGAGAATTCAGATGCAAGCAATGTTTTTATAAGATGTTTGTCATGACAGGTATGATTGTATCGATATTGTTAATAATATTAATAATAATAATAATAATATTCTACCACATGCACACAGCGCCATTTAGCCCCAAATTAAGCAATTATATTTGCTTGTGTTATGGGTACTAAACAACTGATATACTACTTATATACTTTTTTTTTTTTTGTAATACATACATATTATAGATAAATTACACCCAGACACAGAACAAGCAATCATGCTCATCACACAAAGGTTTGTCCTGGGTGGGAATCGAACCCACGATCTCCGGCTTAGCAGTCAGGGTCACTAACCACTAGACCAACAGGCCAGTCAAAAAAATATTAGTTACAGAGTCTCTACAAGATCAAATACGCGTGCTTGTCGCGCAAATCCGCCATTTGCCTTGCGAACATCACGAACTACGCAGGCAAGTGCAATAAGTATATGTATCATTCGCGTACTGTAAAGTAAAAGAAAATTTTACCTAAATCAATTACATACTAATAATGTTTACACCGGTCATTTTGGTAATAAATATAGGTATAACAGAATGGTTAGGTATGTGTTCACAAAAATTAGAAAGGTATATAACTAAAAAGTATTTATTGATATAATCAGATAATACTAATTTAATTTACCTTTGTATTTGAGACTAAAATCACTAGGTACCTACCTACATTTTTACGTCAATCAGGAATCCTCCTCATTCAAAGCCATAACCGACGTAACTTGATTATAAACACCTTTATATTACAATACACTCTGCCCTACTAACCAAGAATGCCCTAACTGTGTAATCAGCACGTATTTTTGAGAAATGGACCTAAGGTGTACACAATAAAAGATATTTTTTTGTACCTTACGTGCAGTTACGACGTTCTTCCTTCATAAGAAGTACAGTACAAAAATGGCCACTGACATTTTACTATTGGTACCTATGTGATTGAATTTTCGTGGAAAAGCTGAAAATTAATTACAAGGAGTATCGTGATATGTCAGATTGGAGGCCACGGTCTGCATGAAACAATTTTTATTACAATAATCGTGTATTATAATAATTATATGTTACTGCTGTTGATACAGATAACTGTATTTCCGAACAGCTGGCACAGATTATACCAAAAACATTTGGCGCTAAATTCGTGTTCCAATTTATGTTATCAGAAATAAATTTGCTTGTCATGTTTTTATTAACTTCCAATAAATTAGAGGATTCTATATTTAAATATTATGTACCTATCGGTATCGCTACTTTAAAGTTAAATTAATTATTAGGTACTTTACTCTTTTTATATTTTTATTTCAATTTTGCTTTAGTTATTAATTTACTATATTAAAAATAATTTTAATTAGTCACGCTGGATCCCAAATTAGTTTTTTTTCAATCGTTGTCTAGCGTACGTAATTATTTTAGATACAGATGGTTAGTATAATTAGTATAGTATAGTTAGTAAATAATTTATGAAAACTTTTTAGATAAGTAGCTAACTTAATTATTCTTATTAAAAATTAATAGCGGTTATTGTTATCGAACAGATTTTTTTTTCTTTCTTGATTTCCCTTTTAATACCTACTTATAGATAACTACTCTATAATATTACGTAGGAATGAAGTTAGTGGATAGATTTTGTTTATATTTTGTTATTTTTAGTGCTAACGCGCCCAAATCTCAATAAATAAGGTGCTTTCTAATTATTATACATAAACAAACTTAATAAAATTAACAAAGAGAGTTCGTTATACAAAGCTAGTACAAATCATGAATAATTCGTAATTAACAAAATAATTTGTATATTTTAGATGAAAACGTACCTACTTTAATAACCCTCCAGTCGTCCCCAACGTAATCGCGGATACTAAGTGCACGACGCATAATCCCAGACGCAACGATGAGTCGTACTGTCGTCGACAAACGGCAATAAATAAAAAAAAAATTAATAATCCAATTTAATAATATTGATATTTACCTACGGCAGTATCTTTTTTATTTATGAGCCAGCTTTTTCAAAGTGATCTAATACATACCTACTATCAGAAATGTTTTTAACTGAATATCTATTAATATTTACTTACAAATGTCTTATAAAATGTGTCCTTACTAACACAGGATCTGTTTTATGTATTACTAACAATTATAAAGTCATGGTTACTTGTTATTAAAAAAAGTCTTTTAAAAGTAAACGACCAATAACTGAATAGCAATACTCAATAGCTGTCAATTAGCCAAGAAACGTAAAAATGGACTCGAATTTAAATAGTACATTACATTACATATTATAACCCATAGCAGAGCATGATTATTCCTGAATGGTACTTTTGAGTATTTCGACTTATAGCAGTGCTTCAATTTTGAACTCTTAGTCTACAAATATAAAGTACAAAATCAAAGAATGGGTAACAGTAGATAAGGCGCTAGAAAGTTAGCAAGTATTGCACTACCGCGTTCTATTTTAGCGAGATAATTGTGACCTCTTTTAATTTAGTCTGTCATTCTCAGGAGTTTTAATGCACAGTTCTGAATAGACTTTATGAATTATTTTATTTTCTTTGTGTTTATACGTCGACGCTTAAGGTTTTCTAAATGTTATATAGACTATGTTATATTTTAGATAATAGTGCACAGCTTTCCAAAAAGTTTATGTCTACGTCCTTGTTTTAAGTACGAAGAATTACTTCGATTTTAAACAGTTATTTGGATTTTAATCGTAAAAATTCCGTTAGGATACATTTAATCTCTTGATTTAACGATAAAACGATATAACAGCCCAAAAATGTTGTACTTTGACTAGCTTTACAATGTAATAATTAACTAAGTATGAATGAAATTTCAATAACACCAAAATATCGCATAAAATATTTTAATCCCTATATCACTCATGTGCCTAACTGTACTATAGATACGGCGGTCTAATCGACCCCATCTGAGCGACATTTGATACAGTCCCGGGATCATATCGCGCGTTAACCCTAAAACGCGCGGCTGATGAGTAATAATAGCTATGGATTAGCACAGGGACTAATGCTTTGAGCTTTTAGTAATAAGTTTTAGCCTCGTCTCGGGCTTGTCACGGTAGTGAAAGGGACAGACATAACATTATGTGAGTGTGTTGTCTTTGAAGATTTCTGTAGTCTCAAATATTGTGGACTTTTGTAGTATACACGTAAGGTTTTAAATAGCTTAACTGTAATAATAATAGGTATTATATATAGAATTTTCTATTTTGACTACTGTTAGACACAAATATTTACAATTTTTTAGTGTATTTTAAGTACATACATAGATTTAAAACCTTAGAATAAGGGCGTTTCATTGCCGACCAGAATGTTTGATAACTAACCAAATGTGTGTGTTGAAGTGCAAGCAAAATCGCTAACTAGTCTAACACTCATGATTGTATGAAGACACATATCATTTTACAGTTAATAATCCCAGTCCAAAAGTACAAATTCGAGTTTTAAAGTGGAAAGTATCTTATAAAGCCATCTCCAGATGGCTTTATATACAATTTTTACTGGGGTAAAAATTGAGTTTCAAGCTGTTATTGAAGCTCACTGTCATACCAGTACCTAGGAAATGTTCTCTCCAAAGTTCGCAATCATAGCATCACTGCCCGTGTTCTTAAATTTTGGTTGAAAAGTCTCTAAAACATTGGAATAAAGAATTATTTGCTGCAAACAAAATTATGTTTACTCAAAAATGAGTACAAGGTTATCTTTCTTATGATGGTGGTAGGTGACAGGACGCCAAGATTAGCCAATTAAGATACTGATTCTTCTGAGATCCTTAAAGTTACCATTAAGCATATGGTTCCGGCCCTGATTTCCCATACTTCTCTGCTTGATGCCAAGCTTATCTAGTTTTCGGCATAAGCATCCAAAACATCTTGCTAGTGCTTTTTAGACTTAGACTTTGACGTCATGCGTCTTCGGACACGCGAATTTTATTCCTTTTCTACGAGCCAATAACAATCATACAGTACTTTTTATATGGATGCTTATGCGCCAAAATAATTACTTTAATTTAGTCGTAACTAAACTACCGTGACGCGCTAATGTGTAGTGTCATCATCCATAATCGTAATATTATTAAACGTAAAGTGTGACTCAGAGAACTAAACAGAACCTTTTATAGTGAAATACACAGTGACATATTAAAACCGTGTGCTGTTAATTATTTCTTTATCACCCTCCACAACATCACAACTACTGAGGAACCGTCAACGACGTGATATCCTCAACACCTTTTTCATTTTGATTTTTGAGGTTTTGTACTGAAATTTGAGGTTTGTATAAAATGCCATAATACAACATGATGAGTCTGCTTATAAGCGACGTAACGTTTCCCCTCACTCCATACGTAATAAAAAAAAGCCATGAACCCTCTGATCAACTCCCAATCATTCAATGCAATACAAGACGACTCGAACTCATATTTGTTACGACATGACGTTGCAAATTGTTATAGTGACAATAATAATTGTTGTTTGACAGGGGTTGTAACTGTACAATTGAATTACAACCCCTGCTGGAGGGCTTGAGAGGGACGTTTCTATTTAATTCATTATCATGTCCTAATTTATTTTCATGTTGATTTTAATGTGAATATTATTGTGTAAACTTGGACCTTCGTTGTTAGATTGATGAAGATCTAGCTTATTTTAGTAATACTATGATTTAACATTAGTAACATACGCTTGTCTAAATAGCTAACTAAACACTAGTGAAATTTTTATAGCATACTTTATAAATGAAGATAAACGGTTACCTTAGCTGCGTAGACTGCGTTGTCTAACTATAGCAGAAAAAATGCTAAGAAAACACAACCAAGCTTTTGCCTACCGTAAATAATAAGAAAATGACTAAAATAAAGCTCAAAGAGCAGTAGAGGCTAGGCTTTTCAGCCACAACGACTACAATACGACCTCCACAAACATATTATAAGCTTATCTCCAATCGGTGTCCTTTCACTATGATATTTTATGTCGCCTACTTTCTTTGATCGTAAACATTAGTTTAATATGAAATTAATACTATTATCTCTGCATCCCCTCACATAGAACATCTGTCACGATTGGTCACGATGATCTTTTGATAAATAATAGATAACCAAGACATAATTCTTAAATTAAACGTACCTAGATTATATGTGTGGATTATTCGGTTATAAATATGATACTATATGGTACTGATTCAGTTGAATACTATCTACTTCGTACTTCAGACGAAGTAGATAGTATTCAACTGAATCAGTACGTACATGTTAAGCTCCTAAATTCACTACAATTGAATGATTAACTGACTGTATGCATCGGATATTCTCTGCAGTATTCTATCATGTAATAATTGTCTGTGTGTTTCTATGTATAATATGTATGTATTTACAAAAAAATATAAGTGTATATACGCATTCTAGAACTCATAACACAAGCTATTATGAGCTTACTTTGTGGTTGAGGTCTAGTTTGTAGTTGTTGAGATAATATTATTATTATATTATATTAACCGTCAAGGTGCCATACAGCTACCTAAACTAACTTTACCTAAATATACTAAAATACATTTAAAACATTTTCCCTGCTCCCAATACAATCGTACTTAGTCAGATAAGATATTTAAATTTTATAGATAAATCTCTGAAGATTTAACTTTATATCTCTTATAAATATACGAAACTCCATATTAAAGAATGAGAATCATACGTCCGACTATATTATTGAATTTCTACTGCATATAACTACTACTACTCAGATGACGTCACAATTATCCTTCGACATAGTAATTAATAAACCCAAGTGAAACACCACTATTTTATCTATTTCAATACATTCTAGCCCTGAAACAATTGACCGTGGGAAAGGGAGATCGCTCGCATGCCCTCACTCTGACATTACCCTCATTGTAATTGCTAACAAGTGCACGCTCGCGCCGACTAATTTCCCACTTTTGCCACCCGCGCGCGTTTTAGGGTTACTTGTCAAATTTAATTTTAGACGAGCATATAATTTTTATGGTACATGTCGTTTTGATAATCATATGAGGGCTATAGATGTCTGAAGTCTATTTTTTTGATATAAAGAAATAGATAACATCACGACTTTTATTTTAAGTTGTAAACAGACGTGTATTTTTCACCTATACCTATTAGGCTAAAAGGCCTGAAAGTTGGTTCAATATATATATTTTTCCTTAGTTTATGTAAGGTTGAACTAAACTCTGGTCCACGACACGTTGATACGAGCTTTAAAATACCACTAATTAATTCACGATACACTTATTTTCTCATTGATTGTCTTATTCATTTTAAACTATATACTTAGTTAACGAATTGAACAATATTATAATTACATCCCGCATTATAAGTAAGTTATGAAGCTTCGTGGTAAAAAAGTAATCAAAGAAAACAATCAATTTGTCTAGTCAGATATGTAATATTCAAAATGATAGCTAACAAAAAATTATCTCAAACCAAAACTATCGTTTTATCCAACACGGTGGCTTTACTAAAAGGGCTCGTAAGTAGATAATATACCCACACCCACACCCTAAAGTAACGCCTCTTACAACTTCACCCAAACTAGGTTTTCCATCAGCCGTTAGCAACCCAACAAAACCCAGGGATCGATTTAAACAAAATTCGAATGCAAACAGAATCGCCGGGGGCCTGGCAAATAAAACTGGCAAACGTGCCAACCGCTGCCAAACGCGCCAGTGGCTAGTGGCATTTTAAAAGTGGTTCGTTGCCATAAAACTACCTGCTTAGAAGTCGGATCGCGGACGAGAGATACGGGTACTTTTACACTTAACGAATGCCATTTTAATTTTATATTGAGTGTACGTATTAATTAATTGTTTTGTAAGTTTAGAGTACTTAGTATTTTAAATACGTTTAAGTTAGTGAATATACCTTTGGAATATACTATGTCAAGTAGTAAAATATTTATTAATAATGTTTTAGATCGAATTGAAACCCAGAACAAGTTAGTTTTCTTCGCTATTTCCCGTGTACGCATTACTACATTTTCGTTGCGTCAAAGCCTACATATCTCTAAAAATAATTTTGTAAATAATGAGTGTTTACACCTTATGAGTCGTCGCAATTGAGTGTCAAATTCTGTTGTTTTTAATTTTTATCATTTCATCGAAGCTATATTTTAAAAATATGTTTTGTTAACGTTTTAAAATTAGATGAAAGCTGTATAAAAGGTAAGAAATTAGCAGAATATCTTTTTAAAATATAGCTCCGATAGAATCATAAAAATTGAAAAATTACACTACATTACGACGAAATGTGGGTCACTTTCGTAATTATTTCGTAAGTAAAAAAATTATGTCGTAATAGTTCTAAACTATGACGTCATATTTTTTTAAATTCCGTATTAAACTCAGTTTTATAATTAAACGATTTATTCATTAAATTTTTTCCAAGATCATGGTGATTTTATTCATTTGAGTATTTTTATTATATACTTAATTTTCAACATTGTATCTATATTTTTCTACACCGCACATACATGTGTATGTAGATTGTGTTGAATTATTCACCGCTTTATTATTCACTTATTCAAATACGTTCAAATTAAGCTGGCCAATTGAATATTTGTCCAGTATGAACGGGCCTTAACCATGTAACTACAGGTCAAGTCCTCTCATAAATAATTTAATATAATTCTTGAAAAACCCCTGTCCGCGTGGATATTTTATTTATTTATACGTACAGACCCAAATTAGTGAGTGTTTCAGTACTTGGTCGTGTTAATATTGTCTCCTGGCCGTTACACGGCTAATTCCTGCCGCTAATTCATTTAGCAGGTGTTAGCTAACTTGTGATGATTACAAAATTGATACTTGCCTGTTTTACTTGGCATTTACTAGGTATTTGAGCTTCTGTTTATGTAAAATGCTACTATAAAGGCAGTTTTCTTATTACAAGTAACTAAATAAATAATTTCATAAGAATTTGTAAACATTTTTATTAACCGACTTCAAAAAAAGGAGAAGGTTTCTCAATTTGACCGTATATATTTTTTTTTATGTGTGTTCGCGGATAACTCCGTCATTTATGAACCGATTTTGATGTTTATTTTTTTGTTGGAAAGGAGATATCCCAAGGGTAGTACCATGATAAGGAAACTAGGATCTGATGATGGCATCCCAGAGAAATCGAGGGGAACTTTCGAAAATCGTACTGACGTCTAGTGCATCCAGTTGGTGCCAAGTAAATACTCAATAGCTAAATACTTTAAGAACCTTACTACAATAGCAATACAATATTGATAATACCTACAGGTACCTAGTTATTGTTTTAAATACTATATGAACTATTACTACAATAGCAAATTTAGATTGATAATACCTATAAGTACCTAGTTATTGTTTTACTTGGCACCAACTTCAAAATATTTTTGATTAATTGAATCAAAATTCGAATTACTATGTGCTAAGTAAATTTATTTTTTACTTTTTAGTTTCCTTCCTGGTTGAAGACGGTTTTCTTTTAGTTAAAAATTACACAGGTCTGCAAATTTGAACTCTTATTTTCCCCTTTTGGATTTGATTGCTGATCTTGAGGTATTTTGGTGCGCTGATTACGAATATGTACTTGGATTTGTCCTATCACCCTCAGTTTTTTTGAAAAATCCTTTTATGTGAAATCGGAAAAAAAGGCCAACTTTACAAAGTTTTTTTTTATTACAATGAAGTAACAATTATATTACTAAACTTAAAACATTAAAAATACATTGAAGGGACAGTAATAAATAAATTAAAAATATTAAATACTTTTATGGTATCTTGCTTTTTTTTCACCGAAGCTCCGATTGTGAGATTTTCGCTTGAAATTCCGACTTGGATCATCACGCTTTAATAGCCAACAGTAGTCTGCCATCATTACTTTATTCCACTTTCCCTGATAGCGACGTTCCATCTCCTTCAAGTCCTGGTGAAATCTTTCGCCTTGCTCTTCACTTACAGCTCCCAAGTTATCAGGAAAGTAGTCCAAATGCGAATTAAGGAAGTGAAGTTTAATGCTCATCGAACATCCCATTTTGCCGAAATTTTCAATTGTTTTCTTTACAATTTCCTCATAATTTGGACTTTTATGGTTTCCTAGAAAATGCCTCACTACTTCCTTAAAAGATTTCCAGGCTTCTAATTCAATTTCACTCAATTTTTCATCGAAATCTATATCTTTCATCAACTTTATGTGGGACCCACTGTTTATCTTGATTGGCGATTGATAGGCCAAAATACATATTATAAACGTTCCTTATAAATTCGGTTATGTTATGCTGCTGTTTTCTCAGCATAAATTGCCCACAAATGTAGCAAAAATTGTCCGGAGAGTTTAAACACTTTCGCGATGACATTTTTCAAGTAAGCGTTACGAATTGCACAGAAGTACTGACTTTTTAAAAATAGTGATGGTGCTATTTATACAAAATAATATTAATCTACCCTCATTAACTGTCTTCTAACGATTTAAGTTAATTTCTATAAAAAAAGCATTTAGCCTACAAGAAATGAGGTCTTTAGCAAATGACCTAAAAATCCACTAGTTTTTTTGATAATAAGGGTATATCACATACTTAATTAAAAGTTATGTTTAACTACATTTTTGAGAACTCATTCATTAATGTCTACTTCAACCATTTAGTGTGTTTTTTGTTCAATAAGATACGATTAAAATAAAATAATTAATAAATTACTAGGAAGGCTTAAGTAATTTAGGCAAAAAAAAGGATGATCTATAACTAAAAATCCTGACGTGATGGAATTTTCTTAATATTTTTCCCGTAATCAGCGCCCCAAAATCTATCCAAATCGCTCATCAAAACTGAAAGGGGAAAACCATTGCAGACCTGTGTTATCTATTGTATCACATTATGAGTATATTACGAGATATTTAAGTAGGTAGATCCTTCAACACAGGAAATTTTGTTCGGTTACACTCTATTTACGCGATGATGATAAGTTTCAAATATATAATTATGAAATAATAATAATAAAACAACAATCTTATGAGGCTCGCGTTAGCGTTTTGGGTCGAGGGCCAGATACAGAAGGCGGTGTTGCTTGACACGGCCCGCATTGTGAGGAGGTTCCTATCTCTGCAGCCCTAACTGTCTGTAGCTTGGTACCTGTACCCGATGCTGGTGGGTCTGCAATTTTTATACTTTTAAATGTATGTGTTTTTTTAATATGCTTATATTTAAAAATGTAATTTCGTTAATAATTTTAAAAATGAATTTTAAGCAAAGGTAATAATATTTCAACAACTACAGACAACGCCATCTAGACCCAAAGTAAGCATATTATGCTTGTGTTATGGGTTCTAGAATGCGGATATATATATTTAAATCCTTTTTTTTTTATACATACTTATTATACATAGAAACACCCAGACCGATGCAAATAGACATGTTCATGCACACAAAAATTTGCACTGAGCGGGAATCGAACTCGCGACCTCTGCGTGGCAGTCCATACACAGTACCACCGAACCACAGAGGCAGTCAAAATTGTGTTTAAATTACATTAATGAATTTGTCTGATTCATTACATAACTTTTTGCACGCCAGCGCCTTTTTACGTTATTTCATCCCCGACGCCAAGCCTTGTAAAAATTAGCTAGGTAGGTATGTAGTAAGTATTTTTGTCATTAAGCGTTAGTTTCATACAAATAAAAATAATGTTTTGAAAATATCAAAATTTAGGCAACTTTACTGGTCAATGGCGTTCAATAGGTTAATTAGTTGTTGTGGAAATTTGTGCAAGTTCAATTATAGATATTTCTATAATCAAGGTATATATAGATTTCGGCAATGGATGTGTGCCATTACTTATTTCTTAAGTTATTGCAAGATATGTGCAACTTAAATAAACCGGTCAAATTTACGTGTAAGAATAGTTGAGGGCATATATTTTCATAATTAGGTACTTTCTTAGTCTCAATTACGGAAACTATTGTATATAGTAGCTTGTGTTCAAGACCAACTAGGGTATTATCCATTTGTGAACAAACTGAGAAAAATCACATCAATTAGCCAAGTATTATTTAAACCTTCAACTACATTCTTCACCCCCAACTTCATTGCCTTAACAATTAAATTGTACCTAAGTACCTACATTTCAGAGGTCTTAGACAAGTGGCATAAATGCAAGAATAGAATAGATTAAAAATGTATGGGATTGACGTAAGCTAACGCCAACATTGTCGTTAGCTTATGTCGATCCCATACATTTTCTTTATGTTAAATTATTCATAGAAGAGCAGTAAAGAAGCCTAATTTTATAAATATATAAATCGAAATTAATAAAACAAACACCAATCGATAAAAGAGAGATTATACTCGTCCTATGGCTGGCATGATGGCGATTTATCACCAATCTTCATTAATCACCGAATATCAAAGATCTATATTTCTATCTACAGGGTGACTTGTTCAGTGGCCTCAACGATGGTCTTCTCAGTCGAGCAGAAGCGCTGGCGGCCGTGGACATTAGTAAACACCAGTCGGGGCCTCAGCCTGGTCCTCCACTGCCGCAGCTCAAGCACGACATGGTGTATCATCATGGGGTTGGGGGACCTTCGCCGCATAATGCTAGACCACATCAGGTGTGTAATTTCTAAATTACTACAAAAAATTTCTTAAAGTGATAATCCGCCTTCAAAAGCGTAGTGATCATGGCTTCTGTTTAGGAGAAGGAACAGTAACGATATGGTATTTTTTTATATGTACCAAAGTGGCTCCACTCTGCCTGATGGGCAGCAGTAGGCTCTGTACTGATGGCACTGTGACGTCCAGTATAGTAGCTTTATGAGACGCTTTTTATGTCGATATCCAGGCTCAAAATTGGAATTAAATACATATGCTCCAAATTTTCGTCTTTCGTCTATCGTCTTTTTAGTCGAAAGAAAACGAATGAATTACGAAAGGGATGTTATGAAAGAAACGGGAGGTTGTGTTCAGTTCAATAGGATACGAACGTACTTGTAAATACACTGAATTTACTCGATTCTCTAAACACTATCACAAATCGTAAAATCATATTTTTTAAGATTCGTTCGATTTTTAAGATCGTAAAATCAATTTAAAATAAAAATATAAAGTTATTTAAAACTTAATAGGCAGGGGTAGGTAATATGATTGTAGCATGAAGGTGTTATTATGTTTAATTTTAAATAAGAGGTTCTATATTTTCATACAGATTCGTGAGGTTTTCTCCGAGTAATGAATGCCATTAATTCTTCTTTCTGGTTAGGTATTATATTTCATTCTCTGTAGAAGTGCTTATAATAGAAATCCTAACAGCAATGTACACGCTTAACGTCAGTCAATGATTAACAAAAACACATTAGTAAAACAGCTCAAAGAGAAAACAGACGTCAATAAGGGTCACCAAGCTATGTAGATGTGGAAATATTATGCACCGGCTCCCTACACACGGCATATGTATGTAATTCATATTCGAAAATCAGCGAGTACCATACCGCCAAAGTTATAAAGGGTCCGTAGGCGCGGATCGGTCGAATTTGCAAAAATTTTACGATCCTACCTTAGTTTTATTGATGGCAAATTCGATTCCGTATGATTTGTATGGATTGGATGGAAGGGATACGTCGTTTTAATAATAATATACTTGCATACAGTTTTATGTTTTAGAGGGTTCTTTATTTTACGCTGTTGGTGAGATAAACTCGCGTAGTAGGTGGAGTAATAACATGAGTAGTACATATATAACATTGCTTATTTTGGGTCTAAATAGCGCCGTGTGGTTATTGTGTATTATTATTATATAGATGGTAGATAAACGTATGTATATAGGTATATCAGTGACTATTCTTAATAATAAATATCTATACTAAAGTACAAAGAAAACGCACAGTTCTTTGAATTCAACCTTTATATTTTCCTAGAAACGTAACATATGATAGGACTAAAATAACATCGTCATAGTGTAATGATTGCATATGACTAGTGACATTTGACACCCATAAAGAAGCTTAAAGTTGCAAGGTATCTTACAAACTTAAAATTCACACAGGAACCAATTTGCGTAAAAATTTTCGCTGACAAAGATACAGCTGTAAGATGGACTTACAAAGAACACATTCTATTTAATTACTAGATAATTACAATTGATAATGAGCTACAATTTATGATTAAACACTGTCAACCTATTGTTTGTACTTGCGCGAAGGTCATAAGCATAGTATAATTAAAAAGAAATATTTTGCAGCGAGCACCAAACACACCCACACCCAGCAAATCAAAGCAATCCTAGACGAAACATACTTAAAGTATTCCACGTAGCACACTTGTAGGTAGGCTATTTTTCATTTGACACCCACCTAAAGATGATCTAAGTGAAATACTTTAGACCAGGTGTACTTTGTCTGGGTGCGCTTCATGAAATACCTCTGAAATTAAAATGTTAATTTAGATTATTCAACTATCCAATAATAATATTCATCTTCATGTTCATTTCAACAGTAAGTTATTGCACAAACATAATAACAGTTATGTATGCAGTAGTTATTACTGAATAGTGCATAACTTGGCGTTATTTTGAGTACAACATATATCAACCCTCGTCCCAGAGGAGCGAGCCCTTGCTTGTACAGAAATGCATTCCTTGTTATTATAATTTATGTACATATACCTCTATTTCAAATGCTTCTGAATGAAATAGGTTAAGAAATTTCCTGATTTAGATAAATAAAAAAAAAAATAGCTGAGAACCATCTTTATAAATTCTTGCTTGTTTATTCTGCCTAGGTGGTTCACTGGTAATGTGTATTCATGTAGAGGTATTGGGTTAGATGCTTATGATGAGTAAAATGATCTTCAGATTTCGGTTAAAAATTTAAAAGTACGACGTAAATGACAAAAGCCCTGGTATGGCCTTGGTTGGTCTTCATAGCTAGTGAAACGCAGGTTTTACAACTCTGCCTACCCCTCCGGGGAAACGAACAATGACTGATAATACAATGTCATATTAAACTACACTAGGTTTGAAGACCTCTTCTGCTAATCAGCTTTGCTTATTGAACAGAGATCCAAATTGCAGATTGATCAATATGCAAAAAATTCCTAATTCAATATTGCTATACTGCTAGTAGTCAAATTTATTTCAACCCCTAAAATAGTGTAAAATTAGTCTCATACAAACCTAAAGCTCCTTCAAATTATAGGCGTGAGTAAGCGCTGCACTGGCGCCACTGTGGTGCGCTAGCCGCGCCCGCGCTACTACTACTTTTCAGATAGTGGCACTGCGAATGCACTTCTAGAAATTGTATGGAATCACAGTGGCGCCACTGCAGCTCTTCCTCACGCCTCTAATTTAAAGGCGCTCTTCAACTAAACTTACTGGTTTGGTGTCTTACAACAAAGCGTAAATAAATAAATAAAATAAATAAACTATACATGCCTTACACAAACACGTTTCTATCGAATTTGTAATACAGACTATAGGTTTTCATGGTAAGAAAAAAAACTTTTATATTCCTAAATTCTTCTTCTTCTTCTTCTCCTTTTTTTTGGCAACAGAGCCGACGATTGTGTCAGCTATTTCTGCCAGCGTCAAGTTTAGAATAATATTCTTGTTGATGATATTAATGGTATATTACACTGATAAAAAATAGAAAAAATGTGGATGAAATTAAATGACAACCATCTTTCGTGAAAACAAAAGATGGACCCTCCTAAATTCTTGACACTCTTTTCTTAAGATTTTGCGGCCGTCTGCCAAGTCTGACAGTTTCCAAACTTAACTGACACCTCGAAAATAGAGAGAATATTTTATTGTTTTGTAAATAGAGGTTTAAAGCGTCTTCTTCTATGTTAAGTATACTGTATATAATACGATCCACCCTGAGTTCGCAAGTATAATACTAATGATTTTTACAATATCACTACTTCATTATTTTAGCCCAAAAAGTCCACTGCTGGACTTAGGTCGATCGTGGCAAACTGATGTATTTCTGAACCGATTCCTGCTTAAAATACACAGGATCAAAACAGGAAAGCAAAGAAAATAAAGTATAATCTAGAATTTTAATATTAAAGGAAAGAACAAAGTAAATATGAGCGGAACAAAGATGTTGAACTCATAAATAATTTATAACATTATTCTTACTTACTGAAAAATAGTTTTTGAGTTGTGCCATGACAGCCGGATGGGTTGGGCCTTTACAATGAAGTGTATATTAATATTTTATAAGAAAAAGCTCCTTTTTATTCGTAAAGTAACTGTTGTGTGAGCTACACCGTGGCTATTGTTCTATAACTTTTTGACCGACTTCAAAAAGAAGGAGGTTCTCAATTCGGGTCGTACTTTTTTTGTATGTTTGTTACGCGATATCTCCGCCATATATGAATGGATTTCAAGGATTCTTTTTTTTTGCAAAGTTAGTTTATGTATCGGACGTAGACCTATATAAATTTGATGGCAATTGATTCTGCGCTTTCTGAAAATTTATCAATAACTAAATATACATAGATGATGTTTTGGTTTGTTCAAGTTATAGAGGAATTCTACTTCTAGTTTTTGTTTAAGTTTGTATAAATAGGTATGGTATTAAAATAAAAATAAAATAATAGATCTTTTTTTGTTTTTTTGATGTCAATGAAAAGCAGTCTTTGGAGGGTTACATCTGTGGACTTTAGTATTGCTAGGATACCTACGGACAGGATCACGGACGGTCAGTATTGTATAGAAAAATATCTCCATGATCCTCGCGAATTTGCTATTGTAGGATGGCGAGTGATGTTTATCACAGAACTCACAGTGAAATAAAAATTGTATTGTGTAATTTAATAGAATTTAATAAAGTATTATCCAATGACATCAGTACAGAATACCTAACGCACACCTGCTTATAAATATCAAATCATGATATCAAAATTTAAAGTTTTAAACAAAAACTGCATCAAACACCAATAGTCGACTTACAGTGGATTTGTATATACAAACTTCAATCCAAGATTCTTGAAAGTCCCGGTTTTTCGTTCAACGCTGAAGCGCTGTGAATAATAGAATATTGACATTTTGTGATGAGCATACATAGCTCTCAGAACTAATGGCCGTTTGGGTACAAAGGCTCTGGAGTGGCGACCAAGAACCGAAAGACGCACTGTGGGCTGATTCTTCACAAGGTGGACCGATGACCTTATAAGGGTGGGGGACAACCGATGAATGAGGGCGGCTCACGACCGGCCAAGGTAGCAAAAATTGAGAGAGGCATATGTCCAGCAGCGGATTGGCTGATATGGTGATGATGATGACATTTTGTGAAAGCGATTCAGCGCTGAACGATCATTGAATTTTCAAATAAAGATCGTATATACCTATAGCAAGCCACCGATAGACAAAAGAGTAAGAAAATTATCACCCCAATCGGTCAAGACGTTACCCCAAACTACGAGTACAATACACGAGAAATCTATAAATAATACCCCTAACATGATAAACTCTCGCCCAAAATGTGTTGGCAATTTTTTACTCCACCCCTGACTGAGGGTACCCGCGTAATGCTTTCTTTATTGCCCAAGGAACCCAAGTTAACAGTTAGGGGGTCCAAACTCGAGCAGTTACGGGGTTATATGTCTGTAATCTGTAAATGTAGTTCCCTGTTGTAGTAGTTGTTTTGAAAGGTACTTCATCTAAGTGTTTGTCTTTGTAGATTTTGAAGTAACAATAGGGTGAAGAAGTATACCTAAATTTATTGTAAAATTGGGACAGGAAATAGATTATACTTGCTGAAAATCTATTTCTTTTATTGTCTTCAAAATCACAGACACGCCATCCACACACTAGAAATACTGAGCCAGTGTGCACACGTATATTCATACATAGCTTCACGCCTTTTATCCCTGAAGGGGTGGGAAGAGGTGTTTAACCACCTACTTTTCACCATTTTTATATTTTAGGCTTATGTAACATGGGGCGAGCCTGTTATAATACTGAAAATTTATCAACAGGAAAACCCAATATTGACTTACTCGACCCGGGGTTCGAACCGGAGACCTCTGCGTGGTAATCCGCACACAGAACCACAGAGGCAGTCCTATATCAACTATTAACTAGTTTATTTTGTATAAAACTAATCTAAATTGAACTACTTGTTCAGTGCAGAACTATAAGTTCACTTTCCTTTGTACGAGACGACGACATAGTTGCTAATCTTTGAAAATCAGTGGCACTGAAAATCAGTTCTGGGTTGGTTAAAGTAATTGCTTAACCCAGTATTTGCTGAGTGTCCAACCAATTTGTGTTTAATCGCGGCGTACTCACTTATTTTGTAATTTCGCATTTCTTTTTTATTCTTCAATGTAAATAAGTAGAAGTAGCACATGGTGCCACGTCAAATAATTAGACATGAGTCTTGAGTCAGCTCATCTCTTTTTGACAGCTTTGATACGTTCAAAACACATTATTATTATGAGTGTTAACACAGTTTAGTTTTAACTAAAATTAAGAATGACCTGCTTAATTTCATTCTTTGTCATCATTATTTATTAAGTACTTAGAAATAAGATATTTTTTGCATTTCCTTTTTTTTAAATTGTGTTTTATTTTCTATATGCGTCGTGTTTTTTTCACAAATAAATGCTTTTTCTTTCTTTCTTTGAAAGTCACGTCATTTCTCTATTAGAACTAACAAGTAATAATTACTTCTAAAAAAAGTTTATTTATTATTTTACTAGCTGTCCGGCACTCGCTTCGGTATTAAAAATTTTCGGTCTCACAACAAACGCCTTTTTATAATATGATCGCAATACTATTATATATAAATTTATTTTTGCCAGCTATTGTATTGCAAATTTACAATTATTGAAATTCTGAAATTGATAAAAAAATACGTTAAACATAATAAAATATAAACATGGTACTCGCTCCATTTATAGCTTTACAAAGATGAAAAAAAATTTCAAATCGATAACTCAGATTTTTAGTTAAATCATTACAAACAAATATACAAAAAAATATGTCTTTTCTTTTCTATCATTAGTTTATTAAGAAGAAGAAGCGGAAGACTCTTTGAACCTGAACTCTTTGAATATTGAACACCATCAAAATCAGTAGCATGATTTAGGAGAAATTTGCTTTGAAACAGACAGCTATATTACGTCTTATTTAGATATTCACAATTCAATGCACATAAGTGACCTGATTTTTACGCTGTTACAGAAATGAACATATTATATCAAAGGTAAAATAATAATAAAAAGCTTTTAAAATTTCAAGGTGAATATTACATCATACATATATATTCAGTACCTAATAGTTCAGTACTAGTTCAAACAAATATTATAAAAATGTCAATCGTATCAACCATGGTTTGACGTATCAAAGAGTTGCCCTCGACACTGACTAACAGGTTTAGAGAATAATGACTTTGCTTAGTAAAAATTTAAGTGAAATTTTACAACTTAGACGATCCTCTACTGACTGCTTACCTGTCACCTGACTACAAGCATTCAGTGGAGCCTAGGAATCTAGAGCGGTGGCCACTAGTCCAAAAATGTGACGCACGGTTTTAATTTGCCCGAGGAGAGAAGATGTGTTATTTCGACCAATGGGATGAAGGAAAGCGTAGGCGTACGCTATACTGAGGGCCTAGATAAGTGGCTTATGCGCTAATACAATAGAATAGATTAAAAATGTAAGTGATTGACGTAAGCTAACGCCAACATTGTCGTTAGCTTATGTCAACTCCATACATTTTTCAATGTATTCTATGCTATTAGCGTTTTATACGCATATGAGATAACGCTATACCTGAGGGCCTAGACAAGTGGCATAAACGCTAATAGAATAGAATAGATAAAAATTAAAATGACTGGCCTGTTGGTCTGGTGGTTAGTGACCCTGACTGCTAAGCCGGAGGTCGTGGGTTCGATTCCCACCCAGGACAAACCTTTGTGTGATGAGCATGATTGTTTGTTCTGTGTCTGGGTGTAATTTATCTATAATATGTATTTATTTACAAAAAAAAAAAAAAATTATATAAGTAGTATATCAGTTGTTTAGTACCCATAACACAAGCAAACATAATTGCTTAATTTGGGGCTAAATGGCGCTGTGTGCATGTGGTAGAATATTATTATTATTATTATTATAAAATGGAAGGACATAAGCTAACGCCAACATTGTCGCTAGCTTGTGTCAATCTCATACATTTTTTAATCTATTCTATTATAATAGAGTTTATGCTACTTGTTTAGACTCTCTGGCTACGCACGCCCTCTCACCTGCCTTCCGCTTTAGTAGAAACCGGGACTAATAAACAAAAATAGGAAACAGAAGCCATCTAATGTATAAAACTTTAGTAAGATTCAATCATACTAAAGAAACATACTTGGTTAGAATTTGGTTTCTAAAGAAATTTTTCTCGTTTCAAACGAGAAAAATTTCTGTTCTTGTTCCAATCTGACCTACTACAAAAATGCTTCCTAACCTATTGAGAATCTGACCACCCTAGAAAAATACTCAATAAGATTTTGCCGAATATAGTTTGCGACATGTTTAGAAACTGACTCACCCCTAATCCAACCTAATAAAAACATGATCTACCCAGAAGCTGACCAAATATATATTTCGAGTTTTGTAACCGCCGCCAAAATCTTTTTTTGTTAAGTTAATAACAATAAAAAATCTATCTAGTAGTCTGAAATGTCCACTGTTGAACTTAGACCAATTTATACCTTAACTGATATTTCGGTATAGTCTGGTAGATTGACTCTTCTTTATGAGCACAGCTATTGTATAAGGGGTATTTGCCACTGTTTTCTGTTTTCTGCCTTCTTTTCGACTTTTTGATACAAATTCACTTCAAGATTTTTACGTGTTTACAAAACTTCGTTATTCTTACCGTTTTGCTTCAACTTTTCTTTTATAAATGTTTAAAAAAAAATGTCATATCATGTGTTTGCACTTGCCTCACCTAAAATCTACAGTTCTCAACAACTTCTTTCTTCTATCAGCTGCCTTATATTTAATTTATAGAAACGAATTTCGTATCCATCGTCAAAAAAACTTTTTACAGTTCTATCTGGAATCAGTAACTTATGAGTTGCTAAATGAAACTAAAAAAGTTTTCGAATCTTTTGAGTGTTTACAGTACTTTTAAGTAAATGGTCATTTCGAGAAGTGGTCATTTCAATAAGTGGATATTTCAAGAAGTGGACAATTCCAGAAGTTGTTCTTTGTTTAAAAATAGGTCAGGTGTAAAATGTCACCGTATTCTAACAATTGCATAGAAAGAAAAATTCGAAAATGTCGTCGTATTCTAGTATTTTCTCTGATTTGAACTTTAATCTGTCTACGAGCTGCAGCTGCAGTACATTCGAGAAATCCTTTCAGTGAACCAGCTCGGCTTTGAAAGGATTACCCCGATTATTAACAGCTTATAGAATGTCAGTGCAAAATTTCAAATTTTCAGTTACAATTTTCAGACCTAGATAGAAAGTATGTGTATGGATATGCTAAAGAAAATTCTGATTTCTTTAGGTTCAATTTACTTAAAATTTGGTTGTTTAGTTGTGGAGTTCTTTACACTGTATTTTGAATATTTTATTGTTCATGCGTTTAAAAATCTATCGACATGAAATCATCAACATATTAGCCAAAAGACGCCCACTGCTGGACCTCGCCAATAGGCCTCCACCAATTTTTACCACTTCGGCGGATCGTGAGCCGCTCTCAATATTTAGCTCTTTTTAAAAATATTACTATAACATAACATAACGGACATGCATAGGTTCACACTAAGTCACTTATGTTAGGTCACATCCCATTTAACGGGCCATTGCCCTATTCGCCATTGCCTGCTTAATTCGGCTCCGAGCTAAGTTTCTAGACAGAAAATTCATTATCTTTGTACCCTCACCGAAAGTAGAACCCAAGATCTCTACATAGCAATCCGTCAATGCCAATGAACCACTGAGTTAGGCACTAAAACATTAAACAAAATATACGTATAATTTTAGTATTACAAGTAAATTTAACATATTTTACCCGACTGATAAAGTACGGGTAAAGTGTTCCCGTAGCGTATACACCCTATATGATCATTTAAAGATAACCCTATACTCGTGTGACAAACGTTGGAAGTTAAACAAAAAAGTACAGAGGGCAAATAAGGCCCTTAGGGGGTTAACAGTATTTTTAGTATCCAATTGTCGCCATATTCTCAGGGGACTGCCATGACAGTTTGTTGTTTAAAACTAACACTAGAGGGCGTAGCGTGTTCATTTGTCGACTGAGTACGTGTAGTAAAACTGTACTTTTTATTTTCTACTTTTTCTGTTGTTTAAACGTAAGATAATTAGTGTGTCATGTCACTAATATTTTACGTTTTGTAACAAAAAACAACATAGTACCTACTGTAGTATATACTTTATTCACGCGCCAACTTTTAGCTTTAAATGGTCGCAATAATTTCACATTTCATTTTTAACTTTGACATTATCTCTTTTTTATCATAAATAATAAATATTATAGTTACCTTATTATTTATCAATATAAAAGAACCGGTATTAAATCGCCATTCAACCCTCTTTTTCCCTCACGTCTCTGCCCCTCACTACAAATTTGGCCACTTGTCCAAATCATAATAAGACAGCACAAATCATAATTAAAATAATTTATCTACTTTAATTCACTTGTAATTTAATACTAGTTAGGGGACAGTATCGATAAAATAAATATTTATTTTGCTTGTAAAGTGAAATTTAACTTTTTAAGATTACTTTTGAAATAGGCTACTGCCGCGGTACTTTACTAACATAAAATAAGCGGACACAATGTATTATACTCGAAACAAATAATAATAATACTAGCCTGTTTAATGTCCCACTGCAGGCAAAGGCCTCTTCTCATATAGAGAAGGCATGAGCATTAATCACTCGAAACAAATGTGTATGGATAACAAAAAGTTTTGCCTTATTAGAGCTTCAAACCAACAAAGGCATGGGCAGCAGTCGCGCACAACTCCTATACGATATTGAGATACAGTTAAATATACTTAAGGGCGTTCCGTCACATATGACCTTGAGCGTTTCGCTTCCTCACCACCCCGCGCCTCACCCGAAAAAAACATTGCGTGCGAGTCCGCCCTCTAGCGGCAAGTAGCAGTAGCACAACTATAAGACAATGACCTTACTTGTCCGAAACCGCAGAGCTAAAATCTGATAGACGCGAAAATAATGAATTATTTTTTTAGTATCTTTTATTATTTCGTTTAGTAAGTATGTATATTTTTTAGTATATATTATTTATATATTTATTATTTATATAGTAGCGAAAGCAAAGATGAGTGTTTAGAATCATGACGTTTGTTAAATATGTAGTAGAAATAAAAATAACTACTGTGGGTTAAACCAATAAACTCAAAACCCAGCTCTGCCGTGGTATAACTAAAATGCCGTTAACTGCCAAAGTCGAGTTTTGAGTAAACACTCAAAAAACGCGGCAAAAATTGAAACCGTTGTCACTTACAAATGACAACAATTATTTGAGATTTAAAGGTTCCAAGATATAGATCAAATGAAATACTTTTAATTTATTCTCCTGTCAGTTTGTAAATATAATTAAATTTTATAATAAAACGTTTTTTTGCGTTTTAGTATACCATTGGTGTTACAAAAATCTAATAGATCAGCGGCTAAAATGCCACTACGCTTAGCGTAACGGCATTTTAGTGTCTCTATTTCATAAAAAATATTGTTTGTTAAAAACCTAAAAAACAAAAGAACTTAATTGTAACTAAAATGTCGGTATAGCACATAATGTCAATTTAGCTTATCATTAATACTTGTGGAACTACCTTATGTTAAACTTTCGTGTGGTTAACGTCCGTTCACTGCTTTTAAGTCTGGTAGTCTATAAATGTGTTTAAATAAGAGTACAAAACTTGATTCATTGTTACGCTTAAACGCGGTTAAACTTAAAACCTTATAGTTTAACGGCATTTTAACGCAACAGAATTATAAAGTATTAGATCATTAATTCATTATCGATCAAACTGAAGTTAAAAGTTATTAAAATACACTCATTTTTTAAACTTAAAACTAACACAAAACTTCCCTTAAAACATGATTATAGGTATCACATCAATTATTATAAATTTAAAACATGGTTTTTATAAAATTTAAATTGACTTACAAACCACTTTATAATAAAAACAAATGTAGATACTAATAATAAAAATCACAAGTAAGTTTAACTTACACTTTAAACTAATAAGCATAAAAAAACAATTCCTAAACAAGGCCCAATTGCCCCCCTTTCTCTTTCCTCACCTCCCTCATTCCCTTCCCCTAACCCCATTCCCAGCCGCCATAGTAGAGGCCACCATACCAGCAGTTTAAGACGATGGCTTTTGGTATAGTAGCCGCCACTTCTGGATTCCACTGACTGCTTACCATCAGGCGGGGTGGAGTCACTTTGGTAGGCTATAATATAAAAAAAAAAAAAAAAAAAAAAACAATTGGACCTACTTATGCAAAAAGGAACCAATCCACACATATGCCAAAATTGAGATAATTAAACAAAAAGCATAAAATGCACCTTATAACTATAACATAATAATAATATTCTACCACATTCACACAGAGCCATCTTAGCCCCAAATTAAGCAATTATATTTGCTTGTGTTATGGGTACTAAACAACTGATATACTACTTATATACTTTTTTTTTTGTAAATACATACATATTATAGACTAGCTGTTGCCCGCGACTTCATTCGCGTGAATATTGATTATTCCAATAGACATTTTTATGTTGTTTAAATACTGTTTTCCATAGTATTTTTAATCTCCCATTCATACAAACCCTCTTTCACCTACCTAAAGATATCTCTCGTAAAAAGCACTCATTTTACTTTTTATTTTTTCTTTGCAACATAGAAAGCTGTAAGTATTTAATTACCTATAGAGTTAAGTGTATTGCCTGTGTCACTTTGCATGCTACTTGAAACTATAACTAACAAAAATTGTAATAACCTGGCGATTAAAATGAGTGGCCTGAGTTTCTTGCCAGTTCTTCTCATGGCTCTACTTTGTCAGCGAACTGGTTGTAGGTTAATTTGCTGACATTTTGTAAACTTTGACGTTCATAAGTGTTAATTTAATTAACCTATATGAATTAACATATTTTCATTTTCCTTATTTATTTTCGGTTCATCTGGATATCACAAATATAACTTCAGTAAATCGTTCTGTATATTGTATAGCCAGCAAAAAATTTACGGAAGTAGATCTTTTAGAATAAGCGGGACGGTTTGGCTGGAGATGTACATAACGACGTAAAGTGTAAGTTTTGTCTGAAAGTCAGTGGTCCGAAGGCATAGTTACCTCCTCGGTCCTCTTTATTTCCTTTTTCTTCCACAGTATCTTTACTCTGTATGGCCACCACTGCACTGTATTTGAAACAGCACTATTCACCAGCAAAACTGAATTCAAATGACGGAGCTGATAAGGATTTTCAGTTACACATGCTTTAAACAAAGCGTCATCATTCCTATGTGTATATCATTATTTCTATAGAAATTGATATTTTTCAATGTACCCTATCAAAATTCAAGGATGTTGCACAAAAATGTATAGTATTGGATAAGTAGATATATTTATTTAGTAATTAGTGTTTTTAATTTTAGGTTTTTTATGATATCGTATTGGGTTTTTATCTGTAATGATATTGTAAATACTTTTTCAATAAATAAATAAATAAATAAATGTTGATTATCTTCTAGTAAGTGCCCGTACGTAAGGTACAAAAAAATAAGTAACACGAACAATTGCCAAAGTAGACGCATAGTACCCACTGTTTGAGTGATTAGGATGTACCGTGAAAATTACCTCGCTAGAGATTCATTATAAGTATAGATTACTTCAATATGTACATACATATATATGTGTACATACATATATTTGTATGTACGTACATATTGTAGTATTGTAAATGTATAATATAATGCAAAATCGGTAAAGTAGAACTAATGTAATATTATCGCTAAGTAACGGATCCATGCGGATGACGTCACGGGGTAGTTTTACAGTACATACACTTATAATATAATATAATAAAGATACATACATACATACATACATAGAGTGCTAAAACATAATTCTTTTGCCTTTACCTAGTTAGGTAAAGACTGTACAAAAAAGAGTAGAATTCTTTATACTGTGCCACCGTGCCGGGTCTATTACTTTCTACATACACCTATCACTCGAGAAATACGGTATTAGTTTTGTTATGTCCAGTAGGCACTCAACAATATATTATTTAATTTAAGGATTAAAAATTCATATAGTACGATAATAAAGGAACAGAGAGTAGGATTTTTAATTTACCTAATTGTGATAATTTCACAGTCTTCAAATTTTTAGTTTGGTTAGAGACTAAGACGTTTTGTAAAGCCTTTTTTCTTCCTTTCTTGCAATCAAATAATTAAATTAAAATAAGATGCATTGAAAGTAGAAGAGTAGGTATTTACTTTAGCCTAGTATCTTAACACTGATTTTATCAGCTCATGAAAAAAAATCTAACGAGGTAAATACTTAATTATTTTATCGGTATTACTTACCGATAGAATATTTAAGTACACACCGTATGTATATATAGAATGTATAGGTATTTATGCTCGTGCAAGATAACGTAGATAGTTAGGTAGCTAACAGCAGCGTGTATGGTTGTTTTGTGTAGGTACCTAACTAGGTCGCAAACCGACGCATGTCACGTATAATCATTGTAATTTGAGTTCTATGCTAGTTGTACGACCGACGCCGACGTTCGTGTTCCGACCAAAGCACCTCGTACCTACGCCGGCGTCGCCGTCGTCGCATCGCGTCGGGCGGAATCGGAAAGCGCCCTTGCCACATGAGTAAATATCCAAGTTAGATATTTTACTCATGTGCCCACCTACCACACACCTAGTTCGAAATGATAGTAGACATAGACAATATTGTAGCAAGCTCATATTCATACCCCTAGGGTATATAACAGCAGGAATTTACTGATTCTTGAGGCCTGGTGTTGCCTTGATCTTATCACGAGCGACAATAGGCTCACCACCTGTTACCTAGTTTACGTGGAACTAAACATAATTAAAGGATATCCTAGGTCAGTATCTCAAAGAAGGTATTTTACTAAAAATATGAAGGTAGGTATATACCTACTTACAGGATATTCATGTGTTGAATCTTTTGCATTTGTATTTGTTTCAGTCGTGAAATTTTAGTCATTTTGATGAAAAATAATAATAAATGTAGGTAAATACCTACGTATTTAATACACTAAAAAAATCTAAATAACTAATCTAATTTATTTGCAACACTAAATCTATCAATATAATTTTTTTTTTTTGATATTATTTATTTGCAATTATTGAATTACGTAAATAATTTTAAAAAAAACCGCATACGTCCGTCCGTCAGAAGGGCTTGCGCCGCTCTGCCGTTCTGCCTCCCGTCGCCCGCGCAGAGCCCCTGCGACGCTGATTCAGCCAAATTATCAATAACTATTGAAACATTATCCTAATAAATGAAATAAACCTACAGAGTTGACATTTGGTTTATTCCGGTTGATTCAATATAACTTTTATATTTATAGCTATAGTAATTAAAAAGTAATATTTCGAAATAAGTGAAATCACGTTGTTTTAATATCGTTGGTATAAGTTATATAATCAATTATTGTAAATAATTCTTCTACTATTCTAAAGTTCATGAATCAAAGTATATTGTTGGCAAAAAAAATAATAATAAATAGCATTAGAATCTACTCAATTATCGAGATGAAAGTCGCGGATTTCGTCGAAATTTCGTCGGAACCACCTTAAAAGAAACATCGCTGATCGTCAATTTTGGTAAATGTTAAAGTGACCTCACAGTTTCATACAATAACATTATTTAAATTAGAGAATTCAAATACTAAGTCTATGTCTAACAGTAAACGTCATTTCACTGAATTGATGGTGATTGCAATAGAAATTATAGTAGTTACGTTTTAATATTTAAATCTATATTATAAAGCGGAAGAGATTGATTGTTTGTTTGAACGCACTTATCTCTGGAACTACCATTCGGATTTCACTCAAGATCCTTAGGCTGTTCTTTTAACCTGACTGTCGAAGTCAGTCGGTAATGTTTTTCTAGCGTATTTATGTATATATGTATGCATGTATGTATGATTGTATGTGGGTATGTATGTCTATTTCTTTATCACGCTCTACAGCCTAAATGGTTTTTTAACTTATGAGGTATCATTAGATTTGTATTACTTGTGGAAGTGACATAGAGTAGGTATATATAATATTCTACTGGACGGTCAGCACAAAAAATTAAAATGGGTTTCTTGCTTTTCAGTTTGTTTTAGGCAGAGAGGTTTTATATTTTTAATAATATATTTTGCTTGTTTTAAAGTTTTGATTAACGTTTCCTATACAATTTGGTCGCAAAGAGCTTCAATTAGTATACCTTGAAATACTTTTCAAGACTTATGTACATCAACAAATTCTCTTTTGGACATCAAAAAGTTGTCATAAAGGAACTTTTCTTTGTGATTTTCTTAAAACATTGGCTTTCCAATAGCACTGTATTTGTACCGATTCTGCTATAGTATTCTAATAATGGTGCTCATTTTCAAGAAAATGTAGGCCGTCTAAGTTCAATGACTTGTTATGTAAGCCTCTAGCTTAGTTACCATTATCGTTGCCAAACGTATGGATAAAGCCGGACATAGTTAAGCTTTTTTAAAGCGTGTCCGGCCAAATTGAATAGAGTACGGCTTGTCCGATTTTTGTTAGGCTTTTTACACTTGCGCAGTCTCTTAGAATGTAAGACGATTTGTAGTATTAATAAAAAAATAAATAAAAAAGTGTATTAAGACGCAAAATTCTTTTTTATTTTTTTTTAATTTATTGCACACACACAGAAATATACATAGGAAAGAAGATATATATATAGAAATCATGTACAAAGGCAAGCTTAACTCAGAGCTGAGTTCTCTAACAGCAAACCTTAGAGAATTTTGACAAAAAATTTAAATAAAAAAGCCAGACACTAAATTCTTAATAATTTAGTGTCTGGCTTTTTTATTTAAATGATCGGTTAAACTGGCTGGTCTATCCGGCTATTAGGTTTGAGTCTGGCCACTCTAGTAACGATGTCTATAAAGCTGTATAATTTGTGTTAGATCATACAAAGTTAAATTTTAAATAGCAGTTAACTGCAACTGCTGTTCGCCGTATGAGTTAATACTTGGTTAGATTTGTTATGGCGTTTTAACTGTTGTATAGGAAAATTTATTAATAGACTGTCAATAGTCTGATTTTTTTGACAATGTTATCATTTTACGGCTGAAGAAATATTGTTGTAGGTACTGGACCATCTTTTATTAAAAAAGAAAATAGCAATTTTACCTGAAACTGTTAATCCATTATACTAACTAAAAACATTCGAAACACACTAAAATATAAAAAAAGAGTCTATCAACAGACAAATAAGTAAAACACCATGAATTTAGTTCACCTTTGGCAAGACAGGCTCGTATAACAAAATATATATCGTGCATTGCAGAGGTACGTGCGGAACTCTAATTGTGACGTACGGCACCCAGGGGACGTCGGACACGAACCCTGGACTGCATGTAATAGATAGTGCACTTTTTATTTTTCGACTCTTTTATTTTATTCAAGTTTGTTCTCTTATTGGAGTAGTACGTTTGGAATATACTGTATTATTAAAAATAAATTTATTTGGTTTAAAAAATAAAGATAAATACATGTTTTTTTTCTAAAAAGGGTAGGCAGCGTTTTATTACACTTTTTCCAGCAATTTACCCGACCCGGAGAGCCAATCCGAGATCTCAACTTAGCAGTCTCTACACAATACCACTGAACGTTCGTGAATAGTCAGTCAGAAAGAAACATTTCATACCTACCTATTTTTAGCACTTATGATTTACCTTTACTCATATCTATCGATATAAGCCGTGTGGTCGGTAGGTTGGTTATAACAGCGTGGCTTTTTAGGCATACCTAATTTATTTGCAATACTTAGCATACCTACTTACTTGTTACAACCATTCACAACAATGAACTGTGCCACGAAATCAAAATACATCATTAAACTCGGCAACATGATGAATAAAAGAATATCAATAACGTTTAATGCAATCCCCAAAGGAAACTTTGACGTAAAACTAGCGGTAAATCAAAACCGGTGCTCAGGATGCATCAGAATATTTATGACGGCGCATATGGGCGCCTCGCTCGCCTCAACAACAAACATTCATTTTCGCAACAATGCCGGTCAACAACTTAAGCATATTGGCTGAACACTCGCTCCCAATCAACGTCACAACGCTCACAACACTCGCCCCCTAGCGCCCCCATAACCCCACTATGAAAAACGCAAGTGTTTGCTCTCATAAAGAATGAGTGCAAATCTGCACAATGATTGTTTATGTTTCCATATCGAACCGAGTGCCATTGTTCGCGAGCTCGAACTCGCGGGCCGCACCCCATCCCTAGCTTTATTTACAATAAAACGTACGATTTAACATCAATGCAAAAGTTAATGCCACGGACGAATATAATGGCTCTCATAATCCTCTTAATAAGTGGAGAATCGGCAGGGAACTCAAGTATGTGTCTGTTCGCAGATGGGGCATCACGGCATGGAGGGTCTGGACATGCTGGACCCTCTGACGTCGTCGTCCATGACGACGCTGGCGCCCATGGGCGAGGCGGCGCCGCCGCACCACCAGTTGCACGGCTACGGTGCCATGAACCACGTTATGAACCATCACCACCACGCGGGCGGCCTCACGCACGCGCCCCCCGCGCACCTCGGACATCCCGCCGCCGCTCTACACCCCGACACAGATACCGACCCTCGAGAACTGGAAGCCTTTGCTGAACGATTCAAACAACGACGGATCAAACTAGGTGTGACTCAAGCGGACGTCGGCAAAGCACTCGCTAACCTCAAACTACCTGGAGTGGGTGCCCTCTCACAGAGCACCATCTGTCGATTCGAAAGCCTTACGTTAAGCCACAACAACATGATCGCGCTGAAACCAATCCTGCAGGCGTGGCTCGAAGAAGCGGAGGCGCAGGCCAAAAACAAACGAAGGGACCCGGACGCGCCGAGCGTGTTACCAGCTGGAGAAAAGAAACGTAAAAGAACATCGATTGCAGCGCCGGAAAAGCGAAGTCTCGAAGCATACTTTGCAGTACAACCGCGTCCCTCCGGCGAGAAGATCACTGCCATCGCGGAGAAGTTGGATCTGAAGAAGAACGTGGTGCGGGTGTGGTTCTGCAACCAGCGACAGAAACAGAAGCGTATGAAGTTTGCGGCGCAGCACTGACCGGCGGGCGGCGGCGCGGCGCTGCTCTACCCGGGCGCCGGGTACGGGTACTAGCCGTGCGCCCCGCCGCCCGCACCTCGCCGCCACACACACATACACACATCACATACACACAACACACACGACTCACGTTCACACACAACATCCAACAAGATCTCATCCTGATCTCATTTGTTCACACCCTCGAGTCGAGCAACTTAGTCGTTAGTGTAGATATTGTATATCCGTTTTTACGTTTGTTTATCGGATTGTTTATATGTTTCGAGACACAGGAATATAATAATCGATTATATACATATCACGACAATGAGTAGTAATCACTTCATACATCGTTCAGTTTATGCGCGCCGTCTTTCAATGTTTCGAACCATCGAATATGTACATGAGTAAAGAAATTGAAATTCAGGATTTTTAAGAGAATGTGCCTTGCAAATAATCAATATTCTGTGTTTTAATGTTAGTAACTTCATTGCTGCGAGTCGCAGGAGTCATGCCAGTCGGTGTGAGACGTCACGCGAGGAGATTAGCCAGGTCGTACGTCACACGTCGCACGGCCTTAGCCGCGGATTACGCGTTCATTTGCATGAGTTCGCTCATTACGTACAAATGAACGAGTGTGGCGTGTCACCTCCGTTTAATCCCACGTACAGCGTAATATTTAAATTATATTAATAATAAATTTGTTAGACTTTTTGTTCTCTTATTATTAATACTGTACAAAATAATTGTAAGATTTTATAGTTTACATGTTTCATTTGTAGATATTGTAGTAGGTCTGTATTATTGTTTGTATTATTTAACATTTGTTTGTTTGTCTCAATGATTATTTACATTTCACGAAATGGCACAATTTCTAGTTTAAGAGGTTATTAGTGACATTTAGCCAAAATAGTAATAAATTCATTTGTAAATATACACATTTCGATTAACAGTAGGATTTAGAATAATTCACATAGTTACTAAAACGAAAGAAATTAGTACAACGCGATTGGATTCATGCACTTCTCATATTTATATAATTTGCATTTTTTAATGAAATTTTAGAGAATTTAAGGGTATAAATTGTATGGTCGATTGATGCCAAACGTTTAATTTGAATACAAAAATTATAAATTTGTATGAGGCCAAAGTTATAAATAAAAATTAATAAAACTTTGGTTTGTTTTGCATGAATCCACAATGGTGTCGGCACCACGGCTTAAGTAATAGAAAACCAGAAAAAAAATCATAAAAATTTGCGAATTATAAATAATATTTTTAAAAGATATTTTGTAAATATAGATTTAAAAAAAGACTTAAGTAATGAGACGTGCAATCTAGACCTCGGTAATTATAAAAATAACTGCTAGGAATTTATGGGATCTACCACAGACAAAACACAATCTAGTCATAATATTAAATTTTATATTGTTTAAAAAAATTGTTTTACAATATTTATGTTTTTTATTTTTACAATTTTATTGTATATTCATAAAGTAGTGGATCGATTAAATATGACTAAAATTATGGCTAATGATGCTTAATTTATTTCATTTAGAGTAATTATTGGGATTGCGTAATTATTATTGTATAATGGTTCACGTCACAAATTGTAAGTACTTACCTATATTTATAATTTATATTTATACATTATATAAGTAAAAAATAATAATTTAATTAACTATTTCAAATTATGTAACATTCTTATATGTATAAATGCTGTCTATCTATTGTATAAACGACTGAAATGAAAATATATTTAAGTCTAAGCACAAACCAAATACCTACCTACTTAAAACTTTAGCATTTATTTTATTAATAAAATAATATAAGGCAATGATCTCAATAATTTTAAAATAAAGTTATTATAAGTCTTTTAAATGTGACGCTAACCATTATAAATAATTGAATAATTTATTATTATAATTTATAAATATACATAATTGAAAATAATTATTAATAGACCGAATGTAACTATTATTACTATTAGTTCTGAAAACTAAGTCAGTAATAATTTTAAGTAGACATTAGAAAACGTTTCTCTTGCAATTATTAATTCTTAATTAATTATTATTAATAATAAAAACGAGACAATCTTATTTCGAAAACCAATAAACAATAAATTGAAAATAGAAATATTAGTAAAACTATGTTGTTTTATTGCACAGCCCAGCATCATTTGAAATAAACCTTTGTTTCATAGAACCGAATATATTCGAAACTACAAAAATATTATTTAAAATTTAAAACTCTGCCACTATTTTAAAATAAAATTGAACATATTTACTTTAGCCGTTAATATTTGCATCTAATGTTCAAAGTTGTTTTCAAATAAATATGATATTTACAAAGTTACATATCACGCGATTAAATTGTTCGTCCTCAAATTTAGTTTTTTTACATATTTAGGAATCAACCTTACGTCTAAATTCCGTCTTAAATTTCCACAAAAGACGAAAGGTATGACTTCTGTGCACAAGGTAGTGGGTTCGATCCCCACAAGAGACAAAACTTTGTGTGATCTATAAATATTTGTTCCGAGTCTGGGTGTAAATTGTGTCCGTTAACTGTATATTTGTAAAGACCCTTTCCCTAGTTCAGGAATTATTTAAAAATATAAAACATTTATGACATCAACGAGAAGATAAATTTACACTTGATACTGGCAAAAATAGCTGACACAATCGTCAACTAGTTGCCATAATACAAGAAAAAGCAGACACTCCTGTCATAGTCCCAAAAACGTTTCATCAATAAACCTATTAACTGACGTTCACTGCTGGACTTAGGCCTCCTCCAATTGTTGCCACATAAAAAAAACGTTTACACAAAAATTATAGTAAAAATATAAGTAGTAACGGAGCCACGGAGGGCGGCTGTCCATTCACGTCACTCATACTCTTGGGTTCGTGTAGTATTATTGTATTTTTAGAAATTCATATTTAAAGTATTTATCTAAGATACTATGTAACTGTTGGTACGCTGGCGTAGAGAGGCGATAGGACGTCAACACATTTTAGTATCAATTGCAACTGTAATTGCACGTTCTTTAATCTATGATTGATTGAACCATTCCATAAGATCGAGATTTATAATAATTTTAGTCATTAGATCATATAAACAACCGGCCTTTAGTCCAGCTGTTTAGAATGTTTTAAATAGTGTAGCCACAAGGTAAATGTGGCATTACCCGAACGTGCTTTGGTGACTTTTAGTTGCGGATATAATTTGAACTTTGCGTTTACTGTTACTCATAAATTTGGTTAACTTTAATGTTAAACTTTAGCAATAGTAAGACAATTAGATTCACGTCAGTTTATAACAGACTAGCTTGCCGCGGCCCGTTTTCACCAGCGTCCTTGCTTACTGCTCTGTTTCTGCCACCAGTACCGTGATGCTACATAGCCTATAACTTTTCTCAAGAATTTGTCTAAAAGAGTTATTCAAATCAGACTGATAGTTCTAGAGATTAGCGCGTTCAAACAAACAAAACTCTTCTGCTTTATATAATAGTACCTACTAGCTGTTTGCGGCGCGGTTTCACCCGCGGCTTTTCTTACTGCTCTGCTCTCGTCGCCAGCAGCGTGATGTAAAATAGCCTATAACATTTAACCTTCCCCGAGAATGGAGATGGGTTATCATACGCAAAAAGAATTATTCAAATCCAAATGATAGTTCCAGAGATTACCGCGTTCAAACAAACAAACTCTTTCGCTTTATTTAATAGTATAGATATAAACGGAGGACAGGTTAAAAGCTGTTACCGGCTTACCTATTACCATGTTGACAAAAGTCGTTACAAGTTGGATGCCTCTATAATAGTTTATGGGCAACCTGAACAAACCTCTACTCGAGGTTGAACACTAACTACGATAAGAATAAAAAGTAGATAATTATTATTATCTTAAATTCTTCATTCTTATCTTATTATTATAAAGAACCAGAGATCCGCCCTCGCTTAGCTTCGGCATCTAAAGTTTCAATTGATCTCACAACAAAAGTCTACAAAAAGTATCATGGTAATAGTGTATTGCATAATTTAGTCTTACGAAGGCTTAAAATATTGAAATTCTGAAAATGATTGAAAATAATGAGTAAAACATAATAAAATATATTAGCTTAAGTTACCCGATGAATTTATTGATGTCTAATGGTGAAAGAATTTTTCAAATCGATAACGTAGATTTTAGTAAAATCGTTGCAAACAAACAAACAAACATACAAAAAATCAAATCTTCTCTCTTTATAATATTAGTTTAGATTGGTGGAGCAGTGAGAGTGCGAATGCTGTCTTAGTTTGTGGGTTCGATTTCCTTATGGAATAAAACTTTGTTTTTCTTATTCGTTACAGGTCCAAAAGTAATTTTAGCAGTTTCCGGGATTTCTAAGTGATTCCCTAAACCCAAAATAAAGCGACGAAATTTTACTTCGCGACGACAAGGAGATAAACGCAGCATAAGCAATACAGTTACTCTCTTTCTCTAAAATCGTGCAAGATATAAGCACACGTATGATAAAATAATTACTTTTATATCAAAGAAATTCATTATATTATTATCCTAGCTTTTCGCGGTGTGGTTTCATCCGCGTCTTCGTTTACTGCTCTGCTCCCGTTGCCAATAGCGTGATGTTACATAGCCTATAACCTTCCTCGAGAACTGAGCTAACAGCAAAAAAAAATTTCAATCTGACTGGTAGTTAGTTTATATTAGCGTGTTCAAACAAAATACAAAGAGTTTATAGATAGACTACATTTGATGTAGGTCTACGAAGCTACGTTGCGGATCTACGAAAACGTAGCGGTGTAGCAAAAGCGTAGCAGAAGCGTAGCACGATTGTAAGTGTCGAAGACATCTACGTGTTATGTATGATTATTTTGACTGGCCTGTTGGCCTAGTGGTTAGTAGCCCTGACTGCTAAGCTGGAGGTCGTGGGTTCGATTCCCACCCAGGACAAATCTTTATGTGATGAGCATGATTGTTTGTTCTGTGTCTGGGTGTAATTTATCTATAATATGTATGTATTTACAAAAAAAATGTATTGTAGTATATCAGCTGTTTAGTACCCATAACACAAGCAAATATAATTGCTTAATTTGGGACTAGATGGCGCTGTGTAAATGTGGTAGAATATTATTATTATTTTATAAATTAATTCTCATACATAAATATTTTGTATTTTTAATAATGTTTAGGACTCCTAGATTTCTGAATGCTTACTGTCAAGCAAAATGGTGTCATTAGCCTAATAAATAGTAAATTGTGTAAAAATTTAAACAAACTTGATATAGAATAGGTATATAAAACTATTGCTATCTTACTCAGATATACGTACGCATGCCGTGAACAACAGAGACAACGTTACACCGTTATTTATACAGTACCTAATCATATTCTCAGCTTCATACCTCATCTAATTTCGCTGTGTTTAAAGACAAAGGTAATTCCTTCGGACAGTTGATTAGAGATCTCGCGGCACGAAGCTTGGTTCATAAGCTTTGGATGCCAAAGCAAATTTAATCTAATTACGTACATGTAAGTATACATTTTGAGTGAAGATTATTTTAATGTAGTCGCATAAAAAAAGGCTATACAGCAAGATTTCTAAATAAAATTGTAGAGTAATACTTTTGCTAAGTATTTGGAGGCCTAGTCCGAGTAAATGGAAACGTTTACCGCGTTTGGCTCTCTGATTGGTTAAGAGTTTGGAACAGGCCAATCAGAGCACCAAACGTCATAAACGTGTCAATCGCGTTAACGTAAAACAAACTCGCACTAAGCCCTCTCTAGTTACCACCATTTAAGTTCTCTATGCTAGATGTGAAAACACTACCAAGCCGTTATCGAGAGTGTAGAAAGAAAGGGTCGCGGAACGAAAAGAGAGGAGCTAAAGGATAATTAGACCGTCAGCGTTTTCATTCACCAAACGAATCGCATTAGTAAGTCCGAGTCTAACATATTTTTTATGCATTTGGGTTATTTGAATTAACACTTATGAACGTTAAAAATTATGAAATTGTCAGCAATTAACCTACAGCCAGTTTGCTGACGTAGGGTAGGGCCATGAGAAGAACTGGCAAGAAACTCAAGCTACTCTTTTTAATCTATATATATACTATTATATAAAGCGTAAGAGTTTGTTTGTTTGTTTAAACGCGCAAATCTCTGGAAATAACAGTTGGATTTGAAAAAATATTTTTGCGTATGATAGGCCCTGTATTTGAAGAAGGTTATAAGCTATGTAACATCACGCTACTGGCGTCGGGAGCAGAGCACTAAGCAGGTGAAACCACGCTACGGAAAGCTAGTAAAGTATAATAATAATTCTTTAAGTTAATCTACAAATATTTTTGCGGTATACCCAGCGCCATTTAAGTTGAAACCACTAAGGATTCTATTAACATGGATTATAAACATTTTATTACGAGAATAAACATACACACACGCAAATTAACAAACATGAACAGTAAACTGATATTTCTTTAATTCTACAATCTGTAATTAGTAGCCTGGGGCCGTCGCGGGGGCTTGCACAACAAAGGCGCACTATCCAATTAGACGCCAATGCAAACATCTACAGATTAGCCAAATATCGTCGGCATTACACAATGCGGCCATACATTCGATATTAGGGGATCGAAGTGCTCTAGGCGTGTAAACACACCATTGTAAGATGTGTGCTATCAGATTGATTGATTAATGTATGTCATTATGTTAATATTGAGCTATATTAAGTAAAAAAGACAGTTGGTATGAACTTTATTATAAAGACAAGTTAGTTGGCTACTTGTTACCAAATGACAACTTTTTTAAGACTGTTTAAGAAAAAAATTTAAGTATAAAAGCGAAAATCATCTTTTGTTTTCACGGAAGATGGTTGTCATTTAATTTCATCCACATTTTTTCTATTTTATCATTGTAAGATACCATTAATATCATCAACAAGAATATTATACTACACTTGACGCTGGCAGAAATAGCTGACACAATCGTCGTCTCTGTTGCCAAAAAAAAGGAGAAGAAGAAGAATAAAAGCATAAAGGCTGAGTTTTAAAAAACGAATTTAAGAAAACCTTGTATTCGAATCGTATCAAGATGTCAAAAAGACAGACAGAGAACAGTGGCGGTGGACTTCGCTGTTGGCTGACGAGGTAGAGTCATGAAAAGTACTAGAAACAGCTCAGAGGGCCTTGCCATAAGTGGCACAAACGCTAATACTCGTAGAATATAATAAATTACAAAATGTACGGGATTGACATAAGCTAACGACAATATTGTAGTTAGCTTTAAAATATATATATTATTATATTCTATTATCGTTTATGCCACTTGTCATGCTGCTCTTTTTGCCCGACTGACACAGTCAAGGAGGGTAATGTTTTTCGAGCGTATTTATGTATGTGAATATGTATGTCTATTTCTTTGGCACGCTATACAGCCTAAATGGCTTGATGAATTTTAACTTATGAGGTGTCATTAGATTCGTATTTATTGTTGGAGTGACATATGATTTATAAAATTTTTGAATGTAGCGTCAGCACAAGAAAAGAAAATGGGTTTCGTTCTTTTCACTTTGTTTTAGGCAGATGGGCTTTTTTTACAAAAAAAAAGTTACAAATAAAGAAACTACCTCTCCAATTACTGAACTAATTAAAAAAGAAGTAGTTAAGTTTAAGTACAAATTTTATTCAAATATGGCGGGTGACTTGTCAATATTAGCGGATTAAATGCCCCGAGGAGTTTTTGATTTAAATTTTAATTCAAATTGTACTTATAATTAAATTTTAGTTATGTTTGATGGATTAGTAGTAAATATACCCGCTTTGTATACACGCCGTTGTAGATTCATAACCAGGTAAACGAATGTTACATTTAAAATTTCTTGTGAGTTTATGTTGGACGTTATTTATAATGAAGGAAAAAAATTATGAGGAAACATGGACTTATAAAAATAATCTATGCTCATATAAGTCTTCCCTGTGTGAGAAGAGGCTTTTATCAGTTAAAATGTAATAGACTGGAAAGTTAAACGAAATTAAAATGACAATCATCTGTTAATTGCATCGAATGATGCCAATATTTAAGTTCTCAATTATAATAGTACAATATAACCCTTTAACTAAGTATATCCAGTTCATACGTCATCGAGTCTTAACAATAATTCAAGTAGGTGAACCCACACGGTAACACTAGACTGTTCGCAAACACTTTATAGTCCCATGAATATTTGAGGGTTAACAGACGCAAACGTTTGATTTACTACATACTGTATAATAATATATCTTATTAATATTATAAATGCGAAAGTTTGTATGTTTGTGTGTGTAAACGGCCGAACCGATATCGAAGAAAATTGTAGATAGATTCGGTGACGGCGACGGACATAGACAACTTTTATCCCGAAAATCGGTCTGGTCCCCGAGTGATACAACAAAACATATTTTACGCGCGGGTGAAACAGTGGGGCACAGCTAGTAATATATGTTGTTTTATAGGTATTATATGTATGAAATATATTGGTAACGGTTAATATTAGCCTTATAAGCAAATTGTAAATTCTGTCAATGTGATATTTTCAAAGTTATAGTTAGTTACCATAACCGTTTTAACTACAAGCTTAAATGGGTTGTTGAAGATTCGCCAAATTTTTGATTCACATTTCACAAAATGTCCTTGAGTGTTTTTTATTATATTAACCTACCAAAGTGACTCCACTCTGCTTGATGGCAAGCAGTCAGTGGAATCCAGGAATGGTGGACACCGTACCAAAGGCCAGACTACTGGTATGGTGGCCTCCACTATGGTGATTAATGCTCATGCCTTATCTTATAAGAAGAGACTTTTAACCTGGGAGAGGTGTACTAGAACGTAACAAACAGTCGATCTGAGGTTACCATCTCAGGTATTAATATACTTACTTACCGGCGAACTTCGTACCGACTAACAGTCGAATGTTTAATTTTTTTTACAGGCAATTTTTAAATTTTCTCTACGTAATAACCATCCTCGTACTTCAAGGAACATTATAAAAAAAGAATTAGCGAAATCGGTTCGGCTGCTCTCGAGATTTGCGCTTAGCAACACATTCAGCGATTAATTTTTATATTATAGATAACTTGACTAAAGAATGGACGTAGTAGCCAAAACTTTCGATGTAACTACTTTTACTACAAAACAACAATACCCGTATCAATTCGGAGTAAAGCCAAGTAGTTCAGGTACAGAACCCGTGTTCACTATGCTATAAATAAATCAATTCAAAACCGCTTGGGGTGTCCACCACGCCTGGGGAACCCTAAATCGTAACAGTGCGTCACTAAATCACAGTTATTGTGTAAAGAGGGAATGGTCAAAGATATTCTCTAATATTACCAAGTAGAGGGTTTTAGGCTACTGTCAGTGGTGTGTACAAAAGTTAGATTAATTATACTTAAAAGCTGCAGTTATTTCTTTGTGAAAATAACCTTCGATAGGCATTAACTCTTTAACTTCGATGGCGAGCAAACATGCTGTGGTAACTATAATCTATAGACTCAGCTGTGTTCTTAAAACAACAGAAACTATTCGTAACTAACCAAGTCTATGTCATGTAAAAAGAAATGAGGAATGAAAAGGGAATGGAAAGAGGAATGGAAATATTATTGGGTCTCTGGCACTTGTATGTGTTACCTACTGTGTAATGCAGTCTACTTTAAAGGTGTAAAAGGGGAATGCGTTCTGAGTATTTGTTTACATGTTCTCATGATTTATTACTAAATACACAACAGACATAGCTCTCAGAACTGATAGTCGTCAAAGCAGAAAAGTTCTAGATTGGCGATTATAAACCAAAAAGCACAGGCATGCACAGGTGGATCGTTGACATGGTAAGAATGGTACATAACTGATCATAGATTGGTAACTTAATACTAATAATACTAGCCTGCTTACTGTCCCACTGTAGAGCAAAGACCTCTTCTCTTATTGAGAAGGCAGGAGCATTCATCACCACGCATGCTTAAGGCGGATTGGCAATTTTAGAATTTTAAGTCCAGGTTGCATCACGATGTTTTCCTTCACCGTCAGTCAGAAATGTCCAAGATAAACTTAGAAAGTACATAATTTTGATTTAAATAATCACATTGGACTTGCCCAGATTTGAACCCCTTATCTCGTGTTTACGAAGCGGGTCCCTTATCCACTGAGTGACTTGGGCTGGGTCGGTTAAATTAGACACGTCTGGAGGAGGTCTGTCTTAAAAGAAATATCTGCCAATATAAATTATTATTATCAGTTTTTTATATATAATAAATACAAAATTGAATACTTATTGCGCGGCACGAGAACGACCTTGTACATGGTGCAGTACTTTTAAGTATATTGTAGGGATGTCATAAAATTGATAGATGAAACACTCGTAATATCGATAAGCATGTTGTACTTAGCAAAATTATTAAATGTGAAGAACTATTTTATTTATCTTTTATACTTCAAGTACCCTGGGTTACATTTTATTAAGAGTTATAATTTGTAATATCACGCTACGCAAACAAAGCACCAAAATATTCAAACGACCAGGTATAGTATATAGATATTATTTATATATTATTATGTAATCCAGACAAAAATACCAACACTATTTTAGGTAACGGGCTTTAACGTTACTTTTAGACTTTTAAAAGTGGACGTCTTTAGGTTTTAAAGTATTATTAATTAACAGTTGGCAATAAAATGGAAAAAACTTGAATATTTAATTACACGTTTGCAACATATCGTCGTTGCGCCTGCAAAAGTCGCTATGTGATTTTTTAAGTATTTTGGTTTTTGATGCCATTTTGATCCTTATTCAAATGTCAATAAGGGTCAAAATGGCATCAAAAACGAAAATACGTAAAAAATCACATATCGACTTTTGCAGGCGCAACGACGATATACTGTCGATAACTCGATATTACCTACATAATGTAATCAACATCTCTATTGCTTGAAACTTTGATCAGGCCCATCATTAGGTACCAGTTTTTTTATGTGAATACTTTAGTAGGTGGCCAGTGATTTTACCGACGCTTTCCGACAACCGGCAAAAAACAAACCGATATTTTATCAATTCAAAAATCTTTATAACACCTTTCGTGGCTAAGAATTAGGGTCGATTTTTGAATAGCATGACTTTTTACAAGTTTGCGATGAATAAGTTTCCAATGTCACGCGAGTGTAGTAGCTTCACTGTAAGACTTATAAGGAAGATATTCTATTTAGGTAGATATTTTCAATATGCTGCTTAGGTAACGGGCAGCACTACCTTAATATCACGTTACTGCAGTTACCAATCCGCCTACCAAGCATAGTGAATAATGCAATTATGTCTTATTTTGGAAGAGTCATACCTATAAACAGCAGTGGACTTTTCCAGGCCAAGTTAAGAAGAATAATTTATAATAATACAACTATATTAGCAAACAAGCAAATGTAAAAAATAGGACTCATTTGTGTTTCTGTCAATAAAATGTTAATAAATGCATACAAGCGTAGCCTAGTAACATCGAAATGCACCCCTAATTTTATTAACTATCAGACTCCGATGAAAAACCAACAAATTACTCAGTAACGAGGGGTCGTGTGTAAATATTTTTACGCCAATGCTACCGCGCGCTCGCCGTGAGCCAATAAAAAAATAGTTAACGCTGTCTTGATATTAAAAAAAGTTACAACCACAGATTAAAAAGTTCCCCGCGTCTGTAAAGTTCAATTAGAACAGCTAGAGTGAAAATAATAGCATTCGGGGACACACGGCGAATTTATATTTCTTCAGTCCCAAGTGGAGAAAAATTCTAATTTCTTTTTACGACATTAAGTTGCTTAAAACTCGGGGGCGGGGCGGGCGTGATCGACTAATTAATTTTTTTTCTCAGTAACCTCCAGAATATCGTAACAGAAATTCGCTTGCGCCATAATTGGAAAATTTACGCGCCATTTCATTACTCCAGGCTTTTTTAATCACAGTTTTTCCTGTTATTAATTTTTGCGAAATTTTTGGAAATGAGTTCGGCGTTTTTTTGGACTTTTGATTGAGTTATTCAATAATTTAAGGTAATTATTAGGTAGGTAGATAATTACAGAGTTTAAGGTAACTGAAAGTTTGTTTTTAAATAATCAATGGCTTTTTAGTTTAACATGGTTAATGATTGTTTATTACTGCAACGTAGGTGTAGTGGTTACTGTAACTAACTGCGACGCCGGGTGTTGTGAGTTCGGTTCCCGCGGAGGGCTAATATTTGTGTGATGAACATTTGTGTTTGCCTTTACTCTGGGTATTTTCTGTATATGATAAGTATGTATTTACAACAAAAAAAAAGTATGTTTAAGTAGGTATTATATTTAAGTTGTAAAGTACCTTTAACGCAAGTCCGCAAGTCCCCATATATTAATTAAATAAAAATGAAGATCAAGTGTCAATTTAGAGCCCAATACTAAATAATGAAATGAATGATAGTGCAGGCATAAAGTTTGATAATTTATTTGATACAATAAAACAGGTACAACAGGATATTTTCAAATGAATCAACCTATTATTTTCGAATTAGATAGCTATCTATTAAAAATAGCATAATATTATACCTATTTTATATAAGTAGTTAAGATATAACTACTTTGCAAGTGGGTAGATACATAATAAATATGATTTTACGACAAAATTTTATTATTGAGGTTGAAATTTCAATTTTTTTCCTATTAAGTAGGATAAATAGGAATAAAATAATAAATACATGTTAAGGTTTTATGTTTATTGTAATGATAATAATCTTATCTCTCAACAAACCGCTGGCCATAACCTGAGGTTAATTACCCAACGTTGTTGATACAACATTTTTACCAACGTTCCCTTTTGTGCAGTTTTTGTAACAAAGTTGCCGCGCGCGGGGCCTACATTCATAATCTGATGCAGGATTTCACCCAAATTCAGCTCTCACTTAATTCGTTCTGGGAATTAGTTTCCTACGAACGTAATTAAGGAAACTTTTCGGATTAACCGCCTTGTTTTTCCACTTGTAATGGCCAGCATATTTAGAGCTGCGACCTCTCTTGATTTTGATCTAAATCTTGGTATTTTTAAGGTTATGTTGTGAATGCGAGGTGTCTATGTAAATTGGTTGATGTCACAACATTTTTCGGCCACTTATTTAGTTTTAGTTTAGCTGCGGTGTTTCGGAAACTCGCGCCCCTAGGCAGTGAGATATTTGCTAATTTCGTTGTTGCAAATTTGTTTTGCTCCTATTTGTTTTCGCCGGTTACTGGTGACAACCGCTGTTAACGTGTTCCACTAACATTTTTTTATTGCGAATTTGAAAATTAAAAAGTTTTACTTACATTCGAATAGTCGCACAAGTCATATTTTTACTTGACTTTCATTGATTTTGTATTTATAAACAAATAGTGTCTCCAGTTTCCCGTACTATTTATTCAATACGGTAAAATAGATTACCAAATTGCAAAAAGCTAAAGTTTTTACAAATATTTGTTTGCTAAGGTACCTACTACATATAAAATCTAAACATTAAATCTTTTTGGAATAGTACATAATATAAGTAAACGTAAAATATAAACTAAAAGTTGCCAAGATAATATAACTTCAATTATCTATATATAACGATCACCCAGGAGGCTAGAGTACCTACACAGAACACAACCAAGCAGTGTTACTTTTGAGAAAAAAACAAAAGAAAATTCAACGGAATGTCCGACATAAATTGTATCGCTCGTGGGAGCATAGCGTTTGCATACTCGCCGAGTAGGTGGACCTTGCTACCACTACGATAAACTTGGATAAGTTTGAAAAATTAAGTATTTAGGAAATTAAAAGTGTCTATGCCTAAGTATTCAAATTATTGTTAATTATTGGCAGCATTTACAGATTTGTGAGAAGTAAAGTCCGCATTTTCTTATGTTTGTTTTTCCGGTAACTTTTTCTAAACCACTCTATCGATTTTGGCACGGCTTTCAATAAAGTTTGAGAATTTCTTCCGGTAGGTTTACATGCATATTAGGTATTATAATCTTCTAGACTAATTTCAAAGATATATTAGTTACCTAGTGTGACTGAGGGAGGTCGCCAGTGCGGCTGTCCAACAGCTAATTATCTTGTAACTCAGACAGCCGAATTGCAAAACTAGTGTTATTACCTATAAAATCTTTCTAGTGAAAGACGATAGATTATGAATTATAATTATTTCGTACCTAAACGTCCAGTGCAGGACATATGCCTCTTCCAAAGATGAGTATGTGTTTGCCATCATCTTCACGCTTAACAACCATGCGTGGTTTTCACTACGCAGTTATCACTGCTGACTGCTGCCCGCCAATTGTGTTAACTTAGTCGCGTCTGGTAGCAATGGACTTTCTTACTCCTCAATAAATTTATTAGCTAGGTAATACAAAAAGTATTCTATTAATTTATACTTTTTGTATTACCTAGCTAATAAATTTATTGACTCTTATTAGATATTAATGACATAAACCTATGTTTACCTAAATACATACTCCCGTATCGTACTGCACAAACTCAAAAGTAAAATTTTTGTTGGCATCACGTACCTAATACTTATGACTATAATTACTCATGGATGACACTTGTTACTAAGTTATTATTAAAATTGACTATGACACTGTTCTAGTTATTCTCTAATTAAGAATAAAATGCTTTCACAGCAAAAAATACTAAAATAAACATGAGTAGCCTCAGACGTGACATACACATTATTGGCTTTAACCTAGATTATAAAATACTGATGATGACTATACTTCCATATCTCACTTATGTAAATAATAATTCGCAAGCAATAAATTTAAATAACTCTTACTTTTAAAATTTATAATAAGATCCTAATTATTTTTATTTTGTAAGATAATTTAGTATACTGACACAAGTTTAATATTATAAGACTTGCCAAAATAATCAGACATAGACTTATTTACAATAGATAATTAAGTTAATATATATCTGTAATTTCATTGTGATGTATATAATATATATTTCATTGCTAAACAATTTAAGTGTACATGTATCTGTTACTATAAAATTAGCACATAAACTGCCTGTGATACAGGAATACTCCTAGTAGAGGCACCTAACATTATTATACCTGTTTTGTATTAATATAAGGCCACTAAAAATTGTACTTTTATTTAAACTGATTAAATGATTTGATTGATTTGATTGATTCAATAGCCATATACGATACCTTACCATATTTTAGACTAGATAGGTACCATGTACAAATCCTAAGCTACCTATTTGGTCACCCTACCTATCACCCACACATCAGCTTAACTACGGTACACACACAAACACAAGATCGTTTAGGGCTCGCACTATGCGCTCCCCGCTTCGCCACCCGCTCCGAGCATGATTTCCCGTGGCACAGCCCTGAATAAACCTGGTACTTAAGCTTTTATCATGCAAGTATATATCTTCTTAACTGTGTGTTCTTAACATAAGTTTTGCTGTATTTCTTTTTGTTATTTGTGCAATTGTTTGATTAGGGGCTTACTCCTTTCTCTACGTTACGTGTATTAATTACCTCTAAGTACCGTAAACATACATTTGGAGCGTTCAGAAAGCTAGCCCTTAATCTTATAGATTTTCTGGTTCTATTTTAATTTTATCTAGGTAGTTATGGCAATTATTTACGAGTAAATACCTAGTTATAAAAATATTATTGCCAATCCGCATTGAGCGAGCGTGGCGATCAATGTTCATGCCTTCTCCACATAAGAAAGGCCTTTGCTTGCACAGTGGAATATTTTAGACCTCGAATGATGAGGTATAAAATTTCACCATTTTTTAAGTACTTACTTACACCTATCTTTTAGACATACGTAGGTACTAGGCAGTAGCGGCTTTACCAGAAGGCTGAGAAGGCTGGAGCCTAGGGCGGCAGGTTTTAAGGGGCGGCAAATGTGTCCTAACTTTTTTTTTGTAGGTTTGAAAGTTTTGTTAGTTTCGAATCATCACTATATAGTATAAAACAAAGTCACTTCTCGTTGTCTGTCTGTCTGTCTGTTCCTTTGTATGCTTAGATCTATCGATGCCATCTCTAAAAACCTCAACTGCTTCTTGATGTGTGTATGGTACCAACTGGTTTACAGTTATATTAAACAGAGAAGTTGCACCACTGCCCCGGACTCGTCGTAAAAAGACTACTTGTTAAGTAATTTCTTTCCTGTGAATTCACTCTGTTATCAAAACGCTGTAACTATGCACATATATTAAACTTATAGCTTCTCAGTCATCTTGTATTTCAAGCAAACTGCTTATCAGTCATCTTGTATTTCAGGCAAACTGCTTTAAAGGTAATTTAAATTTAGGCAATCTGCTTTTCAGTCAATTTCACATTTCAGGCATACTGCTTCATAGGCTTCTCTCATTTAGGGTAAACAGCTTGTTAGGCAAATTTTATGTTTAGGTACCTATATCGCCATTATTGACATCTTGCGTTTAAGGTAACTCAATTAAAGGGAAAATTAAAAAGTGGAAATTTCCCAGTAGATAAGGCACCCGCTTCGAGAATACGAGGTAGTGCGTTTGAATTCGGGCAAGTACCATTGTGATTTTTCAAATCATATGTACTTTCTAAGTTTATCTTGGACATTTCTGACTGACGGTGAAGGAAAACATCGTGAGGAAACCTGGACTTAAAAGTCTGAAATTGCCAATCCGTGGTGATTAATGCTCATGCCTTCTCTATATGAAAAGAGGCCTTTGCCTTGATGTTTTTCCAGATGCATTTTAATGATTTATTTACAAATGTACAGTTTTTAGATTTCTTCCTATACTTGTAGTATAACACGGTATTACTTGCCAAATTTCTTAATTCTAGGTCAACGGAAATGAATTTTGAATTCTTTGAGAGTATCGAAATATACGTTTTTTGCGCCATAAACGGGTGTATCTTTTTTTACGTTAACTAAGGACTTTGATTTTGTTCACAGCTTCAAGTGACTGTAGGTCTGAGTATATCGTTTTAATTTCAACTCGATACCTCCACGCGTACCCGAGTTAAAGACAGACAGACGGACAGACAACAAAGTGATCTTATTATTCCGTTTTTACTTTTGAGGTACGGAACCCTAAAAAAGGCAAGTAATTAATATAATTGGGTAGGTACGATGGGATATCAAATTGCAGAGGTCAGTAAGGGTGGCAAAATTTAAGTAGCCTACGGCAAATCTGTAAAGCCGCCACTGGTACTAGGTACAGTCGTACTACGAACTGGAGAACGTGTATCGTAAAATGCTAATATAGCTTGTCACTTAGAGGTTCTCAACACTACCGTAATGAGGGTAGGTAGGTACTACTTCTGTGCCTACACGTACCTAGGTAAAACCTACGACGACCTCTGGCGTAGAGGTAAAGCGATCGACTGCTAAGTTATGAATCGCCTGGTTCGATTTTCGTTTAGTTAAAATATTTGCGTATTACAAGTCTTTTTTTGTTTGGGAAGCATAATAATATTATTTCGTATGTAAACAAAGTAGGCATTGATAGGAAGGTTGGCATTGATGCTCTAACCATCTGTACAATTTCTGTGTAATCAGCTAGCTGGTGACCTTCTTGTATACTTCGCATACCATTAAGCTTTTAATCCCACTAACAAGACACGTATTTAGCTACCCACTGCATTTAGGTACATCGCCAGCTCAAGGCCGTTCTATCAAAGTTACCAATGTATGAAATTAACTAATAGATTATGGCTTCCTAAACAGAAAATTAAAATGAAATCAAATAAAAATAACTATTTATATAATTTCAGTCGAAAGACATTCCCTGCTGGCTATAGGTCTTGTGGCGTCATCTATCAAGCCTATAGTGACCTTATTACAAAACCGAGAGAGAGACAACTTTGTTGTAACGTAGAAAACATAGATATCACTGTTCAATAGTTAAGAAAAATCAAACGAAAGCCTAACAAGTTCTCATCTGCCCAGTGGCGACATACAAAAAAAAGAAAAAATCTACAGATACAAAAAATAATCGACCTACCTAATATTCAAAACTAAAATCTAAACTTGAAACATATTTAATTATTAAATCATCGCTTTTAAAACTATTTTTAGTATTGGGGTAGTGGTCCGCCAAGCATAGATTCTAGCAAAGTTTCAAAATTTTTTGATTAATAATAATAGCGGAATGTTACTGTCTGACTGCAAGGCAAAGGCTGCTTCTTATACAGAGAAGACATGAGATTTGTAAATACATTATCGTGCGAAGCTGGGACATCGTTAGTTATTTAAAAAATAAAAGTCTGTATACGTGTCCATGTTTTATTACAAATAAATAAGCTACAATAGAAAATTATATTACTCACAAAATTATTTCAGTAAAAGAAACAAAATAGTAATAGTAAATCTATAATAATGTTATCGACAATTCTTTGGCGAATATCAAATAGAAGAATATTTTGAAAAATGACAATTTTTATAACTTATTATATTTACAATGTACCTAAAGTATGGCACAATTTTAGGGAAGCCTCGTATTCTATTATGCCAATATAATATATTATTAAATAAAATGCTGATAAATGCAGTTTAATAAACCCTACATATAAAGCGACAAGTGAAAACATATTACAATATTTAACTAAGGTAAGTAAGAGGTAAAATGGAAAAGGAATAAGGGAGGGGAAAAGGAACAAAATGAGGACTTAAATTGTAATATACAATTATCGAACAAAACACGAAAGCACGGATATTAGTTTTTACGTTGTTTTTTTTTTATGGAAATAAGACAATACTGCATTAAAATTTAGTTTTTAACAAAAGTATACAAATCTTATTTGTAATAATTTAATTTGAAAAGCTACAATACATTTTTGATTTAAAAATTGCATGTTAAGACAATATGTCGCGTTATACATAGGAGCTATCGTAATATTTAAAAAAGTCAATATAAGTACGTCTAGCACGTTTAAACAGATATAGTGCTTTATGTCATTATGTTTTACTATACGTTGTATTATATAGTAATCTAATATTGATATTGTTTTTATTTTATCATATAACAATCTTTCCGCAGCACTGTTTCACCCGCGTTACTGCTCCACTCCCGGTGCTAGTAGCGTGATGTTACATAGCCTATAACATTCCTCAAAAACTAGGCTATCAAATGAAAAACAATTATTCAATTTCGACTGGTAGTTTTAGAGATAAGCGCGTTCAAACAAACAAACAAACTCTTGCACTTTATATAATACTATAGATAAGGCACTTAAGATATCGTTGTAGTGATATGACCTTTAAAATGTTAGTTTCTTTTTTAAAATTGGGTCGAGAATGGTCTACTAAAGGCTGTAATAAGGTGAAATAATATGTATTGTCATCGCTTAAGCAAATTTTAATGTTTCAACAAAATATGTTTGACCTTGTTTTTAACAGCATTAAAATTCTTGGGATTATTTGTGCTAATTTTGTTTTAATTAAGGCTCAGTTGCGAGATTACTTATTATTTTACTTTTTTTTTAAATATATAAGAAAAATACAAATGGAATTCATTGATTACTGCCTTATTAACATGTACAACCAGCAACATCGATTTAATTCTACAACCCAAATGTATGAAACTAAAACTGTATGTATATGTATATAAACACTTAGTTACCAATCATTATACCTATAGTGTAACTCAAAGTATATTATTAGCTATTTTTTAAATCGGTTATTTTGACACTTAAATCTATACTTCTCTTTTTAACCGACTTCAAAAAAAGGAGGAGGTTTCTCAATTAAGCTACAAAAAAATAATATGGACATGTTAAATATTGATAAATTCAATATTTTGAAACAACAGCTTTAAAAATGAATAATTTTTTTTATAGAACACATTAAAACTATTTTCAAAATACTATTTACGCAAAGTAGTTAAAAAACATGTTTTGTATCGTAATAAATAAATACACTTAAAATTCGGTACTGAGGTATAATAAGAATATACATATTATTTTTTTTAAAGAGAAGTATTGATAAAACGCCCAAATACCTAACTGTAACAAATTAGCGAACATCTAATTTATGTACTTTGTCTTAACATATAGAGAAAAATAATAAGTATAAAAAGATGTAGTCGCTACAGTAATTAATATCTATGACATGTCTATTTTTTTTCTATCGAGTGGTTAATGGTCAACCTAGTATCAGGATTTGTTCAGATTGCCATAATTTATTATAGAGGCATCCAACTTGACCTGATGACTGCTATCAACATGGTTGACCAACAGTTGGGACCGAATTTTAACGCAATCTGCGAAGCACGGACGTTCTAATATCACTGTGCAGGCACTTATTTATGGGCTAGTCGCTTTTTATAAGATTGCATTTACTTATGTTTTCAAAAATGTATCTTGACAAGGGGCACAATGAGGGTATTTAATGTATAATTCACGTGCTTAAGGACAAAAGAAAATTACTGAGAGGATTTTCTAAAATAGCGCCCACGAGGTGGCAGCACCGATGCATCAGGTCTAGCTGTCACGCGCTTTTTGAAAGTTAACCCGTGATTGGCCCAAAGTGACAGTTGAAGTGGCGCCAACCGATCGCGAAAATTTTCCTTAACACCCTCATTACAAGATCATGATGAAGAGGCAAAATAGCTTTAAATCAAATGGTGTTCTATAATCTCTGCTTACCCCATTAAAAGAAGACAGGCTGAAGTTATGTATGTATGTTTTTAATAAGGATGAGAGGATCATGTCCAACAGTAGGCAAATCTAATAGACACATCATAGACATACTTAATCAACTATATTAAACAATTATTAATTACTCTATCTGAAACTGTTAGGTCGGCTAGGGGGCGCTTCAGTGGGCTCGAGTACCACTCGCTTGAAACAACCTATGGGCAGCTGTTCCAATATATCCTTTACGTTTTCTACTTCCAAACGTAAATGGTCGTGTTCATCTTCGTATTGTTTCATCCATCTGTTAATTAGAAGAAAAATTATTATTATTACTTTAAATTTTAAGAGTAGGAAACAAGTTAAGAAATTTGTAAACATATACCCAAAGTACACAACTTACAAATATTTATGCTAATTACATTATGAAATAGGTACATTAATATAGAGAACTAGGTGTTGCCCGCAGCTGCGCCCGCAAAAATGTTCGTTATCGCCTAATATATTTTTACTAATCATGAACAATAATCATACATTGACGAATTTTTATACAATCTTTAATTTCCTATTTCAATTCAACACCTTCAAGCCATTTTTTTCGGGATAAAAGATGAAAGCCTATGTTGATCCCCAAGGTCTATTTTATCTCTATACCAAATTTTATCAAAATCGGTTTCTAGTAGTAATGTAAATAATATCTAAATAATATCTAATCACCACGCTTGCTCAAGAAGGATTGGCAATTTCAAACTTTTAAGTCCAGGCTTCCTAACGATGTTTCACCGTCAGTCAGAAATGTTCAAGATAAACTTAAAAAGTACATATAATTTGAAAAATCACATTGGTACTTGCCCGGTATTCTACTATCCACTAGGCCATTCCGACTTTTTTTTCAATTGCGCCCGTTATAGTAACACGCTCACTCCCTGTTATTTGTTTATGAAATGCAGGTACTATACAGTTCTATCTACCCCTTGTGTACATTCAAGGTATATGTTATCTTACCTTTGATGATTATTTTTGGCCTCAGTCAAGCTTTTGATCTTCCCTTCTAAGTCTACAGCCTTTAGATCCGTTTCTGCCTTGACCAGACTTTCCTCTGTAATGAAAAATAAAATGAATATAATTTTCAAAATCGGTTCAGTTATTTTTGAGCTTATTCGTTACAAACATACATAAAATATTTTTTTAACATTTTTAGTTTAGATTATAAGTACTGTCGAACGAAATAAATTCATGACCTATTTAGCTTATTTTGTCAATTTATATAAATTCAAGTAAACCGAAATTCGCCTGAATACAGATTGCCATGGCAACAAGCTTGTTACCACTTCATTAGCCAATGACATTTTACACGATAGATCTTACAAGTTTGATAGTTTTAAGCGAACCAAACGGTTCAGTATTTCATACTTTTGTCGCTCAATTAAAGTCTGGAACTCTTTGCCAGCGCATGTGTTCCCATCTAATTTTGATCCTGAGTCTTTTAAGCAGGGCGTGAAAAAGCATCTCACGAAGCCGCGATAGTGGATGCCACCATACCAGTAGTTTAGCTTTTGGAATGGTTGCCAACACTTCTGGATTCCCCTGACTGCTTACCATCAGGCAGAGTGGAGTCACTTTGGTAGGCTAATATAAAAAAAAAAGAACTATCAGCAATGATTTAGTTGATTCGATTGTACTTATACATACCTAATCTAGCGAGTGCTTCATCATCCAAAGTAGGCAAGTTCATCAGCTCGTCCATAATAACCTTTAGATCTTCGAGACCCTTTGAGACTTGTTTCTCAGCCTCTCTAGCGTCGGTGTTTGCTTGACCAACCTGTATAAAATATTAATTACAAAACTATTGATTTGTTTTTGTGTACATTGACTGTGATTCTTTGACTCTTTTTGTGTTGTTGTGTGTTTTTGTGTAGTGTGTTTTGATTGTTCTGTTAAAAAAAAGTATATGAGTAGTATATCAGTTGTTTAGTACCCATAACACAAGCAAGTATAATTGCTTGATTTGAGACTAGATGGCGCTGTGGGAATGTGGTAGAATATTATATTACTTATTGAATGGATTCACAAAGGTCACTTATAGTGTAGTTAGTAAGTTAGATTAAGTTAAATTTTATGTTATTGTAGTACATTATGGCAATATGTTAAGGATTACCTGTAAAGATAGTCGTATGTTGTATATATAAATAAATAATAAGTAGATAAAGGATTACAGATTAAGGGTGAAATTAGCAAAAGCAATGAGGGTTTTCTAAAATACCGCCCACGAGGTGGCAGCACTGAGGCGTCAGGACCAGGCACTTACCAAAGCGCTTTCCATCAACCCATCAACTGTGAACGATTCTATTGATTTTAAATTATGAATATTTTTTTAATTTTGATTTAGAATTTTTGTGAATGGAAGACCTTTTATCTAAGTGGCGCCACCTGGTGGCAAAATTTTTTTAAACATCCTAGTTGCAGTAATGTATTGTTATACTAGCGGCGCCTATACGGCTTCCTCCGAGCGTATGGTATCTCTCGGGAACTAGACCGATTTTCGGAATAAAATAGCCATGTCCGTCTCCTGCAACGAATCTATCTACATACCAATTTTCGAAATCGGTGCAGCCATTTAGACACTGACTGGTAATAAACGCACACACACAAACTTTCGCATTTATAATACTAGTAGGATATGTAGTAAACAGGTAACAGCAGCGTTTTATTTCTATTACTATCACAGTTCATCTTATTGAGTGGTTAGTGGGCAACCTAGTGTCAGAATTTGTTCAGGTTGCCTGTAATTTATACACTAATAAATCATACTACAGGCAGCAAATAGCCTGTAACAGAACTCTTTAATTTAGGTCTAGGTCCAGGATCTTTAAGCTAATAATGAAACTTCTATCAAAGTAAAAACCCTTATAAGTATGCTATACAATAATAAGCATTATCACCTTCATTTTAGCGTCTCTAGTCCGTTGCATGTTTTCAGCTGCTTCCGTCTCCAAGTCCTCGATTTGTTTAGCAGTGCCTTGCACGCGAGCTGCAATTAAAAGTAAAGTTAGAAAGTTTTATCTAAGTCCCCATTCTATATAATATAATATCACAACAACTACACACAACGCCATCTAGACCCAAAGTAAACATATATTATAGCTTGTGTTACAAACTCTAAAATGCGGATAACATACTTTAATACTTTTTTTTTAAATACATGTGTATAAAGCAGAAATTTGTTTGTTTACGCGCTAATCTTTTGAACTACCAGTCGGATTTGCATAATTCTTTTTGCGTATAATAGCTTAGTTCTTGAGGAAAGTTATATGCAAAAATTTGTAATATAATATCACGCTACTGGCCACGAGAGCATAGCAGTAAGCAAAGACCCGCGTTCAATCAAACAAATAAACAAAATTCCGCTTTAAATAATAGTATATATAAATTTAGATAACTTACTGGATAGTTTGTCCGCTTCATCCCTCAGTTTCAAAGCGTCAGCCTTTGCTGTAGAAGACTTCTTTCTTACTTCATGAGCCGCCTGCGAATAAAATTAATACATATATACATAACTTCACGCTTGTCTTTCATTAATGGGGTAAGCAGAGGCTATAGAACGCCATTTATGCGATCTAAACATACTTTCTTTACCTTTTCAACATTTATTAATCATACATTTTTCATATAATTAATATTAGTCATTAATATTTTATTATACTATACTACAGGATGAGTTTGAATTCATTAGCATCCTTTTAACCTGTTATTCTATTCATTGTACCAAGTACTTATGAACTATGAAATTCAGTATTACTGACATAAAAGAAATAATTTAAAAATTGGTTGAAAACATCATGTTTAAGGAAATTAAGTAAATTATTAATAATTAAAATCGTAAAAAATAATAATTACAAATTAAAAAAAAAATCGCCCAAAAATTACAATAAATAAAGAAAAGTATTGAGACGTTTACGCGCTTAAATGATTATCTACGCATTTTACTATCAAGGGCTCGCACAGCTACAGCTGACTGCCATGTAGTGGCGCTGTACGCTCAACGGCTGCGGCCGTGTTACCTATCACACAAGACACATTTTGATGATATTTGATCGCTTAAAACTGTCAAACTTGTAGAATCTATCGTTTTTAATGCACTTAGGACTTTTTAAATACTAACGTATCGGCACATTCGAATAGCGTCGGTGAAACATTTGCCGAGCTCGCACAAGGTTATGACGCGCGGTCATAAAACAACACCATGTCCAAATATTGATTCTTGTACATAATTATTAAACTTCACAACACAACACACACACAAAGTCACTGAATCCAGCCACGAGCTTCAAGGTTTGAAAGTCTTCGGAGATAATTTTACGTCACACTTAAAAGTAGTGAAATTAGTAACTGATAGAAAATAAAAATTTGAACCCTGACCCACACCTAAGGCACACGCACACGCGGCCGCGCCTCGTGTCGCCGAGTCGCCGGCGCAACCTATCAGGAAGCAGGAGCGCGCCTGGCGGTATTTATTTCATTTCAATAGAACTGCGAAGTAGCCTACATCTGAGGTGCCGCGCGCCGCCACACGGCTCGCGCGGTGCATTTATTTAATAATAGGTTAGGCGTAGGTAGTACTATCATCTTGTTGGTATACAGCGGCCAAACGTAATTGATTTGCGCGCAATATTAATTAACAATTATTAAAATGTAATATTTTTTTAGTATGTTTTAATTTTTTATCTGTTTGTTTTAGACTTTATTTACGGAGATATAATGTTTTAAAGCGTTTTTTAAATCATAATTTTGATAACAATAATTTTCAATTTTATAGTTCATAAGTACTTGGTACTGTGTATAGAATCTCAGGTTAAAAGGATGCTAATGAATTCAAACTCACTCTGTATATGCAACCATAATACTACGTAAAAAAGTTAAAAGAAAAAGTATATATTTTTTTATTGTTGCCTTACAATGTTTCTTTCATAGTAACTCAGTAATTTCTAACCCGTCGTATGCTTAGATGCAGATCTGCACGAGACACAATGTTATTTCTATTGTGTCTGATATTGTAGCATACGAGTGGCTAAGGTAATCATTCAAGGACATTAAAAACTCATCTTGATCCGAAGCAAACTGACTTTTTGCCAGAACATCACAAACTTATTTATAGGAATTATAATAGCCTTCCTTACTACAAACATTTTATTTCGCCGAAAATTTGAACAATTTTAACAGTAAGTACATTTAATATTAATGTTAATATTATTATGAACTAATTCAAATAAATTTTCGACTAATTTCATTAATTTAAATCCGTTGATTTCAATGATTGTACAAAATGAATAAATTAGATGTACTTTAATGTCAACCGAGACAATTAGGCCGAAAAAATATTTAATTCTAAGGCGTCTCCACTGGCCTCTATTATTTTTCGAGCAGTAGGTATTTTAGCCCTCATAATTCAGATCATTGATAATAGCATAATCTATATCCTTCACGGAGTAGGGTACCTACACAAATGTACATCAGAATTACTCGACCATGGAGACTGTAAAATGGGTATTGATCTTACCTGAGAAGCATTATTAGCGAAGTGATTCTTCGCCTCGTGAGCCATATCCCTTGCTTCCTTGGCTCTGTCGCTGGCCGTATACAGTTGTTCTGTGATGCTGTTGATACTTTCTTCAGCGGCTGCTATCTTTTCTTGTACTGCGGGCACGTCTAATGTTGCTTGTTCGGCTTGTTGACGAGATTTTGTTACTTTGTCGCTGAATTCTGTCAACAAAACGTGACGTAAATAAACTAGACTGTTTTGTTTATTAGCCTACTATACTGACGCCACTCTGCCTGATGGTAAGCAGCCAGTGGAATACAGAAGTGGTGGACACCATTCCAAAAGCCAGACTACTGGTATGGTGCCTCCACTATGGGGGTTTAGTGAGATACTTTTTCACGCCCTCTTAAAATACCCAGGCTCATAATTAATAAAATTATGTAATCATTTTTTAATTACGTATTAAAAACAACTTCTCAAAGACAATAATTTCTACGTTATTTTAAAACTTATAAAAAGGGACAAATTTCTTCACGATGTTTTTCTACCTGTATATTAATACTAGCTTTCCCCGACGGGGTTTCATCCACGTTTTTCCTTACTGCCCTGCCCCTTACATAACATATAACCTTCCTCAAGAACTGGGTTATCATACGCTAAAAGAATTTTACAAATCCGTCTGGTAGTTCCAAGTATTAGCACGTTCAAACAAACTAACAATCTTTTCCACTTTATATAATAATATACATAAATCTTGAAATACGTGCGTACATGTATATTTACAACAATGTATTAAAAGTAGTGAGTTAAATTAACAACTATGTATGGTCCTGGCAAGTACCAATGCAATTTTTCAAATCATATGTGTTTTCTAAGTTTATCTTGGACATTTCTGACTGACGGTGAAGGAAAACATCGTGAGGAAACCGGGACTTAAAAGTCTAAAATTGGCAATCCGCCTTGAGCAAGCGTGGTGATTAATACTCATGCCTTCTCTATATGAGAAGAGGCCTTTGCCCTGCAGTGGGAGAGTAAACAGGCTGGTATTATTATTATGTATAAGCAGTTTCTACGCACAATATTGTCTCACTAACCTTTAAGGGTTTTATGTATCTCATGCGCATCTTTAAGCGTCTGATTGGTTAACTCGACGTCGTTTCTCGCGTGTTCCTGTAGCTCATCAAGCCTGGCTAGTAAGTCGTTCAGTTCGTCCTGTCTATCATGACCCTGGTCTAATAGACCCCGGCCTTGTTTGATCGCGTTCTCTAATTGATTTAACGTGTCTTCGTTGTTTTCTTGTAAGCGTTGGAGTTCTGAGGATTTTTCGTCGATCTAGAATTACAAGAATTAAAGATAGACATAATTTTTTTGTGAAATTAGTGTGTATTGGAATAAAAATGGCTTTCCCAATGTTTTTTTTTATATTATCCTACCAAAGTGACTCCATTTTGCTTAATAGTAAGCGATCAGTGGAATCCAGAAGTGGCGGACACCATTCCAAAAGCCAGACTACTGTTATGGTGGCATCCACTATGGCGGTTTAGTGAGATACATTTTCACGCCCCGCTTAAAAGACTCAGGTTTATAATTAGATGGGAACACATGAGCTGGTAAAGTGTTGGCATTTATGGTAGTAATAGTAGTAGTTTCTGATGTTATTGGATCGAAAAAGTAATTCTAATAGAATGTCGATATACAGTACAATAATAGATAGTAGATAGATGTATTCGTGACCTTTGTGGGGCGGTGGTACTGTGTATGGACTGCCACGCCAAGGTCGCGGGTTCGATTCTCGCTCACTGCAAATATTTGTGTGCACAAACATGTCTACTTGCATTGGTCTGGGTGTTTCTATGTATAATATGTATGTATTTACAAATATATTTACAATAAAAAGTATTTAAGTAAGAATATCCGCATTCTAGAACCCATAACACAAACTATAAAAAATATACTTACTTTTGGTCTAGATGGCGTTGTGTATAGTTGTTATAATATTATTATAGAAAGAAAGTTATGAAATAATTTTATCTAAATGAGAGTCGAACACCTAAATATCACTTCGGTACTTTTCCTTTTCCTATAGCCTTGTTCCTAAGCATAGTTAGTGCAATACTTAAAAGCTATCACAATTAATATTTGATATATCACTTACCGTTTTATTCATCTCGACCGCATCCTCACTAAGCTTGCTAAGCTTGATATCAGGTAACAATGTAGTGTTTACTTCAGCATACAGCCCTAGGGCTTCGTCGTACACAGTCTTAGCTCGTTTGAGCGCTTGGTCTGCTAATTCAGTCATACTATTGAGCTTCCCAGATGCGGCATTCAACTCGTTAGTTAAAATTTGAACTTTATTACTGTTCGAAGAGAGTTGGTTTTAGTATTTGATTAACTAATTATACTATAATGTTCATGTTAAATTTTAGGAGGAGTGAACGTTTATGCCGACATTTTTGAGGGACTTTTACTAAAGCGTTATAAAAAGTAATAATAATAATAATAATAATAATAGTAAATTTATTTCTAAGTATATGGTACATGGAGATCTTAATGCTAAAAGTTTCACTTAGACTACCGTTGCCGGTGTAGAAATATTAATTTTAAAGATTAGAAAGAGATTAATTAGAAAGAGTAAGTAATCATTGCGCTTATAGTTCTATTTTTATAGTAAAATAATATTTTTTATACAAATTTCACCTAATTCTAAAACGTTAGCAGTACATATTTTTAAAATATAGCTCAGATTAAATGATAAAAATTAAAATCCACGAAATATTACACTAAATTGCGACGTTGTCACTCATAAGTTGTAAATCCTCATAAGATCACTTACCTTATATTAGCCTGTTGAGTAATTCCTTCTTTAGCTATCCTATTCGCCGTAAGGGAAGTATTAAAAGCCTTATCGGCTATTTCCTTGATGTTTTTAGCATCAGTTTCGAGCTTTTCAGCCAATAGCCGCGACTCCTTAGCCAAGGCAGACATGTCCACGGATTGCTTGCCAAACTGGTCCGAACGATTGCGAGCTTTTGATAACGTTGCTGCCCCTTCACCGTCTAAGTATTCCAGAGCGCTCTAAAATATAGGATTAGAGTTTAAAATTAGGGTTCACTAGCTGCGATCCACGGCTTTACCCACGCGTAAACTATGTTATCTCTCAGGAATCAGACCGATTTTCACGATAAAAAGTAGCCTATTAACTAATTTTCATCGAAAACGGTTTAGCCGTTTAGGCGCTGAGTGGTAAAAACATACACACAGGCACACGCTCACGCACGTACGCACGCACGTACGCCATAACTTTCGCATTTATAATATGAATAGGATAGGAAACTTACGCTAATTTCTTTCTGCGCCGCTTCAATAGTGTCTTCTGCTTTCGATACGTTGCCTTTACTCTTTTCAACTGCCTCGTTGCCCTCGTAACTCTCATCTTCTATTTTGTACAGCATATTACTAAAAAATAATAAAACGCTAGTTTCTTGACATGAAGGCTTTTAATAAGGCTTATTATAAAGGCCAGGGTATTGACAGTACTTGAGATTTTGAGTTATATTTGTTGTAAAGACCACATATTTGCTTTACCAATTTTAATTTACATTAAAACTTAATAAGGATCATTATGACTGAAAACTGTCACAATACTAAGGTCACTTGCAAACAAAAATAGACCTCATGGTTTTATGATGTTGATTGTTAACTGCACCGTTGGTCTAGTGGTTAGTGTAATTGACTACGACGCCAGGTGTCGTGGGTTCGATTCCCGCGGAAGGCAAATATTTGTGTGATAAACATTTGTATTTGTCTTCAGTTTGGGTGTTTTCTATGTATTTTAAGTATGTATTTACAAAAAAAAAGTACGTATATGTATTATATTTCAATTATCTAGTACCCTTAACACAAGCTCTGCTTAGCTTGGGACTGGATGACGATGTGTGATAGTGTCCACATATTATAAAAAAAAAAAAAAACATGATATACAAACGACATTTACTCTAAGGGTGGTATTAGCAATTTGATGGCTGACTATACATAAATCAACTAATAAATAATACCACAACAACCACACAACGCCATCTAGACCCAAAGTAAGCATATATTAATAGCTCGTGATATGGGTTCTAGAATGCGGATACACATACTTTTTACTTATTTTTTGTAATCATCAAATCTCACTAAGTTTTACTTGACAATCTAAGACAAAAATACTAAGTATGACTTATCTTACTTATTAAGTACTATCGAACCAGTTGAATCATGACCCATTTTGCTAATATTTCCCATAAAACTGTCAAACTTGTAAGATCTATAATAATGTACTTATTACGTTTTAAGTACTAACATAATAACAGTGTACTCAGTATAATGTCAGTGTTTAATAAAATGACAACAAGCTCGTTGCCAGGGAAATCAATCTTTACGCAAATTTTGAACAACTTGCATTTATTCAAATGCAGTATTTTGCAAAGAAAAAAGAAAAAGGGGGTAAGGAAAAAGAAAAGGGGAAAAGGAACAAGGAAAAAAGAAAAAGGAAAAAAGAAAAAGAAAAAGAGGAAAAAGAAAAAGAGGAAAAAGAAAAAGGAAAAGAGGAAAATGAAAAAGGGAAAGGAAAAGAAAAAGAGGAAAGGGAAAATAAAAAGGGGAAAAGGAAAAAAGAAATGTAAAAAGGTGAAGATTAGTTTCTTTTCTAGATATACATACCTGACATCAGCAAGTCTGTCAGCCAGTTCAGTCAAGTTATCAATGAGGGTGGCTCCAGGACTATTGCCTCCCGCCACTTGGGCTTCTTGTGATAACCGATCAATATCTTCTCGAACCTTCTGTAGTTCTTTGTCGAAGTCCGCGTTTTCGACTACGGTGGGTGCTTTTGATATTTTTGATAAAATCTACGAAAACAACGGTTTTTGGTTAAATTATTGTAAGATTAACTTGTTATCACTTAGCGTCTAAAAGGTTAAATCGATTTTGATGTAAATTGGTATGTAGATAGATTCGGTGCCGGAGACGAACATAGGCTACTTTCTATCCCGAAAATCAGTCGGGTTCTTGAGGGATGTAAAACATATTTTACGTGCGGGTGTTACACATAGTTACACTTTATATTACTGCTCTGCTCCCAACACCATTAGCGTAATATTACATAGCCTATACCTTCCTCAAGCACTAAGCTGTAAAACGCAATAATATTTAAAACCGACTGGTAGTTCGTGAAATTAACGCGATTAATTAAAAATATTATTATCTGGCAATCGACAAGAATGGCCTGTGGACTTCTTGCCAACTCTTCTCACGGCCCTACTTCATCAACAAAATGTTTATTTTAAACAAAAATGATGAATTAAAACGATGGTATACTCCATTTCTTACAGATACACTATAAAATTATTATTACAGGATTTTTTTAATTATGTTAAATAAGAAGGACAGTTCTAATTACAGTCAAGAAAGAACTAACTAAAAACTCGAGCCATTACTTTATAACTAAATATTTCGAACTCCAACAATAAGTGGTTGGGTCCAAGAGAGACTGAGCAACAAATTAAGGACACTATATATCATTAATGCTCTAAACTAGCTACGGGCTATGGCTTCACCCGCGCGTACAATAAGTTTTATCTCCCTCAAAAACCAGACAAATTTTCTAACCGTATCTGACACCGATTTTTAATTCTAACACATACCAATTTTCATGAAAATCGGCTCAGTCATTTAGGCGCTCAGTGGTAACACACACACTCACAAACTTTCGCATTTATATTATTAGTAAGCTTCTTCGCCTTTGTATACATACATCATCCAACTCCATTAACTCCCTGCGGTGATTGTTCACGGCGTCTTGAACTAAGTTGTAGCAAGCAGGACAGTCTTCACAACCTTGGCCATCAGCACGACGCTTTTTGTTCTCCATACATCTAAAAATAGGATGTTATTAATTAACTAGCATTCAGCGGCGCGGTTTCACCCGCAACTATGCTTACTGCTCTACTCTCGTCGTGAATAGCGTGATGTTACACAGCCCTCCCCTACCCCATTCCCAGCTACCATAGTGGTGGCCACCATACCAGCAGTTTAGCTTTTGGTATGGTAGCCACCACTTCTGGATTCCACTGACTGCTTACCATCAGGCAGGCTAATATAAAAAAAAAAGATTGTAATACGTTAGAAAGAGACGACACATAATTTTCGTTAGGCAAAGAGTGATTCGCATTCTCACGCAGGCGACGCCACTGGCAACAGCTAGTTAGGTACACTTGTCTATGTGTTCATGAATTTTTGTAATATTGTATTTTAATCATTTGTTTTTGGCTTAATTAATTCATATATTGTAACCCAGTTTGTACTTTTAGTTATTTAATTTTGTACATTCATACACAATTTTCTATTGTTTTATGAGTAAATGAATTGAAATTGAACTTACCTATCACACCGTCTTCCCTCAACATTTTCCTGACAGGAACATTGTCCGGACATGTCACATTGATAGTTAGTAGAACCCCATTCATCACAGTCACAATCGCGACACCCATCTGCTGAGAAACCGTAGTGATACGCACGACAACGGTCGCAGTGTGCACTGTAACAAATAGCATTAAATTAATACATTTTTGTCCAAATAGCTCAGTGGATAAGGCACATTCGTAAGCACTAGGTAGTGGGTTCGAATCCGGGCAAGTGCAAATGTGATTTTTTGAAATCATATGTACTGAGGAAACCTAGACTTAAAAGTCTAAAATTGCCAATCCGCCTTGAGCAAGCGTGGTTATTAATGCTCATGCCTTCTCTATATGAGAAGAGGTCTTTGCCTTGCAGAGGGACAGTAAACAGGCTGGTATTATAATACATTTTACACACAAATATAACTTCACGTCGATCTTTCATTACTAGAGTAAGCAGAGACTATAGAACGTCATTTCCTGCGATTCAATAATTTCTTTGTCTCTTCAACATTCATTAATCATTAATAATATAATAATATGTGGACACTATCACACACCGTCATCTAGTCCCAAGCTAAGCAGAGCTTGTGTTATAGATACTAGATTTTTTTTTGTACTTAGAATACATAGGAAACACCCAGACTGTAGACAAATACAAATGTTCATCACACAAATATTTGCCTTCCGCGGGAATCGAACCCACGACACCCGGCGTCGCAGTCAGCTACACTAACCACTAGACCAATGGTGCAGTCAGCATTTACACACAATATGTCGATAACAAGTGCTTAAAATTGTGTCTATTGTCAACATCACCTATTTGGTCCGTCTATGGCGACCCCTACAGACTTTCTTAGGCATTTTCGCTCTACAAGTCTGCTAGATTTCCGCAGCGCGGTTTCACCTACGTCTTTGCTTACTGCTCTTCTCCCGTCGCCAGTAGCATGATGTTACATAGCTTATAACCTTCTTCAAAAATTGAGCTATCATACACAAAAATAATTTTGCAAATCTGACTGGTAGTTGCAGAGATTAGCGCGTTCAAACAAACAAAGGAACAATTTTCCGTTTTATATTGTTACGTGTCAGGATGGGGTTTGATGTAAAATGCCAGTTACGCGATAATGAGTTTATTAAAGACTCACACAACACACTAACAGTAACAAAATAAAGCAATAAACACTTATACTGCACTATAACGCTTCGTATATCGCTCTTCGTAAACTTCCGTATCACTTAGATGTTCGCTCTAGATCGCTGTATTCACAAATGAATGAATTGCCGACGTTCGAATCCTTTTTGTAGCCATTCAATAAATTTCTAGAACCTTCCTGCTATTGCTTCAAAGTTGCCGATAAATCTCGATAACAAAACAATGAGTGTAGGTAGTTATGTGTGACGAAGCCACCCTAAACAAACAGAAACATTCCTACTTCTGATAAACTTGTAACCTTAACCATGCAGACAGTGTTCTGTTACCTTATTGTTATTACTGTTTTAATAAAGTCAAACATTAACCGTAATAAGAACCAATGTGTAAGGTGGTCCGATAGAACACCAGGTTCCCATGCTTTATTTAGTATATATACACCTGTCAGTACGACATGAGAGCCTTCTGCTCACCGACAGTCCGCGTAAGGTTGTGAAAGCCATCAGAGGCTAACAACCCACACCACACACAAAAAAAAAAAAAAAAAAGACAATAGTCAGTTCTTAAGTTCCAGTCTCTGTCTTAACATAACGTCAGCTTAAGTGTAAAAATATTGTATTTTAAATGAAATAAATATTTATATTATAAAACGCTTCTAAATAATTTGACTAGGTACTTAGCTGCGACGCGTAGGTATGCCTACCGCCGATGAGCTATTGTTATACGTGTAGGTAGGTACTTGCGAATGTTCTAGCGTAGGTGTAATCGTCGTAACAATATAATGGTATAGAATTATCCTACTTCCAATTAGAGAGTGATGGAAATTGACTTATTTTACTTACCCATCAATGCCCGGTTTGCAATAACACTGCCCGTTGAAAGCGTCACAAGTATTGTTGTAAGATCCTTCTAAATTACACTCGCAAGGCTCACAACCAGTGCCAGAATTTATGTTGAAATATCCATCCTAGAAAACATAATAGAATAATTATTGCACATCACAAAGTACAAATCATGTACTTTTCCTAGCTTCCCACGGCGCACCTGTATTTTCGCTTACTGCTATGCTCCCGTCGCTAGTAGCGAGATGTTACATAACCTATAACCCTCTTTAAGAACTGGGCTATCATACGCAAAAAGAGTTATTCAAGTCCCACTAGTAGTTCCAGAGATTAGCGCGTTTAAACAAACAAACTCTGTCATTTTATATAATAGTATAGATATAGATGATATATGCTGGCACTATAATAGAGTTTATCTTGGATATGATTGTGCCAGCTTCGTGGCACTGGCACAGCTTGCACTCGACATTCTAGTATTGTGTTATCTGTGGCTACCGTACCTACCTCACACTTATCACAGTTCCTGCCAATGACATGCGGGTGACAGGAGCAGAAGCCTGTGAGTGAGTCGCACTGAGGCGGGCCCTCAGCACTCTCTATTGTGCCAGCTTCGTGGCACTGGCAAGGCTTACAGTCACCCTTCTTTTTAGGGTCTAAAGCATCACCGAAGTATCCTGAAATAGTTCAATTTATAATGTCAGAATTTTTTTTGTCTGTATATTAAACAGAGAGATTTTTATCCAATCGTGACGTCATAAACCACGAATACTAATTTGAAGGCTAAAAAAATTGAGGCAGATTTGAACCAAAAAAATTTTTTACACATTTCTTGTTAAAATTAAAAAAAATTGTTTACTGGCCTGTTGGTCTAGTGGTTAGTGACCCTGACTGCTAAGCCGGAGGTCGTGGGTTCGATTCCCACCCAGGACAAACCTTTGTGTGATGAGCATTATTGTTTGTTCTGTGTCTGGGTGTAATTTATCTATAATATGTATGTATTTACAAAAAAAAAAATGTATATAAGTAGTATAGAAAGTTCTGCTATTATAATAATAATAATATAACATACCACTCAAACACTTATCACAATGATCGCCAGCAGTATTATATATACACTTCAAACATTCGCCTGTAGTCCGGTTACAATTGCCCACTGCATTCGGGTCAACATTGCCGTTACACTGACAAGGTTCACACTGCTTCGCTGGGCCAAACTGACCCGTGGGGTCACCGAAATATCCGTCAGCGCATACTTCACATTTAGGTCCTAGAATAAAAATACACTATATATTATTGACTGGCCTGTTGGTCTAGTGGTTAGTGACCCTGACTGCTAAGCCGGAGGTCGTGGGTTCGATTCCCACCCAGGACAAACCTTTGTGTGATGATCATGATTGTTTGTTCTGTGTCTGGGTGTAATTTATCTATAATATGTATGTATTTACAAAAAAAAAAAATGTATTTAAGTAATATATCAGTTGTTTAGTACCCATAGCACAAGCAAATATAATTGCTTAATTTGGGGCTAGATATCGCTGTGTGAATGTGGTAGAATATTATTATTATTATTATTATTATTATTATTATTATTATTATTATTATTACTCGCTGTACCAAATCATAACTTCTCTGGTAACTTTACATACAAAAGTATGTTGGCTGATTCAACGCCAGAGAACAAAAAAGTCAGTCTTTTCTTTCTTTCTTTTAAAAAGACAACTCCCGCACTAGGGATCAAACCCTGTGTCGCGAGGGACATTGCAAAGATACATTTAACATAGTCGATCAACAGAGAAACCGGTCCAAAATTAGAAAACTATCGAACCAAGACCCACCATAAGCTGATTTTGCCAATCCATCTAAATGCAAATAGTTCAAATTTCTTTTGAAGACACATTTCCTTGGCAACGATTAAAAACACATTTTACTAAGTGCATTTATACACAATAGATGTTACAAGTTTTACAGTTTTAAGTGAACTATCAGCAGAGTGGTTGATGATTCAGTTCATTTGTTTGTACTTTGCAAAGTGTAGTATTTGCATTTATTTTTTAAACAACATTCACAAGGTTGTCTCATTTTCCATGTGTTATGACTACGACACATCAATAGCGTAGGCAACCATATGGAACAGCTTTTCAAAATCCATTCTAGTTGATATGAAAATCCATTACGAATAATACAAAAATCCAATATGGATGCCAATTTTTCTAGAAATAATAGAACTAAAGTTTGTCACTCACCAGCATAACCCTCAGGACAATCAGTACACACAATATTGCCATCCATAAGCTGAATACATCCACTATCTTTGGGGCATGGACAAGGCTTACAATCCTCAGAGGTTCCGGCGATAGCATTGCCATAAAATCCTTTGGCACACAGCTCGCAATTACTACCAGTTGTGTTATGCTTACAGATACAGAATCCTTAAAAAAATATTAAAATATATAATCACGCTTTATTCTGAAGAGGGTAGGCTATATAATGACATGAGGTGTTGGGTACAATGCAGATTGCAGGTTAATAATAACCTAATCACTATAACCTCATATTAATACTTAATTATGTGTTTAAATCAGTGAGTGTAAACACAGTAGATACAAGCATCCCTTGGTCCCTCCCTATTCCTTGTCATATAGTTCTTTTCTCTCACAATGGACAAAAGCTTGTGTTTCTTTTGCGTTAGTTTTAAAACACAATAAAGTCCATAAGCTATTGTAATCGCTTACCATTAGATAGACCTTATTCTTGTTTACTACTGCATTTGTATAAATAACCAATCCCTTTCTTACAGGTGGCAAAAGAGTAGATCAATTTCCTTGAGATGCTAAACTAAAAAAAAATTAATAACTTACCAGTCGCAGTATCACAAATATGCGCATGCCCATTACAATCACAAGGTATACACGTCGAATATGGGCCGCCATTAGCGGGTTCATGCTTATATCCAGGCGCGCATTCCTCACAATAATCACCCACATAGGCCTTCGGACAGGAGCACTTTTCAACCCAGTTAGCAGGAGCAGAGCCTTTTTCTCTCCCTATTTTAGCAGTTTCTAACTTAAAATTCATCATAAACCCTTCGCCTGGTTTATTATAAGTGCCTCGTATTTTTATAGCCGTTAGATTTTGCAGTAAAGACATGAATTCGAAGTTGGATAATGTAGGCGTCCAGCCATAGCGAGGGTCTTCATGTAATCTAAAGCTGTATTCTTGGGCCTGTAACAATTTTAGAGGTCAGACTAAAAGATTTTTTAAATTTGTTTACACACATATTATTCACACAGACGTATATTCGCATAGCAATAGTCTTCATTATTTAAATTTGCAATGCATATAACAAATATTTAAACATAAACCAAATAATTACCTGATTAGTAGGTTCTGGATTATTTTGTGCATAAATATTAATAGATACAGATGCTCTTGGACCCTCCAGGATGATATCTTGTGATGATGGATAGCCTCTAACCTCGCCAAGACGTAATGAGAACTTTAAGTCATGGTTGTATGAAGGTCGTTGGTCACCAAGGAATTGTGAGGAAGCTACAAAGTATAGAGTTTCCGCGCCTCTTGATTCAAGAGCTGTAAAAAGTAGGAGTAAGTCATTTTACTTTTTATTGCCGACAATGGCGGCAAGCAGTAACTGTCGCTCTACACATTGCTCCTGCAATGTCATGGACTCTGCGAAGCCACTGCCTACCGTGAAGGGAATGAGCTATGTGACGGTTTAGGGAGGTGAGGAAAGAAGGGAAATTGGGTTTCCAGTGCACTCAATATTTAACTTACCAATATTTTGTGTATTAGCATTGAACTGTAACGGTGTCGGTCGTTCCTGTTCATCTTCAGCAGTCCATTTCTCAGCATCTCTGATGAAATGTGCACTAATCTCATGTGCTTGGTATTTAGGTGCAGAAGAACATTGGGAAGAATGGCCGAAACAGAAGCATGGTGTACAGCCAAACTCATTGCTTAGGTCCAAGTTGAAGAAACCGGGTTTACATCTGCAAGTTATATTGTTTGATTGATATTGATATAAAATATAGCAAATTTAATTAAGGGATGTATACAACATACAAGTAAAACAACTGAATGAAACAACAAAGGTCTGAGTGCTGGACTGTTCTCTACATAGTTAACAATGGTTTGGTTTTTCTTTTATAAAGGCCACTAGTACTGGAAACTATCATAATTATCTATCTGTTAACTCTTTACATGTTTTATGCGGTTAATTTAAAGGCAAATCAGTAGAATCTCATAATAACTCTATTAAAGCATGTCTGTTTCAACTCGTTCACTCTAAAGTAAATTTTAATGATGTAAGTCAATTCAACTCAATACAATATGTAATGAATTGAATTGACTTACAAAAAAATTTAATAACCTGGTGATTAAAGAGTTGCTAGAGTTTCTTACCAGTTCTTCTCATGGCCCTACCCTACGCCAGCAAACTGGCTGTAGGTTAATTTGCTGACATTTTGTTTTTTTTTACGTTCATAAGTGTTAATTAAATTAACCTAAATGAATAAATATATTTGACTTTGATTTAGAGCTTCTGAGAGTCTATTCAGAGTGACTAAGTTAAATTATTTAAGCTATACTTATGATCTTGGTCAGAATTGACGAGTGAAGTTTGGTAGCTATAGTACACAGCTGTAGCAGGGGCATAACCATGATGATTCTGTTAAGTACCACATAACACCAGGTCTGACATTTCAATTTATCCAACACTATCATATCAGTTGAAAGATATTCACCAATGGTATGTTCATTGATGAATGTCTCCCCCAATTTTCGTCACCTTTGCCAGTCGTGAACTGAGGTCTACCCATGATGCTTTCCATACCGTGGTCGCAACTCTAGAAACTTCCTGACAGTCCTGCTCATCACCACTTCATCTACCAACAACAGCAAAAATACTCACTCTCTGCAGCGCTTTCCTTCGACATTCTGTTTGCACAGACACACACCAGTCTGCGGATCACATTGCGGCGTGTTGTCATAAGACCCGGAGTCGTTACAGCCACAAGGCTTACACCCCTGTGCTGCAAACTCATAGTGATTGGGCGCACAGACATCACACTTGTCGCCGGTCACTCCTGGCTTGCACTGACACTTGCCTTCAGCATTACATTGGAGGCTACGTGATCCTGAAACAGTAGTCTCGGTTAATTTATTATTCACATAGATTAATAGTCAACATTGAATTACAAGAGATCTGATTACTTTACAGTTTTAAAGCTTCAAATAGCTTACATGACTTCTTTTTACAAACTGTCTCCAATCCAGTAAATACAATTTCATATTATTTTTTTAATTCCAACAGCCCGCATTTTATACTTTTTGACAGCACGTCCGTTGACGTCAGAGTGGGAACTAGAGATGAGACGTATTTACGCTAACAGGTTTTAAAACCAGGGTTTCGCTTCGAAGTACGGCGCCCTTTTACGAGCAGACAATAATTGCAAGTATGAAAGTATGTGCTACAAGGTGAACGCGCGATAGCATAGAATAGAAACACGATTCATATTTCAATGATAAAAAACACACTCGTATTTTGTTAATAAAAAAATACTTTGATCTTCAAAGTTTACTTTGATCTCCTATATCGGATGGGATGACAAATACTTTCAAGTATTTTAAAACCTGGTTTTTGATCCTAGTATTTTTACGTACTTGTACTTAGAAGCCCTGGTATATTATAGTATATTGAATTTTGCAAGTACAGTCAAAGTCAAAGTCAAAGTCAAAGAATTTATTTCATTTTGATCATAAAGTATGATGCTTATGAAAAGTCAACATAACATGAAGTCAGCCAATTGACCTACCTACAGCCAGTTCGCTGACGAGGTAGAGCTGTGAGAAGAACTGGCAAGAAACTCACGCCACGCGCCACTCTTTTCAATCGCCAGATAATTACAGTTATTTGTATGACTTACAATTTAAACATTCAACGCAACCAAAGAACCATACAAAGTAAATTATTACAAATTAACGAATTAATATAATTATAATTATAGTATATCTCTATAACTAGTGGAAACCTTCCGTTGAAAAAGGTAAATAATGCTTGTAACTTTATAATAGTCAAAGTTCCCCAGATTTTGTGTGTCTAAAAATAATGTTTTTGCTCAGTAGTGAAAATAAAGTGCTGCAGTTCCACGTCACTCTTCGACTCACTATCTTTACAAAAAATCGATCTACAATTCGATTCGAATCGATCATACTAAAATCGATTCATGTTCAAATCGAGCATTAAAAGATCGATTTTCGATTAATCGCGCCAATTTCAAACATGGCTAATATTATAATATAGATACAGGACATTATTGATGACCATTTATCACAAATACAAGTAATTAGATAGAAGTTATTAAATTACTAAACATGATATCACGCCTATGTTCCTCCGAAAGAATAGGTAGAGGTGGGGATGGAACCCAGGATCTTTTGCTCAGCAGCAGTAGTGCTTGCAAATTTAAATTTAAATTTCTAGTCTGGCTTAGGTAAGTCAGTCAATAATTTAATCAAATTTTAAGTTTATAATATTTAATTAAAGTTAAATACAAATTTAAGCAGCAATTACATTTCCCAGTATTTTAAGTCGAGTGACTTTAAAAAAATTAACTTATCTAATCGCTCAGGATCTGAACGACTCCTTTCGTCAGTCGCAATATTTGCCGCAATAGAAAAAAGCATTTCACAAGGAACAGATGTTCCAATTATGTAAAATAAAATGTTATTTTGTTAACGTTGCGTTTGCAGTTAACGCCACCTTTGGAAGCATTCATAAAAATGTACTCTATGATGCGTTTAAATTATCGACCAAGTACTACCTGTTGCTTTCACAGCAAACAATTAATTGACCGGTCCGATTCGGGAGGTTTATGGATCGATTCATTGCATCGATGTAAGGTTAAAAAACTATCCGAAAAATCGATTATATCATTCAAAATAATCGATTTTAGATAAATCAATTTTAAATTGACATGCTCACGATAAGTCAAATGTCAATAGTGTCACTGTGAGACTGTGTCAAAATCCAGTTTTCAATGTTTTCATCAACACACCAACTTTTGCTCTAAAATCTTTGTTTCTACATTCTACATTTTTTATTTGACTCAGACAAGAATGACCGCTATTCTTTGGTTCAGTAGCCATTGCCGAGGTAAAAAAAACCATTTCGGAAGCTTACCAAAAAAACTCTTGATAATTGAATACATAATGCAGGCATTTCATTCTAAGAGAACAAGTGCTAACAGTGAGGCAGAAGAGTGCAAAATAGTAGTTAGTACAACGTCGTCATTCGTTTCTTCCTGTCTTCATTTAGTAACATAATGAGAAGTTGCTAAACAATCGGCCTAACTAAATTTTTGTCGGTCGTCAGATTTATGCACATAATTTTCAAGACATATTAAGAAATCACTGATATGGTGTCAAAAAACTAATGATAGACTTGCATGCAGGTGTTTAATTGTTAATTTATAATACTTAAAACACAATCTGTACATAAAAGATTAACATGTGCTATTAATGTGATGACCTGATGACAAGCAGTTACCTATGGCTGGTTGCAATACCAGGCATATCACTTGTTTATTGTCATAAACCAGAATGCAACAAAAAGTCCTATTTAAAATAAAACAAAGATAAAACATTAACTTACCAGTAGGGTTACAATTACAGGGTTGACAGATATCTCCAGATCCCTGGAAGAAGTTTTCTTTGCATCTCTCACAGTTGGCACCGTCTCTGTTTTCCGCACAGTCGATACAATGGCCGCCGTGGCCAGTGCGTTCATAAAGGTCTTTGTCGAAGTAGCACTTGTTGGAGAAACCGTTGCAGTTGCAGGCTGGAAGGTTTTTAGATTATTTGGTAAGGAGTTATTATCCTAGTACGCAAATGCGAACTAGAACTATGCGAAGGTAGCTGTTGATGCCAAACAATACTTAAAACCAGCATGATGTAAAAAAGCTATTTACATTATGTCAGTTTTGTAAATAGCTTGTTTTGTAAAACAACCAGTTTTACAAAGCAAGCTGTTTTATTTATTTCAAAAGGGACTTGAGTAAATAAAGATTGTTTCAGTGTAAGTTTATTCAGTGATTAAACTATATCTTTCTTAACCCTTTCTTGGACACTATTGTAGACACAATAGATGTTTTATTATCATCACCGCCATATCCGTTTACTGTCCCAGAAATTGTTGAATAAGTGTTTTAGTTCTGAAGTAAAAGTATCGCTGTGGCACTTAATTTCGCTAGGCACTTAGCAGTGAAAAAAGGCATGCGCAACAAACAAAACATATTATTAAAAAATTAACAGCCCATTTGCCTAAAACAAACTGAATATAAAGAAACCCATTTTCTTCTCGTTCTGAAGCTACTTCGAAATGGCTTAGGTATTATGTACCCTATGTCACTCCCACAATCGATACGAATCTAATGACATTTCATACGTTAAAATCCATCAAGCCATTTAGGCTGTACAGCGTGTAAAAGAAATAGATAGACATACATACACTCAAAAAACATTACCCTCCTTGATTTGGGCAGTCAACCACAAATATATAAAAAGAAATATTAAATAAGCTCTGCGATTTAGCAAAGGCATATCCAGCTCTTAAACTGAGGCATCTGGATATGCCCTAGCGAAAGATACTTAGGTATGATATTGTCGAGAACTGAGAAGAGGTGTTAAGTTCGGTATTGGTTCGTCAATAAAGCTCTCATAAAAGAAACTGATTTAACAAAAAACAACAGTCGTACTTTTTCAAGATTTTCGCCATAATTTTCGTTTTTTATTTTAACATAATAAACAGTGCTCCTGTCTCTTCTCGTAATATGGAAAAACGCAAATGCAGAGTTATACTATTTTTGTTCAAATTACCTTTGCATTCATGTACGTTGGTAGGCGACGCTCTGCCCCAAGGAGCATCATTGTAGAAGTCAAGACAACGTTCACAGTCTCTTCCAGCGGTGTTGTGCTCGCATCTAGGTAAAATAAAATGTGGTGTAGAGTCATCATCAACCGGGTTGACCATAAAGAAAGAGTAAGGCCTGTTTCACCACTAGCTGCCAGTGTCTGATATATATATATATATATATATATGTCATATATATCAGATAAAACATCTTCTAGATAAGTTTGTCTTAAATTTTTAAAGAGTTTACTTGCCAGTTAAGGTTATCAGGTACTTGAGGGATTGATTTTTGAGTACTATCTGTCAGTTAAGTTTCGAATAGGTTATCTCGCACTTTATTAGCAAGTGGTGAAACAGGGCCTAACAGTTGTAAATTATTTAAGTTGTTGGTATCTGCTGCTGTCTTATATTCAACCGTATGAAACTGCCTAAACGTATCGTAATGATCCTCGGCAACCGGCCTCCTTACGAATTAACTCTTAATTCACCTGCTTTATTCACTTAAGTGCATCATCACCTGGGTGCATTAAATCCCTTTAATAGGTACCTATCCAGAATTAATTGAAAGAGTAAAGTGTTTTATTAGAATCATAAATTGTTGAAGTGATATAAAGCAAGAGGCCAAACGGCTCATAACTTATCCCTTTTATTGGAAATATACCTGTACTTATGCACATAGATAGCTGGAGAGCTTACCTGCAAGCCCTACTCCTCGCTCCACCAGGTAGTTCCTGCGTCTCACAAACAGACGCGTGTCCATTACACTTGCATCTAGCACCCACAGCCACATCGGCGATCGCATACCAATAAGATTGCAGCACTTGTACGTCGCCGAAGATCTCGTCTCCGAACGTATTGAGGCGGTCGAGCGATATTCTTAAGTCTGTTGCTGTTACCCATTCCTAAAATATAAACATCTTTATTTAGATCGAGGCCCAAATGAAGATTAAACTGCCTAAAGGACTTCTGTCCTGGGGACTTACCGCTACCTCTTGTAGCAGTATTATTTTAATGTTACTTTGTTTTGTCTTTTTCTTTTGTACCATTAAAACAAGCATGTAGACAAAGTAAGGTTATAATAAGATTGCTATAAGCCTGAGCGCCTATTCAATGTTCAGAAGGTTTCTACACTGGTAATACCTGACTTTAAGAATGTGTACTGGGAAAGTATTTCTACTCTACAAAATACATCCTTAATATAGTGAGTGTTTGTTTGTTGCTGAGTAGTAGGGCAATTGCGCGTGTTCATTTAATAATGCTGTAAGAAGAAATAGGAGTTTCCTATTTTCTTATAGATTTTTTAGAGCTTTCAAAAGCAGATAAAACTTCTCGCACATCTATTACAATAAATAATCATAATTTTAAACCTACCTGTAATTCAGGGCTGTTGTCAAACGTGAAGGCAGATGGTCTTCCTTCCAACGTTGAGAACAATACATTGCCTCCTGACAGCGGAGATATATCAGAATATTCGCTGGTACATAGCGCCCTGGTTTCAGCTCCTAACTCAGCCGCCCTTTGTTCCTGAACGCCGTAGGTATCCCGGCAAGATGCGCTGAGAAAGAACAATCGGTATTACTTTTCGGGAATTTTTCTTACATCGGGTAACACTTACACAAACTACATAATTATTATGTGTGAGTCAACGGTAACAATCGTAATAAACATTATTTGACGACGGCTTCTGCAGCGTAACGGTAGAGCGACCGACTAACAAAAGGGTCGCTAACTAAAGTCTGTTAATATTTACTTTGGATCTAGGTCAGTAGTTGTGGTGTTGTATTGTCTTCCATTTCAAAATGGAGAAGATATAAATACTGCCTTGACAAGAAAGAAGATATATGATAGAGTCGCTAAGAAGGGTTAAATGAGTCTAAAGGATCGGAACTATAGAGGCGTTTTTATGTTTCATGTCTTTTACTTACGCCTTTCTTCATTAAGGCAGAATAGACCAGTGAACTTCGATTCTAGAGTCCTAGAGACCGTTTAATTGATTTTGGATAATTAATATGCTGGTGGTACGATTCAGGGGTCTATTCAACTTTGATCACCTGGGTGTTCATAGGCGACTTTTTAGTGTCCTTTGATCACTCGAAAATAATCACCTGGGTGTTCATAGGGATCGACCATGAACACTCATTTGATCAAAGCGAATAGACCGATTCAGGATAGGTAATTAAATTTTCCTGGTAATTTATGTAAAAACTATAGTACTACGTAGCACTAGATGGCGTTTTGCTAAGGGCAACTACTACATCTTTTCCATCCTACGACAGTATAGGTACTATCCATAAAAGTACCTACTTGCTCTTTTAAACAGTGTTTTCTTTTAACATCAGATATTTAATAATGGCTGAATGCGATATAAAATTTTGTAATTTTGTTAAGTCTGACATAATTATATCCTCTTTAAATAAATGCACATTAACTCACTGTAAGGCATACAGCTAACGAAATTTGTAAATTTTTGTATTATTGCAAAAACACTTTTTGACCATATTTCTAACATTTTTGGGTTTATTTAAAGTTTGTAAGTATAATTAAAAATTCAAAATAAAAAACAATTATTCGATTGTTATCAGAAAATTTGCCGTTTCTCGCAAGCCTTCGATAGCTCAGTTGGTAGAGCGGTGGACTGTAGTTGGAATTGAATTGAAATCCATAGGTCGCTGGTTCAAATCCGGCTCGAAGGAAATCTTTTTGACTCTTTTCACATTTTGCTTAATATTTCATTGTAAATTTCAGTAAATTTTAGTAACCAAATTGCAATTTAACTGATTTTAATTATAAGTGTTCGTTGTTCTCTACATAAGTTTCAAACTACCGCTTTAGCTTGCTTGAGGAAAGCCTATGTCCAGCAGTGGTCGCTTTTTGGCTGATGATGATTAAGGTGATGATCATAATGATTTAATATATAATAAATATAAAAAAGTTCTAAAATCAACCAATATTATAGTCTTTATTTTTGTAGTAACTCACTTCAGATTAAATGCATTTTTGACCTTTACACACATTGAAAATCGCGTGCAAATAGATATAAAATGTTTTCATTACAATATTAATCATTCGCTAAGGTATTCTAAGCCCTAAAAGGTAATAAAATTATGTAGATACTTAGTGTAGAAAAATTGAGCTGGAAAATAAACAAAACTTACTTTGAAAACTAAATATTTGCATGGCAGCGCAGCGCTGTTACCGTAGGACAAACGGAGGTGCAGATTTTGTGTCATATTCAAATCATATTAACGATATAAAGTAATAAGTACCTAGTATCCGTAGTCATGTGGCTTCCCGACCCCACACACAATTATCAATTATTCCATTTTTGGTACAATCATCTTTTGCTAGTAACAATCGCATTAATGCATTCCCATCCCTTCTTTTTCGCACGTCAGCCTAGCAATTAAACAATGAGAGAGCTTATTTACGAATTTTTTTCTTATTATTAAGCGTTTTACCTTACTTGGTAATAGGAGTACACACAGATAGAAAACATACCCGATTTTTTAGGCTTGGGAACTTTTTTTGTTAGTAATATATTTTACTTGTAAGTTTGTAGAGACGGGAAATATAAATAATGTGTAATAGAGTGCGAATGTTGTGATAAGTAGTAGTTAAAGGTTATTTGTAGATGATGTCATTTCTCACTGTAAAGTTCGAAACCACTGAAACTATTTAAAATTTTCTTTAACCATTCTAAAGATGAATGTATGAAATATATTTTTTTGTGTGACAAAAAATAAAATATATAATACGCTTTAATAATGTACACTGGGACAGGTCGCAAGCACAAAAAAAATCGCGTTAAATCAGCATAGCACATTCGCATCAATATAAGTCGCAAGCATTTAAAGTAGGTATAAATAGTTACCTGAAATATTGGAACGGCTCCCAGTTTGTCTCCTCACTTGGTTTCTTGTAAATGGCAAAGCTCTGAGGTCTAGGCGAGTAAAACACGATGCGGACGTATGTTATATCGTAGGCTTTACCTGTGGGAAGAAATTTGAGATTGTAAAATATATATTTACGGGCAGCGATTAAGATAGTTATGTTAAGGATCGTCTATCCAATTCACGTATTTGTCTAAACTAATATTATAAAGAGAAAAGATTTTGTTTTGAAAAAAGTTTGTTTCCTTGTTTGTTCTGATTTAACTCAAGATCTACGTAACCAATTTAAAAAATATTTCACCTTTAGAAAGCTACAAATAGGACGGGTAACATAGGCTATATTTTATCATGATGAACATAATTTTTCAGACTTTTTTAAAAAATAGTAGGTAGATATGAATTATGCATTACGTCACTATTGGTATGATATTTTCCGTATGCGTTTATTGTAAGACCGAATGAAACTTTTGATACCGAAGCGAAGCGAAGGCGGACGTCTAGTAGAAACTTGCGGAGCGAGTATCAGCATCTCATGAAGCCGCTAAAAGTAGAGGCAAGCTAGAAGTTTGGCACTTTTGGGATGATGTCCAACTTTCAACATTACTGACTGCTTACTATCAGGCAAAGGAGAATCATTTTTAATTAGCTGATATAAAAAACCACTAATAACCATAATTTTTGCCGAGAGACGTTCCCAGACCTATCCCAAAGTATCTCAACTTTAACTTTCCTTAGCAATTATAACTACTTTTGTGTTCAACAGTATTTTTTACCTAAATGCAGTGTCAAGTTGACCTGGTTAGGGTACTGGATGCCCTCCTTCATAGTCTCCGATTGCCACCAGGTCTGGTTATCCTGTTCGTAGTGCAAATCCGTTAAGTAATAGCTCGAGAATTGTCCTGGTTGACAGCTATCACACGATCTGGAAAGAATAAGGGACTGATTCACGACCTGAAGAAATGATGCAAAATACTGAAACTTTACTTTGAAATTTGGTTTTGCCAAGACGGTTCATTATAAAAAAGACGAATAGACATCTTTAAAACATTCTGGCATACTGCTGGACTTAGGCCTCTACCAAGTTTCATCATTTTGCTTTTGCTTGCATCTTTGCCAAGTCATGGAACTACTGTGTACTTATGACCAGATCTTTACATATGTCCCAAGGTTTAGTTTTGTTCTTCGCTTTTTATTAAAACAGTTCTACAATGCTACGTAACGTTCGGTATGAGTTCTCTATAATCCTACGCTTCTCTTACCTAGGGATGACAATCTGAGATCGATTAATCGAAGAATCGATTTTTAAGGTTTTTTTTTGGATATACGATTTATCAGCAGATCATTTAAAATCGATCTTTTTCGGTAAGAATCGCCATTAAACTCGTGAGATGACGCGAGGTATTTTGTTGGTTTTATATTTACTAAAACTTGGGCAAAGAAAAGATTTTATAGTTATCGAATTTTTAGTCCTCGATTTTTTGTGAATCGATTCATCAGCTTACGATTGGAATCGATCTTAAAAATCTATCAGATAAAAAATCGCCATCTATGCTCTTACCTAGTAGATGTGCCTGCAGAAGTTTGTATGCAATACACCTTCATGCCATTATCTCCGCAAGTATTCGTCGCCTCCATTTGGACCAAAAACGCCGCGTTTTCGAATTCTGGTATACATCTCTGGAACAAAGAAAATTTAAAATTAGATTTTGGTTAATCACAGCAATCTGTGAAGAGGTCTTGCCCTGCAAGTGGCATTATATTGGGCCTATATGATAATGATGAATTAATCGCATTAAGGTAGTAGATTGTTGCCGGTTTTAGTAGATGGATCTACCGGGAAAGCACTCTCGCAGTGTATCGTGTATTACTATTATATTTTCTCTTAATACTTACTTAGATACAGTTAAGTGTATTGCCTGCGTCATTTTGCATACTACTTGAAATTGTAACTTACAAGAGATTGTAATGACTTGACGATTAAAATTAGTGGCTTGAGTTTCTTGCTAGTTCTTCTCATGGTCCTACCCTACGTCAGCGAACTGGCTGTAGGTTAATTAGCTGACATTTTGTATATTATTACTGTTAAATAGTGTTATAATTAAATTAACCCAAACGAATAACTTTGACTTATTAGGAAAACACGGAAAGTCTTTTTACTACTGTATTTCAAGTGTTAGAGTACTGGAAGCTCAATTATTACATCAAGGTGTCAATGGCTTAACTGTAACACTTACAACTGTTACGTCTTAACAGTTTCTTACAGTAGTCTTTGCTTTTAGGTGATTTTCTACAGCCATATTCATAGATTAATGGTAATCACTTATTGCGGAAAACTTATCTTGACTTACTTACTTAACTTACTTAGAATGCTTGTCTGAGCAAGTTGTAAACTCCTTGTACAGTTTTATAAACAGAACGAGATGGTGCGATATTATTATTTTAATTGATGTGTTATTTATATTTCCAATGTGTTACTTGTTTTTACTTTCTTATTTTTTCTGTTATTTCTAGTGTAAGCAATAAAGTAATTGTAACACTAGCCTTATTAAAACGTGTTTAATATACTTGATTATAATAATAAGTGCTTATACTTATGTAGATAGATAAATAAATCAATTTGCTGTCTTAAAGTTACCTATCCATCCATGAAACTAACTATTCATTTGCATAATGTCTTTAGTTTTTGCTCAGCACCCTTTGGCGGTAACGTAATACTAAATAGCTTGATTACCTAATGCAATAAGTTTATTCAAATCCGACTAGTAATTTCAGAGATGAGAGCGTACAAACAAACTGTTCAGCTATTAGTATAGATATGAAGCAAACTCCATATTTTACGAGTAACTAAAACCGTAGCAACTAGGTTTAGAGCTCTTAGAACTTAAATACATGTAATTACATGCATTTTGAATGGAAAAGTGTTGTAAACGACAAGCACGATTATTCAATTTTAAACTTTGTGTCAACCAGCATAAGGTAAACATTACTCTGCAGAAGTGCTGTCGCATGTCTTTTTGCCACTGACTACGCGAGGTAGAATATCCTCATGTCAGAGGGAGACAGAAGATAGTGCCGAATTATCACGAGTCAGCGGTATAGGAATATGCTGGTTATTAGTAATATAATCTGGAATGTTATCTGTTGTTTTCTTAATTTGCATAGTTATTATTGTTTCTATTACGTAGATGATGCGATTTTGATTTTTATAATCATTGCGTAAAGAGTCAATTTAGCGAGCGGTTATTATGAGTCTAATGCATTTTGGTATTGAGACTGTAGTCAGGCGCCAGGGCATTATTGACTTGGTATTGATTTGTTGATTATGATATTGATATTGATTGATTTGCTCTTTTTGTAATTTGTTGTACAATGATTGCTATTAATATCCTAGTAAAATTCAAGATGAACTTGAATAACACATTAATTCTAATATTTAAACCTTTGCAGTTACCCGTTTTCGACGCCTCAACCGCCTGCAGAAAAGGTTACTGGTACCACTACAACATCAAGAACTTACCTCACCGTTATGACTAGGTCTGTATACTAGTCGTGATCATAAGTCTACGAGCCGTTTTTTTTTTTTTTTTTTTATTTATTGCCTACAGTGGCAGACGCGCCAACAACCCAGTGGTAACTGTCGCTCATAGACTTCTGCAATGCCAGGGCCTCCGCGAAGCCCCTGCCTACCGTGATAGTAATGCTCTCTTTAAACCTCGTTTGAAGAAGGACATGTCATATTAATCGATTATTACACATCAACATAATTTTTCGATTTATTTAGCTTCTTTTTTTAATTAAGAGTTAAAAGTTTTTAGGCTCGACAATGCGCTAGTGATGCTCCTGGTGTTGCAAGCGTCCATAGGCTACGGCTTGTTTGTCACTTAAGTCTTATAAAAAAAAAATGTTCTCTGATGCACTGGAAAAACAAGCGACTGCGGTACTCGAGGTTGCGTGTTCGATCCCCACCCGAGAAAAACATTTTGAATCCATGAATATTTGTTCCCAGTCTGGGTGTAGTTCGTATCAGTTAATTCTATGTTTGAAAACACGCTAAGTTCTGAAACTACTAGACAGATTTAAGTAAATATTTTGGCGTATGATAGCACACTGTAGGTTAATTTGCTGACATTTTGTAAACTTTGACGTTCATAAGTGTTAATTTAATTAACCTATATGAATAAACATATTTTCATTTCATTTCATTTCATTTTACTTCTCGAGGAAGGTATGGGCTATGTAATATCACGCTACTGGCGACGGGAGCAGATCAGTAAGCAAAGACGCGGGTGAAACTGCGCCGCGGCAAGCTAGTTATTAAATAATTCTCTGTGATATAATTTTAATTTATTACATAAAAATACCTACAAACCTACCTAAAATGAAGTCAAAATATCATATTTTTACACTTGACGCTAACAAAAATACTCGACATTTAAATTTTTACAGAAAAATAAATGCTTAGCATTCTAATCCTTGTTATCTTCTAAATTCTTTAAATTCTAATACGCATATAATATACGTACCTATAATAGTAAACCAAATAAAAGTATATATGCGTTCAGATAGACAATAAAATCATTAGAAATGCGTATCTGAGCATAGTTATGAAGATTACCTATTCATTCTACACATTTCTTCTAACCCATACTAATATTATAAGTGCGAAAGAAGCTCTGTCTGTCTGTTACGCTTTTACGCCTAAACCACTGAACCCATTTTGGTGAAATTTGGTATAGAAATAGATTAGACCTCGGGGAACAACATAAGCTATCTTGTATCTGCGAAATAATGGTTTGAAGGGGTTAAAATAGGGGATGAAAGTTTGTATGAAAATCGACTATGTAAACAGAGATTATACCTAACTGAAATACACGCGGGCGGAGCTGCGGGCAACAGCTGGTATAATATAGTCGAAGAGTTTGTTTAAACGCGTTAATCTCCATACCTACCAGTTAGATTTGATATTATATCAATTTTGTGATAGGTCATTTTTCAGGAAGGATAAAGGTTATTGATCAGCACACTATGGTTTAAACAAAGAAACAACACGAAATTACGTTGCGTACATCTATAATAATAATCATTGATACCAGTAGGAGTAACCAGCATTTATATGAAAAGGCAATGATTTTAGCCAATTAAAACTAAGGCAAGATGCCAAATTAGCTTATAACGGGTGGCGCAAAAGTAAAGACCCTATTTGGTTCAGCTATAACATTTTTTCTAAATTAGAAAACTAGATTTAGATTTTTTTAAATGTATATTTGTGCCATTAAATTTCGTACCATTAGGATTTAAAGATGATGTCTTTTAAATGGTGACCTCCAGAGTTGATACACATTTGAGCCCTATTTATGACATTTTGCATAACTTGCCGTAACACTTCCTGCGATATGTTCGTTATTTCTTGACGAATGTTTTCTTTTAGAGCTGCGAGAGTCTGTGGCTTGTTCACATACACCCGAGATTTCAAAAAACCCCAAAGAAAGAAGTCTGGACTGGTCAGATCGGGTGATCTTGCAGGCCAAGGCAAATCGCCAAAACGAGAGATAATTCGGCCTGAAAAAGCGTCCCTCACTAAGTCCATAGTGTCGCGCGCTGTGTGTGCCGTAGCGCCGTCTTGTTGAAACCAGATGTGCTCCAGCCCCAATTCGTCCAAACTGGGTATCAAAAACTCACGTAACATGGTTCTGTAGCGTTCTCCAGTGACAGTAATCGCATTGCCTCCAGCGTCTTCGAAAAAATAGGGTCCGATCACTCTGTCAACACAGATGCCACACCATACAGTAACTTTTAGTGGGTGTAGAGGTGTTTCTTGAATAATGCGCGGATTATCAGTGCCCCAGAACCGAGTATTCTGCTTATTGACATGCCCTGAGAGATGGAAATGGAAACGCAGGAAGTGTTACGGCAAGTTATGCAAAATGTCATAAATAGGGCTCAAATGTGTATCAACTCTGGAGGTCACCATTTAAAAGACATCATCTTTAAATCCTAATGGTACGAAATTTAATGGCACAAATATACATTTAAAAAAATCTAAATCTAGTTTTCTAATTTAGAAAAAATGTTATAGCTGAACCAAATAGGGTCTTTACTTTTGCGCCACCCAGTATTATCGCGTGACCATAATTAGAAAACAGTGCAATAAAGCATTATTTCATAGCTGACGAGCAAATGACCTTTATCAGAAGATACCACTGTATAAAAAAAACGTCAGAAGTATAGTTGCATAGGTCTATTCCACTATAATCACTTAAGTGATATCACCTGGGTCATAGATGACTCTTTTTGTGTCCTTTGATCAACCGCGATTCCAAGCAGTTCGACTATTGAACTACTGGTAGGACTGGATGGAATAAACCGAATATACCTGGGTGTTATGGTAAGGTGTTATATAAAATTATTATTTTGGTATCCTAAGATCATCTTCAAATATCACTAGCAACTTCTACTTTTGTCTCTCCTTTTCTTCTTTATTTAGGTGCTTAGCGAGATTGGCTCAGCTTTTTGGACCTTACTCCTTTCGATTAAAATGTTCCATTCATTCATCTGCTTTTGCCCGACTAACGCAGTCTTGCCCGACTGACGCAGTCTTGCCTGACTGACGCAGTCTTGCCCGACTGACGCAGTCAAGAAAGGTAATGTTTTTCGAGCGTATATATGTATGTTTGTGAGTATGTATGTCTGTTTCTTTGGCATGCTCTCTAGCCTAAATGGCTTGATGGATTTTAACGTATGAGGTGTCATTAGATTCGTATTGATCGTTGGAGTGACATAGGGTAGGTATATAAAATTTCAATGTAGCGTCAGCACGAGAAAAATGGATTTCTTACTTTTCACTTTGTTTTAGGCAAGGCTTTTTGTTTTTTAATTATATATATTGCTTGTTATTATTTTGGTGTAGTGAGTCGGTGAGTAGACTTTTGCCGTTGAAGCATTCGACATAGTTCTCAGTCATCTGCCTTTTTTTACTTTTTACATTCCCCCAAGATGAGGAAGACACTGTTGGTATCTGTATTGTGGCTCAAATCTATCATATTTTTGTTATAGATGTTCCAGTCGAAGAAGTCCAATAATTTGCAAGATTAATATGGTAAGTATACATTGTAGGAGTCTTAGATTAGTCGCTAGTAAACTTACACTCATTTGTGAAAACAATTGGAAAGCACAATAATTATATATCATTTATTCATGTATTTGTTTTATAATTTTCGGCGAAATATACATATCTAAATAATATTTTTTTAACGGAATTACTAATTACGCCATGTATATTAGTGTATTTAATTGCGTATTTTGCATTACTATTTCATTGTAACTCACAATAAATTGAAACGATTAAAAAGGTCATATTATTGTATGAAATCTATGTTTCTTTTACTAGTTTCTTTCGTGTATTAAGAGCTTTTTTTGAAATTTGTTTAAAAATATTTTTTTGAAAAAAAAAACCGACCTCTAAACGGTACCTACTTAACTAAAAAAACATACGATCCGAATTGATAACCTCCTCCTTTTTGAAGTCGGTTAAAAAGTAGAAAATAATATTTTGATTACTTCATAGCTAAGAACATTAAAGGGGAATCAACACAATCATTGATACCTGTAATACTTTACTATTTACAATTTATAATAATCAGTTATTTTGGAGTCGGTGCCAGCGAAGAAGGATCACAATGAAATTAATAAATATAACCTACCTACTACCACGGAATTGATAACCTCCTCTTTTTTGAAGTCGGTTAAAAAAAACAAACACCTCAAAATAACTAAAATTAGAACTACACTTATAGTGCCTGTGTCTTGTTCCAAAAAAAAAGAAATGCAACGCTGACAGTATCGTAACTTGGTACGAGCCGAAATAGTACGACTAAATATAGTTCAGACTCACTGGTCATTAACCTCACACCTTCCTTACGACATTCAACATTATGCCGCGTAATATACGTAATTTTAGTTTAAGTACTTATAATTTTGGTTCCCAGATTACTTGAATATTTTGGTATCACTTTTTGTAGGAAAACCTTCTTTGCGATGCGAAGACCTAGGGGATCTCTGTATCATCCAATACAGATTAGACGTAAACTAGTGGATAATTAGATCCTTAGAGCGTCAGCCTCTACATAAGGTTTTAAATAAATAAAATTATTATTTTTCGCAATTTTATAATACTAGCTTTTTGCTGCGCGGCTTTTCCGCGTCTTTGCGTACTGCTTGCTCTCGTAGCCAGTAGTGTGATGTTACATAGCCTATAACCTTCTTCTGAAACTGGGCTATTATACGCAAAAAGAATTTTTAAATCTGACAGGTAGTTTCTGAGATTAGCGCGTTCAAACAAACAATATAATAGTATAGATTATAATTACACATCATGTTGATTTTTGTACCTTTTGTTTATGCCTACCAATGTGACTCCACCCCGCCTGGTGGTAAGCAGTCAGTGGAATCTAGAAATAGTGGCGAGCATACCAAAAGTTATCGTCTTAAACTGCTGGTATAGTGACCTCCACTATGGCGGCTGGGAATGTGGTAGGCGAGGAAACAGGAAAGGAGGAAACCTGCCGCTAATCGTATATTTTGGTAGACTATTTTATGTAGTTTTTCCTAGTCTAATATAATGCCCACTGCAGAAGGCTTTTTCTCATACAAATAATGCATGCGCATAAGCATTGATCGCCACATTGGCTCATAATGGATTAACGATTGTATGTAGTTGATTTCAACCTTTTTGTGATCACAATGTTTTTAATATCCATATTCTATACATACAGGCTACAATTATAATCCATTTATTCATAGTTGTACCATGAGTATCGCATAGTATCGCCTCAATGACCTCAATATCTTCTATCGCTATCACCAAGAAGAATGTCTAAGAATTCTTTGAATTAATCCCACATATCTCTCTTTTTACCCCAAATAACACGTGCAGGATTGAAATGCATTTAAATTCATATTAAAATCGAGAGAGTCTCAAACAATTAGGTTCAGTACTTCATACTTTTTTCGCTCAATCAAAGACTGGTTCACTTTACCAGCCCACGTGTTCCTTCTAGTTTTGATCCGGGGTTTTTTAAGCGGAGCATGAAGCACCTCATAAACGTCTGTTACAGAATCCCTTATTTGAATGGTAGCCTCTGCCATGATGGTTTTTGGGATGTTGTTCTGTCAAAAGTCATAAACGTGTAGGTTTATGACTTTTGGTGACATTGGCCCGCTCAAAGCTCTTAACCAATCAGAGAGCTTTTTGTTTTGATGGCGTTACACGCGTTAATATAAAAACAACTTGTACTATACACCCGGAAAAACGGTTGAGAGCCTTCTGCTCACCGACAGTCCGCGTAAGGTTGTGAAAGCCATCAGAGGCTAACAACCCACACCACACAAACAAAAAAAAAAAAAACACCCGGAATATCACTGACTGCTTACTATCAGGCAGAGTGAAACAGTTTTATATGAATCTCAATTAGATTAACTTAAATTAAACTCTACTTGTCAGTTCACTGTTTATAACGTGACTAGCTTTCCGCAGCGCAGTTTCACCCGCGTGTTTGCTTACTGCTCTGCTCCCGTCGCCAGAAGCGTGATGTTACATAGCCTATATCGTTCCACGTGAACTGGGCTATCATATGCAAAGAGATATTTTAAATTCGACTGGCAGTTCCAGAGATTAGCGCGTTAAAACAAACAAACAAACTCTTCCGCTTTATATTATAGTATAGATGTAACATACCTCTGTCTATACGTACAGATAAAAATAACCTTTAATAAAACGGCTAAAGATGATTTGTCTTTTTAGCAGTTTTTATCTTATTTTAATCCTGTTAAAGCTTAAAATGGCTTAAGAATCTTTTTAAATTAAACTCTTATAATAGAGATTTTAAATGTTGATCAACATTATCTTTATTATTATAGTATGGATGTTTGTTTTTCGGTTTTACCATATAATATAAGCATAATACTAAGGCCGAGCGCACATTAGCAGACCCGACAGTCCGCAGACTTATTGTCGTGTTGTTTTTACACTAGAACCTAGAAACCTAGAAAGGTTTTCGTGTCCTGTAATGTGCGACCTTTTATACATTGTAATGTCATGGAATAATAAGACAAAATTGCAGACAAAAAGATTCTAATGTGAGCTCTAAGAATCACCTTATAGCGGCTCCCAATCTGCATGTTTAGCGTGGTGATTATGGAAAATACTGCTATTCGAAAGGGAACTTAGACATTCTGAGATTTCTAAGTATTGGAGACACAGTGCTAAGAAGACACAAGTAGTAGCCAACCGTGAAGGCGAGAGTGAAATAGAGGAAAATATACTGAGGAGTTAAGGAGATTCCAGTACTTCTCATTCAGCAAACGTAGTATGACTGAATACTATTACCTACTTCACATCTATGAATATATTGATATTTATTATTATTATGATTTAGGATAATTATCTGATTGATCCGGCTCATTCATGTTTAAACCAGCAGGTATCTACTACCGTATTGATAAAATAATGAACCATTATACTGATATTTTAATTAGATTTTCGTCAATCACTAACAATTTGAACAATCAATGAATTGTCAATCTGTTAAATTGAGCTATGCTGTTTAGATTAAACGCTGATTAGGTACGATTTAAGTGTGCAATGAACCAAAACTTGTCAATCTGTTGTACTGTCAATGTTAATAATTGTCCCATAGAAAGCTACAATAATAATGACACAATTAAGTACATAAGCGACGGATGCGATAACTCTGTTCCGTTGGAACACGATAACGGGACATTAGGTAGAGCGTAGAGCAAACGAACTCATCATGTATGAACTTAGCAACTGATAACCTCTGATTATCTCCAAATAGTTGCTAACTATGCTTAGTTTTATTTAAATTAGAACTCATTCATGATCATCATCATAAATATATCAGACGACAGACTTCCACTAACATCTGCACGCGGGAAGATTTGAGGGCTGCTTCTCACAATACAGTTAATGCCAGAAGCTCAATAATTATAAACTTGTTTATCGTCGAAACGATAAGAAGAAGACGACGTCCACTGCTGGTCATAGACCCTTCCAACTTTTGCCACCTTGGGCGGTCGATCATCATTTATCATGCATCATTATTCAACGGGCTAGCCGTTACTATCCCACTGCAGGAAAAGGCCTCTTCTCAGAAGGCATGCTTATGATGAGAATTCGTTTAGATTTTAGTAGAAATACAGGTTTGGGACACAAAAACGCGGCAAAATATTCTTGTAACAGATTATACACTACATTTATAGGACTTCTTTGCAGACTTCCTTGCATTTTTAACTTTTTAATCTAGGGGTGAAATGTATTCGATATTTTAAAATAAAATATAACTGTGCAAGAAATAAAAAAAAAATAATAGAAAAAGTTTTATTTTTGCCTTTAAGCCTTTTTAATGATAAAATTACCTAAACTTTTTTATAGCAATAGATAGGTATTGTACAGTATAATTGAATTTAGCTTACAAAGAAAGGTTTGTTTGAAAGTGATCGCACAATGACATTCTGTATTCGTTCCTAGAATAGCGCCTACGGAACCTAAGGAACTATGTCTATACGCTAGACCACACTTGCAAGATATTCAATTTAGATACCTACTTACTTAAGAGGTTAAGTACCTACCTACCTAAGTAAATTAGTACTACGTTATCTATGTTACTTTCTATCTTACTTACGACTATTTGGAGCTAGTATTATTACAAAAATCACTACAAGTATGACTAAGCTACTTTTAGTCGGTAGCAATGAGTAGGTATCTACCTATGAGCCTATATTTGAACTATACTACAACACATCACAAACAATAAAAAATTTAACCTTAAAGCTTACTTTCAGTTCAAAATCCTTAAAACATTAACAACTTAAAGTGAACTTTTACCAATTTACTAACTTATGAGTACAGTTACTCTCGAAAGCCAAACAAAACAAACTTTTATAAAAAATAGATAAGAAGTTAAAGCTCGACTTACTTGCGGTAGTCCTTCGTTATTGTAACAGGATGCTAGTTGCTTTGATCCGATCCGGGGTGTGTAATAATAATCCTGTGCGTATACGGACAATATAATACAAGTAAATGTGATAAAATGTGTGTGTATCGGCGCCATTTTGAAACGCGCGACGCGACGTTGGCCCGCGCGCTTCGAGCAAGCACTGACGCGTGCTCGTTTCACAACACTTGGCCAAAGAGTATATTGCACGTTTGCGAATAGATGCGACAGCCTCATAGAGGCAAAAGCTCCGGTCATTATACCTGTTTAATTTGTTTTTGTTTTATGTGCCGACGTTTAATCTCGCATCAAAAAAAAAAAATATTTTGAATGTATTGTTTGTATATTTTCATAAAAATAACTGTCAAGACTAATATTTTATTAAATAATCTTTTTTAATTGGTTCTGCAATAAAAATAGTAACTTGCAGCAAGCTAGGCAAATAGCTGAAATTATTCAAATGTAAATAACTATATTACAGAATAGTAAAGAGATGGGGTGACTTAATATAATAAACGTTCAAAGTTAACGATAGGTAATCGTTAACTTTTGCAACTTTTATTAATGCAAACATGAAAAAATATCAAAGTACTTAAATTAAATTAGTTTGATTTATTTCTAAAAATCACCGAGATAGAGACAGACATTTTACAAAAGCTTTCCTATCTGCAACTTGTTTAATCTATGTAGTCTGAGCAGACGCAAGAACGTGGCCCCATAGCCGATACTCACAGTTTTTTGTGTATAAACCTGAAAAGGTTCGGCTTTGTTTCTGTTAGAATGCCAACATGTGCGGTCATTCGAACAAGGAATCGGCGAGCCATGTAAAGGTTAACATTATAACCAAGCAACGAAATTAGGGAGAAACTTGGGCACAGCTTCTATCCTGTTTGGGCATAAGTGGGGATATGCCTATATATGGAACTGCATAAGTGACTGCGAACTGAGAGTATTCCCAATTAGTTGAGATTTTCAGTGTTGTCGAGTTTTATATTGATGATTATTTAACACGAAAAATAGCTAGATAAAACAATAATGATTTTATATTTCTTACCACTCCCGCACGTGGATATTAGCTTTTGAATTCGAGGTGATTCTCTCCTTTATATAATATGAGAAAATCTTTAAACGGTAGTAAAAATTAAATTAAATCCATTAAAGTTTAGAAGAAGTTAAAGCAGAAAAAGAAAAAAACATGGGACTTTGGTTTATACTATTTAAGATAAACTAATACCTATTAGAAAGTGAAAAGATTTGATATTTTTTTGTGTTTGTTTGTTTGTTCTGATTTTACTCAAGTTTTACGTAACCGATAACATAGGCTATATTTTATTATGTTTAACATATTTCTTCAGTCATTTTTAAAATTACAATATTATACGCGCCTTTGTAAATCTGAATGATGCAATAAGTCACTTTTGCTATGATATTTTCTGTATGTGTTTGTTGTAAGACCGAATGAAACTTTTGATACCGAAGCGAAGCGAGAGCAGACGTCAAGTTTAAGATAAAACATATTTTATAATTCTTCTTACTTGTGTTATATTTACCACGTTGACAAACACTCATTAATAGGCGTACATGGTTTTATTCGTCTCAAATTCTGCTGATATAGTCTTTTTTATTGACAATAAAAATAGAAAATGATACCGTGTATACTGGAAAGTACAAAAGTACCTTGATGCAATATTTATCAGAGCTTCTTGCTTATCTTGATCTTTATCAGCAAGCTGGTTAGTGACTATTAATTATGTGATCTAAACAGTTTATCATAAAAAACAATACCTTATTTTAAAAAAATCAGTACACATTAAAACAAGTCTTGTTTTAAGACGAACTTTTGGTCATACAATTAACGGACACAAATAACAAACACCCATATTTAAAATCATTAATTATGAAGTTGATTTTAAACGTGTGGTTCAGTGTGTATATTTAAACTATCTCATCTATCTCACCTTACATTTAAATATCAAGAGGGGTAAAGTGGTGGATTTTTTATTGTAATATTCAAAAGCCTGGATTCTGGAAGGCGCCGGCATAGTTTACCAAATTCTTCTCAACTCACCAGATTCAAATAGCTGTGACCGGTTGGCAACAGGCTTAGCCTCTATTTCATAAGTCCTGTCATAGCTGGTAAGACGTGGGCGTATTTTACGTACACATCTGCCTTGCCCTTTGAAAAAGCAGCAATGCTATCTTTTAAATAGTAAGTCATAAAAATATTTTACTAGGCATTACTAGGCCTATTTAATAGCGTCAAAGCGTTATTTATTAAGCTCTGAAAGATTTTGTTTACTAGTTGAACTATAAATATAAACTGATGACGTATTATATTTATGATTTAGTTCTATGATACCTACCATGGTGGTTATTTCGTTGAATCTGTGTATGAATAGGTAAGTAGAGACTACAAAGTTAAAATATTTTAATATCATAAAGTCGCTTTATTGGGGTCACTATGCCATGCTGCCATGATAGAAGAGTATCCCAAAACTGGTAATTGGCTTAGCTAAATATATAATATACTTACCAATATGGATGGTATCCACTTTTCTTATACTCTATTCATTGCTTGCCGTCGTGCAGAGTTACCTTATTGACATTCAAATTATAAAAATAAAGTATGTTATGTTTAAATGTACACATACACGTGGTACATTCAGATGTATTAATTGATCGTGATAATCTCTTTACTTCGAATTCTTCAGATGCGTCAATAAAACCGCTAGAATGTCTCGTGTTATTTTAGCGACCATAATCTATGCGCTGTCTCCAAAGTGTTCTAAAGGACAGCACTGCCACTATTACTACTAGGCTAGGCGCACATTAGCACACCCGATAGTCCGCAGACTTTTTGTCGTGTTGTTTTTACACTAGGGCCAGACAGTTTTCTTGCCCTGTAATGCGACCTTAGATGGAATAATAAGTCAAAACTGTCCACAGACAAAAAGGTTCTAATGTGAACTCGTTCTTACGATGGTTAATATAGGTCCATCCAGTGTAATCGTCACGCAGGTGTAATGGTCATAGTGAGGCTCATCAGTAATACATCTGCGAATGCAAATATGGTCTTTGAGAGAGAATTCACTATGACATAGGGAATTCTCTCTCGAAGTTTAACTTGCAGGCACTTTTCTAATAAGTTAGTTAAACTAAAAAAAGTTGATCCAAATTTTGTGGTCTGACCCAGTAGAGATAGCACTCGCCTTATTAAAGATACTATATTCTGTTAAAATAATGTCCATTTTCGAACATATAACTAACAAACAATGAAAATACAAAATAACAGCACAAAATTATGAAAATAGGTAAAATACTCTACATTCATAACTATATATACGTAGGCATATTCGATTAATAAAGAGTACTCTATGACGTTTCCCTAGATCGCCTATTTCATTAAACACATGAATAGACTTCGATGCTTACCGTAGCTACTTCATTAGGTCATTCATATTATTCTCCCGCTCTATCATACAGCGCTGTCTTACTTGCACTTGTTCTTAAAACAGAATGAATAGGCGTGTTTTGTTTATTTGATTCAAGTACCAACTATTATTTTTATATACAGTTTAAGTTTAATCAGTATACTATAATTTAGTTGTTACATATTGTATTATCAAGATTATTTTAATCAAATTCTTTAACATTATCTAATAGAAGTCTTTCATGCTTTTAATGTTTCGCATCTGTGTGACAAAAATAGAATAGATGCCTACTGAATCATAAAATAAAAATCAAATAATAATACAAAGCAAGTGGCAGCCGCCTCGTGGTATTGATTTGGCAGTAATTTTTTTTCTAACTAGGTCATTATTTGCAAACACACATTCAAACTCAAACTCAAACCATTTATTTCATTTTGATCATAAGTTATGATGCTTATGAAAAGTGAAAATTACATGAAGTCAGTTAATTAACCTACAGCCAGTTCGCTGACGAGGAAGAGCTGTGGGAACAACTGGCAAGAACCTCACGCCACTCTTTTCAATCGCCAGATAATTACAGTATTTTGTATGAGTTTACAGTAGTTACAGTAGTTGTATGAGTCAATGTTAACACATTAACGCAATCAAGGAACCATACATAGTAATTATTACAAATTAACCAATTCATTTAATTATTAAGATTAAAAAAAAAAAAAGAAGAGAGAGGATTTGAATTTTACTACGTATTTTAATAAAAAAATTATTCTAGTCGATCCGGCTTATTTATGCTAAAACCAAGAAGTATGCAAATTAATACAATGAGAGTTCTTGTACTAGTATATTATGACTCAATGTTTAAAGAAAGAAAAATAAGTTATATATTTAAATAGCCTAAATCTGTAACTCTAGGCGCGTGTTAAAAGTCTCGTCTCCTCGATATCCAAAATGGTCGTAGAAAAGTTTAGTTCTCAGAGTAAATACTAGGGGCGGGAGTTTAGTTTTTAAAGTAGCGCCCAGGAGCGCTGTTCATTTTTATAAATGATACAGTTAAGTTCTTGTAATTTATAAAATTTGCAGTAATACTTTAAGAAAAGCCGTGGGGTTACATTATACTTCACTAATTAACACAATTTGTTTAGAGATATCTAAATATAACAATATGTATGATATTAAAAAAATATATACACTTTATCTCCCTTCGGTTGTGTGATACAGTGACCTGTTGACATAAACTAAGGGCGTCTTGATAACTCTGTGACGTCCAATAGATGATTTTTTCTAGGTATGTTCAATACTGATAGTAAAATATTCACGTGAGTTACGATATTTTTTAAAACGTTAATATGGCAGTTAAATAAAAGTAAATTCAGGATACATACATTGAATTTATTAATCGTTCTTAATTAAGCTCCAAATGTCAAAAGATGAATGGATTGAAGACTGAATATGATCAGACGACGGCTGATATGAAAAAATGGAAGAGAAAACCTTTTTGCGCCGATCCTAATATAACATGGTACAAGGGCAGGTAGAAAGATTATTTTACATAACCTTTAAGTTATTCTTATAAGGCTGTCCTTAAGATTTAAAGATTACCTAAAATTGGGTTACGGTTCTGTATTTCAGAGTTAGCAATCTAATTGACTAGATATACTGTAAAGACGGTTACTTTTTAACGACAATAATCTTGGCTAAAATATATATAATTTTATAAATAGATTGGCCTTTGCCTGACAAATTGTCCGAGAGACGTACACTGATTTAAAACCTTATCCCGGCAATATGTCATCTAATTACAGGCTTCCAATAATACAAATTAAAGATTCATTAAATAATTTAGCAAATTGAATAGCAAAAGAAAGATAAGAATTAGTAACTAAACAACGACTTCAAAATAGAAGTATAAGTTTATTCTGTTTGTTTACCATTCAGCTGTGTCTAGAAGCTAGCGTTGCTTAGCAACAAAGCAGGATCTTCTAACAATTTGGAAACAAGTGAATTATTAGCTAAATATAAATATTTATAAGTTGTTATATCTTAATTACGACCCATATCATTTTCGCACGATAATACACGCATGATAACAAATATTCGATATTTTTCACTCTTCTTTACTAAATGTAATGATGGCCACTAACTCTGAATTCCACTGACAGCTTACCATCAGGCAGAGTAGAGGACGGCAGTGTAGTCGGCTAATATAAAGAAAATAATTTTAACAAAAATAAACCGCCTTCAAATAGGAAGGAAAGTAAAAAATGCAAATTTAAGACTTATTATTGTTCTCTCATGGATGCCATTATCAGAACTGGACCATATTGAAACGGGAATACACGGAAAGCATCAGGTTTCAAATAAAAATCAAAATCGGTTCACCCAGTCAAAAGTTTTGAGGAAGAAAACAATACAGTTTAATTGTGAACATCCTCCTTTTTTTTGAAGGCGGTTAAAAGTAGATAAACGTACAATCTTCTCTACATCACAGTAAACTAAATCACATAACAAAATTCGTTGATAGTTATTATGTTAGCAAAGACACAAGAAAACGAGTCTTCTTTGCTTTATATTATTTAGCAGTAGATTAAACAAAACACATTTAAATAAGCGGATACATAGACAATTAGAAACTGCGTCCACATGTGCATCATATGCTAAACATAGAATATGACAAAGACAAAATGCTTTTGTACTTAATTCTGTTTACAGATTTTGTGAGACATATGCTTTTGTTTTGTTTTCAACTACAAAAGGAATATTATTGTGACAGGATTCGCTTTGTAGAGCTCGATAGGCGTGAATAAGAACTTATTTTGTTAAGTTACTATAATTATTATATTCAGGTCCGGTGAATAAGGCTTCGTAAACACTAGATCGTGGGACCGAATCGTCAAAAATTGACACTTTTGAAGTCATAATATGTACTTTCTAAGTTTAATTTATACATATCTGACAGAAATCTGGACGAATGATCTGAAACATCACAGAGCAGTAAAAATGTAATTCAACGCGGGTAAAACTATGCTGCGGAAAGCTATTTTTTATATTTGTCTATCAAAACGACTCCATTTATTGGATCCAAAAGTATTCGACATTAATAGCCATTGAATCAGACTGTTAGTGTGATAACCGTTCACATCATTGTGATTTAAAAGCAAATCACAAACTTCAAACAAATAGATTAAGTTAGTTTAAACTCCATTTAATTCATTCATATTCATATCTGGTGTGATAAAGCGCCTAATTTTAGATAAAAGCGGAAGCTGTGGAACTGTGTCTGCGTACAGATAACGAGGTCAGAGAACTCTCTCTGACACTACAAGTAATCTTTAATAAAAATGTTTACTGTATTAGGTTATACGCGGCTGATTATAATAAATTCATATACTTATTTGTCGGTAATTGCTAGAAGCAGAACTGTAACGCATACCTCGCACTACATTGAATTTAGAAAGATACGGTTAAAAACAATAGTATAAAAAAAGGATGAGTAAGAAGAAGCAAAATACATAGAATATGGCCGAGGATTTATTTGCCGCCGACGCTACTAGACCAGACCAAAGTATAAGGCTAGTTCCTAAGTTTAACTTGCATTCTACTATAAATATAAACTGTCCGAATTAAATAAAAGATATTGAAAACCGCTTTAAAATCCGTTGCGTGGTTTGGAATTTAGCGGAAAAACAGGCAGAGCAAAACCGCTTTATAGCTACTATTTATACGATTTTCCCACTTGCCTTTTTCCTCATCTCCCTCAATTGTTTCGCCTAGCCCACTCCCTTATCGGTAGACAGCGGCTTCGTAGAGTAGATGCCTAACATTGCATTGCGACAGTTACCACTTACCATCACGTAGGCTGTTTGCACGTCTACTACAGTCGGCAATAAAAAAAACACCTGTTTAGATTATACCGATGAGATTATACCAATGAGTTCAAGCGATGCTGATCGGCGATTCGTCAGCGCGGGTCTGCATCGATACATCTGACTTTGGCGTCGGTCGCATGCAACATGCACTGTATTGATCGATTAATGTCTCGACCGTGTCGATACAGCGTGTCGAATCGCAAGTCTACCAATAATGTGATAATCCCTCGGATGATACGTAAACGGGACATCACTTTCACACGTCACCATGTTCCGTAACTCTCCGTCACTTTCCGTGATATACACTTATTCTTATATATTGCATACTAGCTGTGCCCGCGACTTCGTCCGCGTGGAATAGTGATTTTGGGCAGCATTTTTTGGATATATCTTTTGGTTTGTTTTGAATTATAAACATCTTCGTTTAGGTGAATAAGAAAAATCTTTACAGTAAATGCTTCTCTATATACGATATTAGACTATCGATACGATACGATATTAGACGATGGCTATACAGCCATCGGGGATCAAAGCCATACAGGCTGCTAGGATTACTTACACGTGACAAATCCACATAAAGCTGACCATGCGAAAAACAGCTAATATTTAGATCCATACTCACAACATTTAGTGTCTGACCTTAGGCTTTATTAATTGTCATCGCGAAACATAGGCTCACTGGAAACTGAACTCGTTTAAAACTAAACGGGAAATTGTTTGGAATGAGAGGAATCCGAGGAATAAAAACGCTATAAGATTTTTTTTTATATATTAGTTTGCCAAAGTGACTCTACTCTGCCTGATGGTAAGCAGTCAGTGGAATCCAGAAGTGGTGGACACCATTCCAAAAGAAAAACTACTGGTATGGTGGCTTCCACTATGGCGGCTTAGTGTGATGCTTTTTCACGCCCCGCTTTAAAGACCCAGGATCAAAGTTAGATGGAAACTCATGCGCTGGCAAAGAGTTATAGGCTTTAATTGAGCGACAAAGGTATGAAGTGCTCAACCGTTTGGTTCGAGACCCTTTAGATTGCACTGTGAAAGAGTAGCACTTCAGTCCCGCACGTGTCGTTCTGGATAAAAAGGGAGAGGGTAGGATTAATTTAAAGAGCTCTTGACAAGACTCCGTGGTAAAGGCGATAGAATACGGCCATTGAGGAGGCGATGTCTCTTCGCAGCTGTAAAGGCTCAAGTGGCTTCCGGGCTTCCGATGATACGGACTGCTCGCAAAGGGCCCCCGTACTCTCTCGAAAATGGTCGCCGGGTCCCACTATCCGGTCACCAACCTACACGACGAACCACTCCGGGATTATGCGCAACCTGGTGGGGCAGCATCTTAGGGTGGTAATTTTTTGTGACTCCACACACAAAGCCATCGTTTTAAACTGCTGGTATGGTGGCTTCCACTATAGCGGCTGGGAATGGGGTTAGGGGAAAGGGAATGAGGAATGAGGAAAGGAGGGAAATTGGGCCTCCAGCGCTGTCACTGATAAAGCATTTACATTTTAATAAAGAAATAAGACGTGTTAACCTAACTTAAAAACACACTAACCTAAGCTAAATACATACCACATGTATGACGTGATTATTTAAATTGGCATAACTTTTTTATTTATGAACCGATTGACATGAAACAAACACTAAATGTTAAGTGAAGCTTACCACAATGTATCAGTGAACCATATTTAAATCGGATAAGCCGTTTTTGAGATTAGCGTGAACAAACGCACAGACAAACAGACAACCAGACAAACAGACAAAAATTGTAACAATCATTGTTTTGGGTTCTATTTGCGTTTATAAAGATCCCAATAACATTTTTTCTAAAATATCTTCAATGTACAGACAGCGACCGGTTACATTTTTATTATATGTATAGATTTTTGAAGGTGCATTATCTTAATATGACCAATGTCCATGTTACACCCTCTCCTATTACGGTCGGAGGCTCGATGCTTGAATTCGTAGACGGGTCTATAATATACCTGGGACAAACAGTCAATTAAGTAAGTCCGATTTCGAGAAAGAGGTGTCTCGTTGAATTCAACTCGGCTAGGTAGCGTTCGGAAAGTTACAACATATTTTCTCGTTCGCACTACCTCAGTGTCTCAAGACCAAGGTCTTTGACCAATGAGTCTTGCCAGTAATGACATACGGGGAAGAGACGTGGTCTCTAACTATGGATCTTATCAGAAGGCTTAAAGTCACTCAAAGGACGATGGAGCGGGCTATGCTAGGAGTCTGCTTGCGCAATCGTTTAAAAAAACGATGAAATCCGCAGGCGAACTGAGATAACCGATGTGGCTCGAAGAGCTCTCATCCGCTAACAAACTCACAAATAATCGGTTTTATTTAATAAAATATAAACTGCCCGATGCAAGTATATCCGCGGTCCTGGAACGTGCATATGGAATCGATAAAATAGGGCGACGCATCCAGACCCAGTGCATCTAGGTCACATAAATAAATCTATAAAACCTACATTTAGTCTGACATGCGCAGTACAGTTTTAGCACCAAGGGATCACCAAATTGAACTTATAACAAGTAACCTCTATAGCCTAGTGGCGGGAGAGTCTCGCACAGCGGTGTGGGCCGTGAGTTCGAGTCCTCCCCGTAGACTATACAGGTGAGCCCAATGCCCAATAATGCAATGGGCTGAGGGAATACTAATAATGTGGTTTCCACATTGTTAGTATTCTACGTAGGTTAAGTTAGTTGTAAGTTGTACATAGTGTACATACTGTACAATAGTGTACATAGTGTAAATAATACCTGTGTTCCCAAAAATTTTTACTATTTTGTTTTAATGTTGGTTATCGATATACTTATAAGATTTGAAATTCGAACACTTTTTGTGCGAAATTTTATTTTTTCAGTACCTAATGGTTTAGAGAATACGATAAGTTCTACAAAAGCAGATGGCCGCCAGTTATCTTCAACCATATTTGCCATTAAGATTCTATTCATCAAAATTAATGAAAGTATAATTAAGAGCATTTACACCATAAGAGTGAACTTCGCAATTTAGTGCCATATTTGGTTTCTAATTTTTTTCATATAATTGGAGCTATATTTAGAAAGATATTCTGCTTCATAACATTTTAGAATTAGGTGAAAGTTGTTTAAAAAGTAAGTAACCATAATTAATGAAGAAGCATTTAAGTCATATTTTTTTTACAAAAATAAGTGGGTAATTTAAAATATTTTATCGTACATTTGTTTTTTTTTCTTTTGAGACTAATATTCATTTAGGAATTAATAAACATGTTTACATAAAATGTATGATAACAACGTCCTCTATACCATTTTTCAAATATCATTATGACGATAAATCTGTTTGCATTTCTTCATTAATATGTAAATCACGTACATGTTATGCTTTGAGGGTGGCTTTCCTTTTGAATAGTTCAGAATAGTCCAAGTAGATGGAGCAATTTAAATATGTATTTTGAAAAGAAAAATTGGCAAAGAATCGCTGAAGATGATAAAAGCATCATAATATTAGCTGCATTTTGATAAAACATCGACTGTTGCACATAAATAATATGTAGGCAACTAATGAATGAAGGGTATCCAAACCAATTCCGTGCTCTACAAAAGGTTTATTCTTCATAATAATAACCGCGATTGAAATCAATCTTCGATGTTACAACGTCACAAATTTAATTAAATCTACAATTTTTAAAGATACGCAATCGCATAACTTTAAAACTTGTAGATTACATCGAGATGTTCTACTAAATATGCTAATCTGATTAGATTATAAAATATGTAAACTTATCTGTTCTCGGCGTGGTTTCACTCGCGTCTTTGCTTACCGCTCTACTCCCGTTGCCAACGAGATGTTACATAGCCTATAATCTTTCTCAGGACCTGGGCTATCATACGCAAAAAGAATTATTCAAATCTGACTGGTAGTGCCAGAGATTAGCGCATTCAAACAAACAAACAAATTCTTCCGTTTTGTATAATAATATTTAAACTTGATCGATGAATGTCAAATTATCAACTTCCCTAAAATTTGAAGATTATTAATTACGATCATAAGAAAAATGTAAATGACATTTGTGCTTAAACGTTGTGGCCTGCTCTTTACTTATTGTCGTTAAGATGTTTAGTACATACATATATTCTTAACTTGTAACACGACTATGCAGGACAGACTATGAGAGAGGAATGCTAATAATGTGGTCCCTTATCTTGTACCTTGGTAGTATTCTACATAGGTTAAATTAGATTACACAGGAGAGCATTCGAAAACATTTTGTAAAATTTTACTTTTGTTATTCTTAGTATATAACTTTCTTAGTGCCTTGGTATTAACCAGAGACATTCTTATAATATTAACAATCCGTATGTATACCCCGTGGTGCTAGTGAAGTGGATTTACTATTGTTGCGAGATTTTATTTTGTTAATGATGCATAACATAACATAGAAGATAGGAGCAAGTTTGACAAAAAATTTTTTTTTTGTTACACAAACATCCATTACCTCATAGATATTTTCCATTCTTATCATCGTATAAATTTAAGTAAAAGTTTAAAAACCATGGTTGAACATCATTTCCTTAGTTGTTTTTTTAAAAAAAAAACGAGAAAATTTCTTTTTATTTAAAGACAGCTGAAAATTTATTATTGGTAGATATATTTTTTGAAATTTATATATTTTAAGACCAATATTAGAAGTACAGGATATCAACGCCATCTCCACTATCTTTCAAACATTAATATGACTAGTATACACTCTCTTTGCAGTTTCACAAATAAAATACTCTCTTAAGGCTTTGATATAATTTTTGAGTAATAACTCTGTATATTCTATGCAGATAGAGCCATTATAAATAGGCAACACTTCAATAAATCATCATATTTTTTGATCAATTTTACGTGTCAAGATTTCGTCAAATTATTACGCTTCTTTCTTCAATAAATAGATCTTCAATATGATCTAAAATATGAAATCATTCCAACTCTAAATCGATGTCATAAGAAGCTACTAATATATTATCAGGTAACGGGCATAAAATGTTAATCTGATGTTGACGAAAAAATATATAAGTAAGTATTCATTTCTTTTATTGATCGTTATAAACTAAATCAATGTAAAAACTGTTATAACTAACAAAATACATTATCTAGTCTTAAATATACAGAGATAGAAGATGTTTTACACACAACTGGAAGTGTCTGCAATTATCAAATAAATAAAGGTCTTGTTAGCCGTAGGATTCAACGTATATGCTTGCAAAATTATTTTGTATAAATGCTTAGTAGACCTACATAAGTTAAACTTCTTTTTGATTTTGTTAAGAAAATATCCGTATTGGGCATAAAGGAACGGTCCCATGATAGAGCCTTGTGAAACACTGCAGGTTAATGGTTGGAAAAAAACTTTGATGATTGCCAATCTTTACGATATAGTGTCTTTTCTTAAAATACATTCTAAGTACATTTAGCACGCTACTACTTTTACCATTCTTATTTCTTTAGCAGGGAGAGATTGGCGTTAAATGTTTTACGCTTATTTCAAAACAAGAAATACACCAAGTGCACTATACGATTATTTAGTTTGTAGGTTTACAATGATTGGTACTAATACATATAAGAAACATTTTTGTAATAAACTGTAGACGCTGAACAAATGCAAGTTGTGATCTTAACTGATACACTAATCTGACCGTAAAAAGCATCATAGATTTTGAATTGATTACATATAAAATTTTGCTATGAAGTATAAATTACTTTTGGGATTTATATAATATAAGTACTTACCGTACAAATAACATCGTCTAGAAAGTACAGAAATATTTCATTTATCTATATCTACACTATTATATAAAGCGTAGAAGTTTGTTTATGTGAACGCGCTAATTTCTGGCACTACCAGTCGGATTTGAATATTTCTTTTTGCGTATGATATTCCAATTCTCTATGAAGGTTATAAGCTTATGTAACATCGCGCTATATCTAGCAGTATATCCTAGAAAGTTATAATTACACAATATTCCAAACACTTTATAGGTAACAGGAATAGCTTTCCGCAGCGCAATTTCACTCGCGTCTTTGGTTACTGCTCTACTCCCGTCACCAGTAGCGTGATGTTACATAGCATTTAACCTTCCTCAAGAACTGGGCTATCATATGCAAAATAATTATTCAAACCCGACAGGTAGTTCTAGCGATTAACGCGTTCAAAGACACAAACTCTTCCACTTTATATGCTAGTATAATAAAGTATGGTATAGATTACGCTTATTTAGGCGTACCTAGTAATAATCTACTAACTTATACAGAGCAACGTTAATTGGATATGTTAAAAACATATTAAATATTATAAGTATGAAATTAGGTTCTATCTTCGGTGTTGTGTTGCAGTAATCTTGGTTACACACACAGACATGATACCGCGCCCACAGTGATATTGCTCTGCTGAATGGAGTCAGAATAGCTAGTGGAGTGACGATGCAGCCATTGTCCTTGTCCCATAAGGCTGCCTCTAAAAACATCAGTCGTTTGGAGGCGAATGATTGTCCGTTTAGTGGTGGCCAGTAGCGACAACCTCGCTCATCGAACACCTCTCCCACGTCTAGGAATCTTTTAAAGCATCCTCCTGCAGAAAGCAAATATATTTATAGGTATTGTGGTTTAAACAAGTACTATGTCAGCGAACATGGCTAGTTTTTATCATCATTAGCTTCAAGATGTGTGCTAACTAATGTAGGTCTCCTGGTATTGTTATAGTAGTCTGTGTAGTGTGCCCGGGAGTCACGAGCAGAGATGAAGTAGTTCTATATTTTAGACAGGTGAAACAATATTACAACCAAGTTATTGCAATTGGAGCGATAAGCTGATGTTCTCTTATTATCTTACATACATACATAGCTTCACGCTTTTATCCCCGAAGGGATTGGTTTATTCTTTTAGGTATTAAGTTAATTAAAAAAACCCGACTGCCTTCGGTTCGAGTATTACTGTACTCGGGGAGTTCAAGGGTTTTTCTGTCGGCAATTCTCAGTATTAGTTTGAAGTCTAAAAATTAAACTAGGCAACAACAATTTTGCCAGCTGTTACATGGAATCTTACATAGTTGTAAAAACGTGGATGTAATACATCATCTCTGTCTACTAAACTGTTATGTAATAGACACACGTGTCCTGCGTGAGCGACGAACGTGACGCGACAAGACACGATGCAATGCGACGCGATGTTACACGCGACAACTGTTCTACGTAATTTTGGTCATTACTTCTCAAGTACAGTGCAATTTTGCTTAAAAGTTCATATTTAACTACTTACTTACTTATTTTACTTTTTTAAGTATAAAAAAGTAAAATACATTTTCTTCTGCATCAACGATTTTGTACTTGTGTCGCATCTGGTCGCTCACAAAACAAGTAAGCGTTGTGTTGTGTCGCGTCTCGTCGCAAACTGCCTTGAAAGGCCACAAGCAGGGTATGCCGTTGTTTTGATCGCGTTCGCAGCGTCGCGCTTGTCGCTCACACAGGACACCGTTTAAGATGGTGCCCACCCAACGAGCTTACGAGGGAAGGTTCAGATATGCCGTGGGACCAGAACCCACTGTTGCCATTCCCTTTGGTCACCTACGCAACCTGGTTAGAAAGTATACCAAAGACCAACAGAATAACACATGGAAGAGCCACAACGAGTGCAGGCAGGCTAAGAAAGCACTGCCAGAGCTAAATGCTCTTTTTACTGAACAGGTGCTTCGACTGTCAAAAATACAATTTCGTACAGTCACAGCCGCCCTCACCGGTTATGGTTCTTTTAGTAAACACATAATTGTCATGGGAATTGACTGCACCGTTGGTCTAGTGGTTAGTGTAACTGCGACGCCGGGTGTCGTGGGTTCGATTCCCGCGGAAGGCAAATATTTGTGTGATGAACATTTGTATTTGTCTTTAGTCTGGGTGTTTTCTATGTATTATAAGTATGTATTTACAAAAAAAAAAAGTATGTATATGTATTATATTTCAGTTATCTAGTACCCATAACACAAGCTCTGCTTAGCTTGGGACTAGACGACAGTGTGTGATAGTGTCCACATATTATTATTATTATTATTATTATTATTATTATTAATTACAGACAGCCCGTTGTGCCGAGCTTGCATGCGTGCAGATGAAACAACAGCACACATACTACTACACTGCCCTGAGGTCGCCACATATAGGGCAAAACACTTTGGCGACCTGGACTCACTCCACGAGATCGCCGGGGACATCAAGAATCCCGTTTGCCCGTTGATACCAATACCAAAGGCGATGTCCAACGTAAACCACGAACGCGACGCGATGAGACACGACACGACACGACGTAATGCGACGTGATGCTACATGTAAATGTCCTACGTGATTTTGGTTATAACTTCTCGATTCTCTTCATGAGAACAGTGAAACTGAAAGAGTACCTACACTGCAATTTTGTACTGTCCCGTATGAACGGCCGACCGCCCAACAATCATGTATGCATTCGCGTTTCGCCGCACACAGCCATATAGGCCAGCAAGTAGAGTGTGCCGTGGTTTTGATCGTGTTTGCAGCGTCACCGTCGCGTCGCGTCGTATTCGTCGCTCACGCAGAACACTCGGTTATACTTACCTCTATACGTCTCAATGTTTTTATAAGTAGGGGCAGGCCATTGTAGAGTCACAGGGCACTTGTTTACTTCGTACTTTTTCCATTCATGCGACATCCTTTTGTCTTCAAAGATATGAGAGCAGGTGGGGTACACTGGTATTTCTGAAATATTCGTGCCACAAGAGTAACATTTTGTTACTCTCATATTTTTATATTTATCAATTTTATTCTTTGCACGTAACATTGGCCCCTGGTAGTTGAATAATGCCTTTTGCAATACTGATGATGTAGGAACAGCAGTTGATCTAGCTGCAATGCCTCCAGGTGCAGTAGACGTATGTGTCGTAGAAGTATGCGTGGTATGAGTGTGACCACGAGTAGTAGGTAAGTACGTACGAAAATAATAATTATTCGTAGCTGATGTGGTAGATTCAATCCATTCAGGCAGTCTGATATTAGGCCACGGTACATTTTCATCATCGAAATTCCACGATATTCCAAATATATTTCTAGTTCTTGAGGGTATAAATCGTTCGAAAGACACAGTTGCACTCGTTTGCAATCTTGTTGTTTTGGTTATACGATCTGTTGAAATGTAATAGAACTATAATATATCTGAGATTAAGAGGGGTTGCCCGCTTATAAATAGTCTATATTACTTTAACGTTTTTGTTGTTTAAAAAATTTAATAATTTTCTTTATATACCTTGATATGTTTTGCTTTGGGTTGTAGTCTTTGTTCGGGTTGAGGCTTGAGACGGTGTATATTTCAATAAGGCTGCTAGTACTGAAATGAAATTTATAAATAATAGATTTTATACATTTTACTTTATTATGGTATCGTTTCTGACGTTAAGAAATAACTAGCTTATTAGAACAAGATTCCAGAGCCGCAAGAACTTCCTTATTTTTTAACGAATAAATTGTATTGGATAATGTAGTGTAAAGTACGTATGTACTTTGAGTGTATGCTTACCTGCTAACTTGTGCAACGGCGAATCTTCAGTTTTTAGGTGCTAAAGGTACGTAAAAACATCTTACTTTTTAAATTCTTTTCCTGGTTTGGTGAATATGGTTAAAATCGATAAAATCAATACTGCCTTTAATAATATTTACAACTAAATTAAATAATTTCTAGACTGTAATACCTAACAAATTATAAATAATTACTTGGGTGTATTTTGTTGTGTGTTGAAGTCGTCGCTAGCTGTGTTAAAGAGCTAGATGGATAGTGCTGAAATAAAGCTGCTAGACCTAAAACAATTTAAAGAAATGTTTAAAACTTATGTAACTGTGTAAAACTTAACCAAACAATTATTTTATTATAAATATTAAAGCATCTCGTCTCTCTTTCTTAGTAGCCAATGGTACTTAACACCTACATTTCGTCAGTTATATTGATATCGATCCCACGTGATAGGGGGCGAGGCTAGTGTCATTTACCAGGGACAGTGCCAGTCTCCGGACTAATAAAATGTAAATATATTTTTGTAGTACTATAATTATATAGTCGCAATAGTAATGTAAAAAATGTTCGGAATATGTTACAGCACTGAATAAATAGTACTAGTAAAGAATATTAACTCTATGAAAGCAAACATGCGATTATTGCGATTATGAACCTATTCATATTCATATTCTGCCCCGCCGAGGTAACAGGTACGCTTCCCGCTCATTGCAAATATTTGTGTGCATGAATGTGTCTATTTCCATTGGTCTGGGTATTTCTATGTATAATATGTATGTACTTACAAAAAAAATGAAAGTATCTAGAATCTATAACACAAGCTATATAATATATGCTTTCTTTGGGTCTAGATGACGTTATGTGTAGTTGTTGTGATATTATTTATATTATTATTATTATATTGCATGCGATGCGACAATTAAGCGTATGCTCACGATAATTAAGCGACGACATTAACTGGGTGTCAAATAAAAAGCGAATACGCGACCGAATAGATAGTATCTAACTAACAATTTGTAACGTGGAGCAAAAAAAAACCGTAAACGCCTTTGCAACTCTCACCTAACAATTCATGCTGTTTTCGTTTATTGACAGAAATTTTAAGTGTGTATTATGCTGACCTTGCATCAGGCTGTCAGAAGTTAGCAGGAGCTGTATGTCATCAACATGCCTTGTCCAAGTAGAGAAGGTCTCATAACTGTTAAACTTATGTTGAATTGTCGTGTCAGAAGTTAAATCTTCAGCCATAAGTTGTTTTTGTAATACTTTCTGGTACTTAGTAGGAGTCGCTGTAGAAATATGACTGATCTGAGCAATATTCTCTAGTTTAACAGATTCAAGTAAAGGTTTAACTATGTCAGATTCATATCCGTAAGCATTGTCAGATTCAGTAGGTTCTACAGATTCGTATTTTTCTAAAGATCCTAACGTTGAATAGGACGTTAATTGCATTGCAACGCCATACTTTCCTGTGGGTCCCGAAAACTTTCTAATTGTATTTTTAGTTGAAATCTGTTGTAATGGAAATCTCATGTGAGGTGTAAATTGATAAGCTTTCTTCGGTAATGCAGAAGTACTTGATAATTGATTTCTGTTAGATGCTGTAAATTTACGCAAAATTGTGTTGTAGGCAGTGTTTTTTATAGGATTTTGAAAATATTTATTTTGGCCTGCCTCTGATACTGCAAGAGTTCTGTAAGATCCATCTAGATGTGATTCTAAATTTGTATAAATTTTTAATGTTGTTAAAGAAGTAGAAGTAATTTGTTCAACGTCCTGAACTTTTTCCTGAACAGTCGAATCTCGTCCGCGAGTGGTCTCGTCTACTTGTGTTACTGGCAGTTTTACTGGCGTGTATCTATAATCGTTCGTAACTTGTGTCCGTGACGGCTCAAACAGAGTTGAATATTCAGGAGAGAAAATAAATGTCAAAGATTTCCTTGACTTGTAATATGGTAACAACGTAGTGAATGACATTAAAACTCTAACAACGTCTTGGTGATCAGTATTATCTAATGATAAAGAGCTCGTCGTTAGATCACTTGCACTAACACGTTTTAACTCGGACGTTTTCTTCGATAGGTATCGACCATTATCCTTTACTGCTTGATAAGTTTTCAATGGTTCAAAAAGTCTTGATTCTTGAATGGTTTTAGCGGTATTAGAATAGTCAATATACGCTTGGTCTGGCGTAGTGCTCGTAGTTACATAACGATCAATGTGACCATAAAGTTCGTTATAGTTCGATTCTGAGGAGAAATCCGTGGGCTTATAATGACGTGCAGAAGTTTTTAATCCTACATAATATTTAGCAATCTTTGTAGCTGGCACTTCTTGTACTGAATTTACAATAGTTCTGAAAGGTTCATCAAAGTAAATATATCCTGGTTCTCTAATGATAGCAGGTTCATATAAAACTACTGAGTAAGTAGATCGAAAATTATTTTGTTTATAATTATTTGATGTTTGAGTAAGTTTTAAATAATTAGTGACATTTTTAAACGCCGCGAAATCTTTGCCGTATGCACGTAACTCTGCAATATTTTTATTTTTCTTTTTAAAATTCTTTAAAGAAGTTACATCTTCAAATTCATCGATTTGTGTAACCTGGTTCAAAGGATGAGCAGGTACCCATAGTAATCGTTTAGACTGTACCAAGTTGTTATTGTAAATATCGTCTTGGTTAACTCTAATTGGTGATCCCGAATCATTAGAGTCCTTCAACGGTGCAGAACTAGAGGCATAGCGATAGACATTCTTTGTACCAAACTCTTCAATGTCAAGTTGAACATTGGCAACAGCAGGTGTTGGATATTCTTCTATAAGTTTCTTCATGCATACATTTTTTGATAACTTTGTTTCGGAGAATATATCAATATCTGTTCTGTTAGGCACTACATTACCTTGAATACTAAATATATCTTTATAAAAATGCAATAATAAAATTCTATAAACTAAAATCGTAAACATTTTAACTAAAATTACTCGATGACAGTGACAGTATAAAAACAGTACACAGTAAACAGCTTTTCTCTTTTTTTAGCCTATGAAAGTAACTCCATTCTGCTTTTTAGTAAACAATCAGTGGAATCCAGAAGTGGTGGTTACCATTCTAAAAGCTCTTAATGGCTCATAAGCTTTGAGCAAAAGGAAGAATACGTCTTCTGTGAGATCTTGTATTTTTTTTTAAGTAGGATAGTGACATATTTCCTCCGCAAGGTTATAGTGTTATTTATGCTTTTTGTGTATTTACTCTTTATATACCAAAGAGCACTGATGTTGTAGGTATTCTGTTGCTAACTTTACTGTCACTGTCATGATTGTTGTTTACCGTGTTTTTAATAATGTTATCAATTTTTGTTTATAGAGTTTTAATATTTTATTTTTATAGTGATAAATTAAGTATTTATGGTAATATAGTGCCTACCGGCACCGACACTTTCTCCGGAACAAAGACTATACCGACAGAGAAACATAAAGAAAAGTACTTACACTTATTGCCGTCAAAATATTTTATTCCTACTACTGGTGAAGTTCAACGTAACATTGAAAAGCTTAGTACACAAAATGCCTATCAACATTTCCATTCTACGTCATTAAGATCACACAAACTACTGCGAATACCAGTTCACCTGTATGTATCTGACAATAATTTTGCATTACGTAATTGGTTGCAATCAAAGAAACTTCTTTGGGTACCTTCTCATCTATTAAATGAGGATAAAGTGCCAGATTATATTACCGATATGTTCGAAGAGTACCTTGAAGAAGAACATACTGTTATTAATTCAGAAAATATTGCAAATAAACATACCAGAAATTTTACGCGGCATAAAAGTACTACACAATATTTTCTACTTGCTTCAATGTCAAAATATAATAAACGATTAAAATATGAAATTGTAGCGCCTTCTCCAGCGATAGAATACACTGGTGCTTATGAACCTGCTTCGTTAAAAGAAGATGATTATATTTACTTCTATGAACCTTTTAGAACAAATGTAGTCTCATCAAAACCTGTTATAGAGAACATAAAAAAGGTAAACACTACTTTGTATCCAATAATCATGATTGAACGCTTTAGACCTACAGAAAATTTACCAATATCAAATAATGCAGATAGCTACGAACAAATAGATCGCTATGAACGTTCGAACACTTTATCAGAGTTAATATATATTCAATATTCTGATACTACCAGATATAATAAACTTTTTGAACCCATGAAGGCTTATCAAATTGTATACAAAGTTGATAAAAATTCACCAAAAGAAACTCCTGAACTTAAACTTGTTAGAAAAAATAATCTCACTATGGGCTCTATACATATGTACAGAAAAGAGCTTGCTAAAGGCTTATCATCGATTGTCACGTTTGTACCTCATATAAATTCATGGTCGCCAATACATGTTTATCACTATGAAGTTACACCATCCACAGAACAGGATTATTATTACTACCCACTAATAACATTTTCTGCCTTAAATCTAGATAAGACCTCGACCAGACAACGGTCATCACTACTAAAAGATGTTAAAAATGTAAAACATGACACAACATCGTCGTCGAAATCTGAATTACAATTAAAATTTCTTTTGACAGAACCAACAAAAGATAAATTACCTAAAAAAGCTACGCTATTAGAAGCTTTTGATCGAAATAAAACTTTTCTGAAACCAGCGTTACCTAACAATACTGAATTTTCAAGAATTCCTGCATTAACGAAAACTAACAGATTTAAACCTTTTATTGCTCGTGATTCATTAGATCACTATTCAATTAAAAATAAAAGTTGGCATTCGAGACTACCGACAAAGGATCCCATTACAATGGTATTTACACCTTTTCAGAGCTTAGAATCTTTGAAAAATTACGAGTCATCTCTACAAACTTCTACAGTATCATCTAATGTTGTTTATATTAAATCGTCGAATACTTTTACAACCAATGTTGACCTGATTAAACCCCGGGTACCGTACAATGCACAAGTTTTTGAACCTTTAACTATATCTAATAAGAAATACGCATTTACGCCTCTTTTGATTTATCATGATAAAACAAAACAACACATATTCTCTGAACAGAATCAAGTTACACGTTTCAAGTTTCTTTTAACTTTTGAACCACGAGAACATTTTAATACAACTAAAACAGATAATTTCTGGTACCAATTAATGCAGATTTTTAAAACGAAAAAAAGTGAAGATAAAGAAAATTATTTAACAACACATGCTAAGGACTTCTTTGTAAAAATTAAAGACACGTCAGAGAATTTCGCTGATAACTATTTTCTAGATAAGCCTAGAGCGATTTTAGATGATGATGATGTTGCCGATCAGGAATATGCACCACTACTGCCAGTAAATGCAAGACCAAATGAACCTAATCAGAAAAAAATAATGGCGTATAACTCTCAGAAAGAATTAATAAGCACTATAAGTGAAGATTATAAATTTTTGTCCAAAACAGAGACAATTGATTTTAATCAGGTATATAATATGTCGCAGTAAATTGTATGAATCCGCCGTTTACAATCTGCCACGGTATATTACAAAACGCCTAATATAACAGGCTCGTCATTTAAATACCGAAGGCAGATTGGGTTAGCATAGGTTAGAACTGTGACTCCCTGCTATAAACTATTTTTATTTGTTGTCAAACTATTTGAAACAGCCAGAATTAGTTATACATATTGCTGTTACCAGATTGTAAATGACGGGTTAACATATACACTGCCGCCGCCGCTGCCATTAGCAAATAATTAAAGTAATCAGAAAAATAAATTGATACGTTTAATTCCCAGAATGAATTAATGAACAATGAAGATTATAACTACAAATTATTTGGACTTTCATCTAAGCCAGTTACTACACGCAACGGCCAACTTCAAGGTACTTTTAAATAGTTTGAAACCGATTGGACTAATTTTACACTAGTTATGTTTATATATTATTGCCCTCCATCAGTGGAGGGCAATAATATAATGACTAGTTGCTCCATGGAGTTCTCATTTCGCGATACGATTATTTTTTACTACCTAACCTGAGGCCCTAGACAAGTGTCAAAGATTTCTATTCTTTTCATAGAATAGATTAAAAAATGTACTGGATTGACATATGCTAACGCCAACGCTTATGTCAATCTCATACATTTTTTTATATATTCTATGAATAGTTTAGAAATCTTTGACACTTGTTTTTTTTTTTTTTTTTTTTATATTAGCCTACCAAAGTGACTCCACTCTGCCTGATGGTAAGCAGTAAGTGGAATCCAGAAGTGGCGGACACCATTCCAAAAGCCAAACTACTGGTATGGTGGCCTCCACTATGGCGGCTTAGTGAGATGCTTTTTCACGCCCCGCTTAAAAGACCCAGGATCAAAATTAGATGGGAACACATGCGCTGGCAAAGAGTTCCAGGCTTTAATTGGGCGACAAAAGTATGAAGTGCTGAACCGTTTGGTTCGAGACCCTTTAGATTCCACTGTGAAAGGGTGGCACTTTAGTCCCGCACGTGTTGTTCTGGATAAAAAGGGAGAGGGTGGGATTAATTCAAAGAGCTCTTCAGAACACTCTCCATGGTAAAGGCGATAGAAGACGGCCATTGAGGCGATGTCTCTTCGCAGCTGTAAAGGCTCAAGGGTCTTAGTAGCCTCCGGGCTTCCGATGATACGGACTGCTCGCCGCTGCAACCTATCGAGTGCTAGGGCACGACTTGTCTAGGGCCTCTGGTGTACTTCGTACCGCGGAACAGATTATTGTCATTTTTAGTATTTACCACAAAGTTTTTAAATTTTTCTTTTCGGTTAAACATTCCCTGAACTTCCACAAATATTTCATAATTAGCGAAATCCGTCCAACTATTATTGAGTTTTTATAGACAAACGAAATGCAATTCATTTTTATAGATATAGATTCAATAATATAATGTGCTTGCTTTAGAACACAGAAACACTGTTGCTTGTTTGTGCTTGCCGCTCCTATCATATAAAAAACACTGTCAATAAAGCTGTCGCTCCCATTTGCTTGCTTTATGTATAATACCTAAATTAGTAAATTTTAATAGATCCAAGCTCAAATAATTTTTAACAATTTTTAGAACTTGAAGATGTATTTCAGTACAGACCTTTCAAGCCTGTACCCAGGAATAGACCTCCGTTCACTCCAACGCTAAGAAATACACAAGGTACTTACTATCTTTTTTCATTGTAATAACAAATACAATGATAAAAGATGCCAGTTTTTTGACGCACGCAAACTTGTGTGCAAATGTGCATCATGTTCCATTGCCATGCCATTTTAAGTTTTTGTTTTATCCGTATTTTTGTTTTATTGTAGGTACTCGTGCACTTACGGCGTTTTTCCATAGTTCGGCACAATAGACATAATTTGTGATTATTTGTGCCTATACATAATTATTATGGTATAATCGTATTACAAAAAAGCCTCCCATCATACAATTTATTTATAATTGTAATATTTATAGAAAAGTATAGTTTAGTTTTAACGTCTTTAAAAATTCTTTTAGGACTGGCAGATTTGTTTCAGCACTCTCCGCTATCTAGAACTTCGACACAGGCAGGCACTCCAACACGCAGCGATATACTTCAAGATGCTTATTTATTTTACATTAAACAGAATGGTGTTAACCAATTACACTATGTTTTAAATGTACTATAATAATTAATTAATGATTTATAGTTAATGAGGGTTTTCTAAAATGACGCCCACGAGGCGGCAACTGGTGACTAAAATTTTTGGTGGCGATAAAATCGCAGTGATAGTTTCAATTTCCAAAATATGAAATAAAAATTAAACTATAGATGTTACAATAACGCAGATGGCGCTAAAAGCTAAGTAAATTTTAAAAAGAATATCAATTTTTCAGCCTAAACAACTTTGTTGTAGGACTCGAAGCCATATTGCAGCGTACAGCTTCTGAATCTTCACCTCGGGTAGAAAGTTTAGCACAAAGCGAAATAAATCAAGGTATTACCGATTACATACCCAATATTTGTTATAATGGTGACAGACCAGCAAAAGCACCTGATGTAAAATGATAACTATCGCTCGTGGAATTGACCAAAAACTCGCACCTACTTGTTGGTCATGGACGACTCAGAGTCTCTAATTTTGCTCCTACAATGCCAAGAACTCTGCGAAACCGCTGCCTACCGTGAAGAGAGTGGTTAAAACAAATCGATTTCCATAGAGTAACGATTTTTTTTTATTGACGACGTTGGCAGACGAGCGAACAGCCCAAGTGATGGTAAATGGTAACTGTAGCTCTAGACGACTTGAGAGGCCCTAGCATTGCTTCTTCAATACCAAGGACTGTGAAGCCGCTGCCTACCATGCAAGGTACTTAGTTGAAAGGATTGAGGGAGGTGAGGAAAAAGGAAAGGGGGGAAATTGGGCCTTCGGTACTCTCACTCACCGAACTCTTACGTCGATTTTATATGAGAGGGTAGTACTTCTCCGGTCGACCCGCCCCATTCATGCTGAAACCAGCGTGGTTCTACTACCGTATGATTTATAATTAATTAAGTTTATATTAAATAACGTTACTATGAGGATGAGAAATCGGTTTGGATCATTTAGATTCCTAATGTTTTTCTAGGTCTGGCGGCTTTATTTAAATATATACCGTCTCGTACAGAGACTCCAACCCAAAGCAAAACGTATGGAGGTAAAGATTTGAACTTTTTAAAATCACGAATTGGGAATAATTTTTTACTAATTTCATCACCTTCCCTCTAATATGGCGAGGGTGATGATGGCTGGCCCGTGCGTCATGCTCGTGAACGGGTGCTACTTGGGATGACTGGTCAATCTTGGCATGGCTTACATTTAATATTCAATCCAGTATTACCTTGTCGTTCAATGTGACCAGGGGGTGCATTTACCAGTTTAATTAAAATACGTAGTCAAATTACCATACTAGTTGAAACTAAATAATTGAATTCCTTGTTTTCTTTCTTTAATCTTAGTATTATATTAATTAGTTAATTTGTAATAATTACTTTGTATGGTTCTTTGGTTGCGTTGAGTGTTTAAATTGTAACTCATTCAAATAACTGTAATTATCTGGCGATTGAAAAAAGTGGCGTGAGTTTCTTGCCAGTTCTTCTCACAGCTCTACCTCGTCAGCGAACTGGCTGTAGGTCAATTGGCTGACAAAATGTAATGTTGACTTTTCATAAGCATCATACTTTATGATCTAAATGAAATAAATGCTTTGACTTTGACTTTGACTTTTGACTACCAAATTCAAAACTTTACGCGAATTCCACATAGTATATTTTTATATGTATTATGTATATTTTTAGCTGATTTTGCGAATCGGGCGATCGAACGTTATACTTTTCAGCTGTAGTAATTTAAGTCAGTAGTATACATAACTCAATAATGATCAAACCTGTGTAAGAATTACGTATACTTTATTACCTTGTCTTTACCTAACTAAACAATAAACTTTTACCTTAAGTAGATTTTACTCGTGCTATGATCCTTCAAGACGGATTTGAACCAGCGATCTCTTTATATAAATAAGTACATAAAATAAAATTAAAACAACGAGACATCAAGTTATTCTGGAAGAGATTTAACGATAATATTGATAGAGTGCACTTATGTCTTTGTTTTATAATTTTCAATAAATTAATTTTGTTTTAGGACTAGCAGCTTTATTAAAATATACGCCTTTCAGATCTTCTTCTCGACCCGGGACTTCAACCCGAAGTACAGAGCGCGGAGGTTAATAAAAATAATTACTTGATTTTTATTTTATTTTAATAGTTTTAATTTTTATAAAAGGTTATGTGGAAGATAGCGGCTAGACCCTACTAGATTATGTAGTACTGTTCTGTCATATGTTTCGTTTCTGAGTCTAAGCCAGAATCATGATTGTCATTTGTTCCAGGACTGACAGCCTTGTTTAATACACCTTCTAGATCGTCTCCACGACCTGGGACTCCGTTCCGAAGTAAAGAGTACTCAGGTAGGTATTTGTAAATAGTTAGGTACTTAATTTTTTTTAATTATAATAATTTTTATGCAAAGGATATCTGTAAGATTGCTTTTAGCGGTAAGGTCGCCTATTGCTACTAGATGATGTAGTGCTCTTCTGTTATGTTTTGATACTGTTTCTCTTAGCCTGAACCCCACTGCTTGGCATTTGTTTCAGGACTAGCAGCCTTATTTAATTATACACCTTCTAGATCTTCTTCTCGAGCCGGGACTCCAATTCGAAGTAAAACGCACGAAGGTAGTATGACTAGAACAACCAGACGACAAACGAGTCCAACTGTGTCTGCTTTTCAACGATTAAAATCCACAAGAATTAAAAATACATATAAATGGAATTTCAATGATGAAAATGTACCGTGGCCTAATATCGGACTGCCTGAATGGATTGTATCTACCACATCAGCTACAAATAATAATTATTTTCGTACGTACTTACCTACTACTCGTGGTTACACTCGTACCACGCATACTTCTACGACACATACGTCTACTGCACCTGGAGGCAATGCAGCTAGATCAACTGTTGTTCCAACATCATCAGTTTTGCAAAAGGCATTATTCAACTACCAGGGGCCAATGTTACGTGCGAAGAATAAAATTGATAAATATAAAAATATGAGAGTAACAAAATGTTACTCTTGTGGCACGAATATTTCAGAAATACCAGTGTACCCCACCTGCTCTCACATCTTTAGAGACAAAAGGATGTCGCATGAATGGAAAAAGTACGAAGTCAATAAGTGCCCTGTGACGCTACGATGGCCTGCCCCTACTTATAAATACATTGAGACGTACAGAGGTAAGTATTACCGGGTCTACTGCGTAAGCGACGAATACGACGCGACGCGATGGTGACTCTGCGAACGCGACGAACACGATCATAACAACGGCACATCCTACTTGCAGCCTATAAGGCAGTGTGCGGCGAGACGCCACTTGCCAATGCATACATGATTTTTGAGTGATCAGATGTGACACTACAAAATAGCAGTGAACTTAGGTATTTTGTCACTTTTACTGTTCTCATGAAGAGAATCGAGAAGTTATAACCAAAATTACGTAGGACATTTACATGTAGCATAGCGACCCGTTGTGTCGTGTCGTGTCGGGTCACATTGTTACGCGTTCGTCGCTTATGTTGGGCACCGCCTTACACGGCGTCCTGCGTGAGCGACGGGCGCAACGCGACTCAATGCTGCGAACGCGACGAACACGATCAAAACACGCGATCAAAAACATAGTAGAACGTATCTTGAGCTTCAAATACGCAATAGTCTTGCCATCAAGCGTTAAGACTTGCGCAAACGAAGGAATTTTGTCCCCGTGGGACAAAAACTCCTGAATCGTGTGATAAATGCTCACCCAGCACGAAATCAACCTAATACGGTGTGCGGTCATTTATTGCCGGATATTGAGTGAAGCGTAAGCTATGAAAGTTCGTCGTGTGCGTTGTTGCGCCTAGTTACGTTTATTCTATTTTTTTCGGGGGACTGCCCCGTACTTTTGTCCAGTAGCGGTTTTCCGGTGTCCGCCGTAATTTGGGGGACGTTTTGTACGGGGTACTTTTCGTTCTTCGTGTGCGTCCTGGCTGGCTGCAGCACAGGACCGGATCTACCATGTGGCTTATTGGGCTTCTGCCCAGGGCTCCGTGGATTCCCAAGCTAAGGCAAGTCAAGGTTAAAAATAGACCACAATGCGAAATATCCATAATTTAATTATTCGAGTAATTAGATAGGCCTCTAAGTAGTATTAGCCCAGGGCCTCCTTAACTCACGGTCCGGTTCTGCTGCAGCATGCATTGGCGGAGCGCGAAGGCTCAACCATTCTCTTGTCCATGCATGCCAACAGCTAATAAATACTTAGGAAGTTACAATCTAATATTTTTTTGCAGGAGGATGCTTCAAAAGATTCCTAGACGTGGGAGAGGTGTTCGATGAGCGAGGTTGTCGCTACTGGCCACCACTAAACGGACAATCATTCGCCTCCAAACGACTGATGTTTTTAGAGGCAGCCTTATGGGACAAGGACAATGGCTGCATCGTCACTCCACTAGCTATTCTGACTCCATTCAGCAGAGCAATATCACTGTGGGCGCGGTATCATGTCTGTGTGTGTAACCAAGATTACTGCAACACAACACCGAAGATAGAACCTAATTTTATACTTATAATATTTAATATTTTAACATATCAAATTAGTGTTATTCTGTATATGTAAGCAGATTATTACTACGTCTAATTAAGCGTATAATGCTGTTATAAAGTGTTTATAATTTGAGTAATTATCACTCTGTGTGACACAGGTCCAAACACGCAGATCCTGTTTACTTTAATGAAGTTCGTTTTGTTATTACTAGAGGTACCTTAAAGACTATATTATTTATATTTTTATCTTTACTAATAAAATAATTTGCTTCTTTTCTGGAAGATCTTGGTTTGGAAAGCATTCAATTATCTGTTGCCAGCCAGTATTTTTATTAAGTTGTTCCAGGAGTTGCAAACCTTGAGGAAGATCTATGTTCGACAGTGAACGTCTTACAGCAGATCTGTTTTTTTTTTTTAAGATTCGTACTTCAAATTGCGCCATCTGCTTGGAAAAAACTGAACTATAATACTGAAAGCCACCCTCTAAGCCTTAATAGGTGACATGACTGTGACTGTCCTTATATTGATGTTTGAAAACTATTGTAGATGGCACTGTTACTAACGTTATCATCTATACATATAATAAAAATGTAACCGATCGCTGTCTGTACATGGAAGATATATGAGAAAAAAAATTATTGGGGCCTTTATCAACGCAAATAGAACCCAAAACAATGATTGTTACAATTTTTGTCTGTTTGTCTGTTAGTCTGTTTGTCTGTTTGTCTGTTTGTCTGTTTGTCTGTGCGTTTGTTCACGCTAATTTCAGAAACGGCTTATCCGATTTAGATATGGTTTGCACTAATACATTGTGGTAAGCTTCACTTAACATTTAGTGTTTGTTTCATGTCAATCGGTTCATAAATAAAAAAGTTATGCCAATTTAAAGAATCACGTCGAACATTTGTTAATTTACTACGAAATCTGATAGAAACAGAGACTTTAACAGGTTACGGAATAGCTGATAGCGTTTTTATTTTTTCGGATTCCGCTCATTCTAAACAATCTTCCGTTTAGTTTTAAATGAGTCCAGTTTCCAGTGAGCCTATGTTTCGCGATGACAATTAATAAAGCCCAAGGTCAGACACAACTAAAAGTTGTGGGCGTGGATCTAAGTATTAGCTGTTTTTCGCACGGTCAGCTTTATGTGGCTCATCACGTGTTAGCATTCCTAGCAGCCTGTATGATTTGATCCCCGATGGCTATACGTCTAATCCATACATCCATACACCCATACATATTATATAAGGCTTTGTCCTGACTGACTGACTGACTGACTAACAGACAACGCACAACCTAAACTGCTGGTCGTAGCGACTTGAAATTTGGAGGGTGTGTTTGTCTAAATGTCTAGAGGTTGTACTAAAAAAGGGATGAAATCGATTATATGTATCTTCTTCATTTTTTAACTTACAGTTTTGAAATTTTATTTAGGAATACTTCCATTTAAATAAAAAATATTCTTATAATTTTATTTTAACAGGGGTGGATTTAGAGGGGTGAAATTAGGGATGAAATATTCTATACAAAGATCTTTAGCTTCTGAAGCTAGCGACTCGAAATTTACAGGGAGGGGGAGGGAGGGAGGGAAAGGAGGGAGGAAAAGGAGGAACTGAGGAGAAGGAGGAAGGGAGGGGAAAGTGAGAGGGAAGTGAAAGGAAAGTGATGGGGAAGTGAGGGGGAAGTGAAGAGAAAGTCAGGGAGAAGTCAGAGGGAAGTAAGGGGAAAGCCAGGGAGAAGTGAGGGAGAAGTGAGGGGAAAGTGAGGGGAAGTGAGAGGAAAGTGAGGGAGAAGTAACGGGGAAGTGAGGGGAAGTGAGGGGGAGATAAAAAATAGTATGAAAAACAGTATTTAAACAATATAAAAATGTCTATTGGAAAAAACGACATTCACGCGAGCGAAGCCCAAAAGGTCACTCACTCACTTATCACGAAATCTCAGAAACAACAAGTGCTAGGAATCTCAAACTTTGCATTGTCATTCCTATTAGAATATAGGTGCTCACTTAGACGGAATTTTGCGAAATCCATCCCCTAAGGGGGTATAAAGGGGTGGCAAAGTTTGTATGAAACTTCTATAGTTTTTATAGTAGGATTACCAAATTACTAGAAAATACTCTTTTTTTAATATTCAGAAACCACCCTTATTAAATGGGCAAATAAGAGTCGCAAGTTTGTGTGAAAGTGGTTTGTCAGTTTTAGCGGTAGCGGGTTTAAACTGGATTCGCCATAGAGACGGATAATACTGATACAATGTACGATTGCCATAAAATCAGGCACGCAATACATATTCTCATAGAGGCACCCATCTGAATTTTCACGCGAACGAAGTCGCGGGCAACAGCTAGTCAATAATAATAAAATATATATTTTTATTATTTTTTGAAAACACCTACTGTAGTAACTTATTGGAACATACAAAATGAAAGTTATTTTTTTAATTTAAAATAAATGTGTGTAGGTATAGTTTGTTGATCTATAAAAATATTGATATTTGCCCATACTTTTTAAAAATTAATTGTTACTGTAACAAAATATAATTTGTTGTTGAATGTCGTGTGAAACTGTGAGTTATGAATTAATTATTTAACAATTTTGTATAATAAATACAATTTCATTCTAAATGTACTTTTATTTTTAAATCCATTGAAAGGTTTTCTGAGACATTTTTTACGTTAAAACCGCCAGCTTACTCTTACATTATTCTCATTATAAATAATGCAAGCATATTAAGTAAGTACGTAAGTAAATATGAATTATACATATTTCAACGAAAATCATTGACAGTTTTCAATGTGTATGTGAGATTTAATGTGTGACTAAATAAGTGAAACAACAGTAGACTTTTTACTCGACTCTTAAAGAGACAGCAACACATCGTGCGGTACCGTCGTCATATACACAGCCAGGGGTCTTCATATACTGGACATTAAGTAAAATTTAATGAAAATGTGGAATATGTCCAAATTACGTTGAGCTCTCATTAGGGATAAAGCTTCGGGTAACTTCTGCTGCCCTGGTACTATAACCAGGATTGTTCTACATAGCCAGCGCTACAGAACCAGCGGAAACGAGCGGCTATGCCTTAGTTCAGTAGTAGTATATGGACTGCCACGTAGAAGTCTTGGGTCCGATTCCAGAGTCGGGTAAAGTGATATGAACCTACGAAGTTTTTTTGTTGAGAGAAATTCGGAGTATTAAACCGGCTTCTGATATTGTGTCCGGTAAATGAGAACAGGCTTACTTTCCTGGCTATTTCTTTGGGGGCACAAGACTTTATAATGATAGTAGTTCATGCATGATTAATAATCATGCATGAACTACTATCATAGTAGTGTGACTACGGATAATAAAATGAACCATAATCACACTAGTGTGGCAGATTAGTGTGACTACGGATCGGTTGGGCTATTTTTGAAAAATAAATCCTAAAATCAACCGGCATAATTTGATAACATCACAATACCTCACCTTAAATACACATTAATCTTTATATTCAAATATTTATAGCGATAATGCTGTTATTTATTGATAGAAATATATCAACCTGAATGTCTTTATGTGCATATTAAAAGTGGCGTCAGGAACATGACCTGTAGTCTACCATCCAACATATTTATTTTATATTAGCTTCCCGCAGCGCGGTTTCACACGCGTCTTTGACTACTGCTCTACTCCAGTTACCAGTACAGTGATGTTACATAGCCTATAACCTTCCTCAAGAATTGGACTATCATACGCAAAATAAATTATTCAAATCCTGGTAGTTCTAGAGATTACCGCGTTCAAACAATTATTTTTGTGTTTGATAGCCCTGTTCTTGAGGAAGGTTGCAATATAACATCACGCTATTGGCGACGGGAGCGGAGCAGTAACCAAAGATGTAACTTAACGCGGGTAAAACTGCGCCACGTAATTCTAGTAGGTTAATAAAAAAAGGCATTAGTGACTTACAGCGAAAGAAAACATCATTAGGATATAAAAATAAATGCATAAATTGCAACAGCAGGCGTGGTGGTCGATGTTCATGTCATCTCTTTATGAGAAGAGGCATTAACCTGCAGTTGAATAATAAAAGTTTGGTATTGTAATAACCTGCCAAAGTTGGTAAGAGGTCAGTAGGGCTTGGGTCTAATGAATATTAATTTCTTATGTTACCAAAATCAAGGTTTGTTTGAAGCACAACGAATGAATAAGGTTAAATGCTGCAACTACAAAGGCGCCACTTTAAATACAACAAAAGGATATTATCCCAATGGATGGGTGGTTGTAAAGTGACCCGGCTCGTCTCACCCCTTTTAACAACCCACCATTGCGCGATTTTCCACTAATTACTGTGAAACATCAGCGTGGGGCATAACCCACAGAAATAAAGAAATATTTTTTTTAATTTTATTTTTTTGTTTATCGTGTGTAAGAAAAATTGTCTTACTTTTTTATGATTTATTATTTAAACTAGTTTGCTGCGGCGCGGTTTCACTCTCGATTTTGCTTACTGCTCCGCTCCTGTCGCCAGTAGCGTGATGTTACATAGCCTATAACCTTCCTCGAGAACTGGGTATTACCTTGTCGTTCAATATGACCAGGAGATGCATTTACTATTTTAATTAAAATACGTAGTCAAATTACCATATTAAATGAAACTAAATAATTGAAATACTCTCTTTTCTTTTTTTTAATCTTGGTAATTTAACTAATTGGTTGATTTGTAATAATTACTTTGTATGGTTCTTTGGTTGCGTTGAGTGTTAAAATTGCAACTCATACAAAAAACTGTAAGTATCTGTTAATTGAAAAGAGTGGCGTGATTTTCTTGCCAGTTTTCTCACAGCTCTACCTCGTCAGCGAACGGTTAATTAGCTGACTTGTACTTTTGACTTTTCGTAAGCATCACAGTTTATGATCACAATGAAATAAACGCTTTGAGTTAGAGTTTGGGACTTGAGGGTTCCGACTGGCAATTCCAGAGATTAAGCACGTTCAAACAAACAAACAAACTCTTCTACTATATATAATAGTATAGATTATTTTGTGGATTTATATATAGTAGCTTTACGCAGCACAGTTTCAGCCGCGTTAAGTTACATTTTTGGTTACTGTTCCGTTTCCGTAGCCAATAGCGTGATGTTGTATGGCCTATAACTTTCTGAAGAGAACTGGGCTATTAAGCGCAAAAGTAATGATTCAAATCCGACTGGTGGTTCCAGAGATTAGCGCGTTTAAACAAACTATTGTGCTATAATAATAGCAAGATATTTGTGAAAATAAATGAATCTGAATGTAACTATTTCAGTGGTACTGTGTACGTAACACGAATGTTATTCATACACTTCTGTTTACCCCATATGAGAAAAACGTTATGCTACAATATGTAAATGAAAATCTAAATTTGACTAATCTCATTCACTTTCATTCTTGCCTGTTTACACTGGTCATTAGATATTAAGTCTAATGACGAATAAATTTCATTTTTGTTCAAAACTACACGAAATAAGGTGCTAAGTATAATAATGTTAATTAATTAAATTCCTAACAAACGACCATCATAAAGTGGTTTATTAGAGCGTGTAATAAACATGACATAATTTTTTGACACTACTGTGTTAGTAGTGATATAAATATGGAGTAAAGTGAAGTGCTCATGGAACAATTTCTATTTGAAATAAAAACTGCTCGAAAAGGACATTGGCTTCATCAAAAGCACGGCTTTAATGAGTCGGCTTCAATCGCGAAATATTTGACACTATCGAAATAAGTGCGAGCGTTTGAAACTGACCAATCACAGCCATGCTTTTTAATAATATTTTAATAATAATAATAATTTATTTATCAAGTTTACAAAGTGTACAGTTATTACAATGTGCATTTAAAATTAATACATAAAAAATTTATTAACATAAAATTATTGTAAGAATAGCTAAAATAGAATAATATTTACTTTTATGAAATTAAAAATATAGGCTCGAATATTTAACTACTACCTGAACTAGGTTAAAACCTGTGTTTCAGATTATTCTAATGTTTATGTGGACAATAATATTTGTAAATATAAAAATCTCACAAACTGTAAGCATTTTCGAAATTACATTATTTTGCTGCGATTATAACGCTAACGTTGGCGAGCTAAAACACCTCCACAAGAGATTTATTCGTCAATGTATAAAAGTATGTCATGTCGAAGACCAGCCATCTAAATATTACATATTCAAAATGCAAGGTAAGAATCTTTTTATTATTCAGTACCATTAATGATACGAGCTGGAAGACGCAGCGTAGGTCCTTTACAAGTTGAACCGATGACTTGATGAGGCATGTGGCAGGCTAGCGATAAATGAGAGTGACTGACGTACCGGTGATTAGTTAATTTTTCGTTGATTAGCCTTTCAGAAACTGGGAACTAGAGTATTAGGTACTAGCATGTTGCCGACGCTAAAATGGTTTGTTTCAAATAATGAAATTGTGACTTATGTTCTTGTGTGTAAAAGGTGGTTGTATGCGCGAGCTAGAGTATAAACAGCAGTAGTTGACATGATAGTCTACGCTACAGGCCGCCATGGATCCAAAGGTAATTTTATACTATTTAATTTTTAAAATAATTTTAAGATTCACACAAATTTATTTATTAGTTGTGTTGTTGTTGGTATATTTAAGAGTTGTTATTTTTAATCCAGTAAAAAGTGTATGGAAGCTTTTTATAAAGTTTTGTTTTATTTTTTGTTTTTTATTATTATTTGATATGTGCATTACACCTATGTAAAGACACTTATGCGGTATTAATACAGTCCTTGAATTGTATATTTATAAAAAAATAATAATGGTAGGTAGATTAATTATTACCAATACCTAATGATAAAAAAAATAAAAATAAAACTGCACGATTTTGTGCAAACGTTGCCCAGAGATCAAACAAATATTATCTCTCGCTCAGCATATTGAAATTATGGCTTTTGCAACGTTGTGTAGGTACCGGCAGCGGAATGCAACAAAACTTTGGATGGCTAAATTGTTGACCATATTTTATTAACCACCTCGAATGTGAGCCTGGCAGCCCATTATCGCTGCAAGCACTAACCAGCGCTGATTTTTGTAAAATTTTTGTACAATTATTTATACATATTTGTATGCCTCGCCAGTATCTATCTAACGCAATGCAATTGCAACTGTATATGAACTGCCATGTATATAGGTCTTGGGTTCGATATTCGGGTCGGCTAAAGTGATATTGAGTTTTCTGTCAGAATATTCACAGTTTTGGTTTTGCTTCAATGGCAATATACTCATTCCTTGTTAAATGAACGCAAACATAACTACGGGTGTATCACTTGTGTATTACTTCTTGCATAGAAGGTATGATTGGATCGCAGCAAATGGCTTTCTCTACTCTCTGCTTACCCCATTATATTAGGCCTATTCACACCTGAGCTGTATTCACTACTGCGGTACAGAAATTCGGGTAGTTATGCAGTAATACTACTGTTCACACCAAAGCGGATTTTGCTATCCTTGTGTGTGCTATCGCGTGAGTTTCGCTCACGAAGGTATGAGCTTTACGCCAGTTCGAGTGGGTCTGAACTTCAGACTAAATACCTGAGCGAAATCTGCGCGGTATGTACCTCTACCCATAGGGGCAGTGAATACCTACCGCTTATGTTTGAATGAGCCATACTGGAAGACAGGCGTGAAGTTATGTATGTATTTATGTATGTGTTGTTATTACAGTAGACAGTCTTAGGCCAGCCTCGGACCTAAGGTATTAATAATTCGGTATGGAATCGCACGTTTAATTCGCACCTTCTACAGAAGTGGTAATCGTACTGAATTGATAAAATACTTCAACATACTGAGTTACTGACCTGCACAAATATTTATACTGACTTATTGCAAACTAGATGCCCACAGCTTTTTTCCTACGTTAAGTTCATCTTTGGTTACTTCTCTGCTTCCGTCGCTAGTAGCGAAACATTAGTCTATAACCTTTTCCAAGAACAGGGCTATCAAACGCAATAAGAATTTCCAAAAACGGTTAAGTAGATCCAGAGATTACCCCCTACATACACAAACTTTATTTCTTTATAATATTAGTAGCTATATATTATTAAGCCTGTATTGAGAAGGCAATGTCATAACTCATAACCAAAGCGTCTAGTCCTATGACTTTTATCATTTTTAGTATTTACGTACTCATTCATCATCCACAGCCCTTAGGTACCCACTGTTGAGTGTCGGCCTCTCTTTGCGAATCCCACTTAATCCGCTCTTGTGCTGTACCAAGCCAGCAGTTGCTTTCGAATTGGCGAATGTCGTCGACCCACCGCGTTAAGGACGACCACGCATTCTTTTGCCGGTTCTTGGCACCCATTCGGTCAGGGCTTTGCTCAACCTGCCGTCACCACGTCTGGTCAAGTGTCTTGCCCAGTTCCACTTATGATTCGTAACACTGATTCCGACGTAATCCGTTTAGTGCGTCGCCGGATCTTAGTGTTACGAATTCAGTTTTAAAGTACTCATTAACTGTGTAATAATACGATAGTAGGTTGCTGGTTTCAGCAAATACAGTAGTACTAATACGATAGTAGTGTTTAGCTGGTTTCAGCATGAATGGGCTAAATGGATCGGAGAAGTACACTCTCTAATAAAATATCAGCGTAAAATATTAGTTACCATACTGAGTGGTAAGTGAGAGCGCCTCCAGTCCAATTACCTTTTCCGTCCTCTTCCTTTTTCCTTTTCCTCCCTCGTCTCCTTCGCCCTAACGGTCACCAACGGCTTGGTTGTGTTTGGAGCATTATTTGGAGAATACACACATCCAATGTTCATAGGTTACACTTACCAAGAGTTATCGAATGCTTGTTTGCTTCCAGGGCAAGGAACGAGGCATCTTGAAGCTGGAGCCTCGTCCAAGAGTGGTGATCGATACCACCAAGTCGGAGCTGACTCCACAGGTGAAATACTTCGTAGTTTCTATAATATTAGCCTATCAAAGTGACTTCATTCTGCTCTCGTAATCAGTCCTTAGGATTCAAAAGTGGTGAAACTGGTGAACATTTCAAAAGCCATCGTGACAAAGTGCTACCATGCTTTTTTAATAATCTAAAAATTATGTTATAAAAAAAGATACTACACTAAGTACCTAACTTCTGTAACTAAGTTATTTTAGTTCGTAATAAGTCCTTCAGCTTAATTTCTTCTATTATCAGCTCGAAGAAGTTCACTGTAGTACCTGCTTATGTAGATACATCATGCAAGGACTGGCTAGATAGGCAGGAAAGAAATCAGTAATGAATTATTTTTCAATACTATTCATAAGACTACCGAGAAAGAACCGAGTACCAAGAACCAAGAACATGCGTTCGACTAAGCCTATTCATGTTAAACCTGAATATTGTTATCTTGTTTTTGCACGAGTGTACAACAACTTTAAAATTTTTTTAAAAGTAAAAATCGTATTAAAATACATTGCGTTTTTTTGGTTTTTAGTTTGAGAAATAGGTAGAAGAAACATTGTTTCAACATTTTACTGATAATTTAATATTACTATTTACCACTTCAATAACATCAAAACACTCATAAGTTTGGTATTCTTGTAAGTTTTTTTATATTCAAATCTCCATTTAAACCATTTTCATAAAAAAATTATATGACACGCCAGGTCATCGCACTAACTAGGTGTAACTTTAAACATGTTCTTGGTATTTTCATTCACGCGGGCGGCGCGGCGGGTGGCCATATTGAGAAGGTACACAAAGTGTAATTACAAACAATCAGGGCTCGGCGCGACCTCTAAATAACGCCAATTAACGAAATGTAACACCATTATTGGGTTGTAGTGGTTTTTGTTTGTATATTCTGTTTTAATTTCAGAGAATATTCGAGTTTTAGTTTGCGATGTTACGAGGCACATTTGATATTATTTTATAGCTCTGACTTTGGCCATGTGGTTACCGAAGGCCGAGCAAGATAGGTCACCTAACGGCCACCAACCTTACCTTTGACCTTTGTAATTTTTACCTTACTGTTGTCACTAATCGGGTTACTAACTTTGATAGAAGCTTAGCAGTGGGTGTCTTCAGGCATGAGCCTGAAAGTATGAGGCTGTTCTCATGGTCTTCGACTTTTGAGATATTTTTGTTATAATTGTATAAAGCCTTCACGGCAAAAGATAGGCTGGTTGTATATCTAGGCTGGAAACCAAACAGTATTACTGACACAGCAACAACATCCAAAACATAGCGTGAAGATCTTGAGGGGCAGTGTTCTGACCTAATAAGTATAATAACTGTATTTAAGTATAAATAATTAGTATCGACCACAGTTATCTTTTGTAAGAAATCACTACTTAATTATTATTCGTACTGCTATAATTATAATCGATAGGGTGGGGTGGCTAGGAAACTACAACAGGGCTGTCTCTTAGCTTAGGTAACGCTGAACAGAAAAATATTGTTCTGTAGTTGTCCGCATTACAATTTTAAACTGTCGTCAGTTTAAAATTGTAATGGAGACAACAACGGAATACAGCTGAATTAAAATCTTAACTTGTTTTCGTACAAACCAGACTTGGCAGATTGGTAACTACTATTAAGCGATATTTATTGTCTAACTAGCTGACCCGGCAAACTTTGTACCGCCTAACAGTCGATTCTTTCATTTCTTTTCAGGCAATTTTTAAATTATTCTCTTCGTAAGAACCATCCTCGTAGGTACTTCAAGGAATATTATAAAAAAAGAATTAGCGAAATCGGTTCAGCTACTCTCGAGATTTGCGCTTAGCAACACATTCAGCGATTCATTTCTATATTATAGACTAGCGGCCCGCCCCGCCCCGGCTTCGCACGGGTGGACATTTTTTTAAACATTTTCGGATAAATAAAGTTACTATTGTATGGACTTATAGAAAAGCGTTTTTTTTTCTATTCAGGCAATTTTTCAAATTTATCTCTTTAAGAACCATCCAAGTACTTCAAGGAATATTATAAAAAAAGAATTAGCGAAATCGGTTCAGCTGCTCTCGAGATTTGCGCTTAGCACCACATTCAGAGATTCATTTTTATATTATAGATATTCTCTTAATGATAGATGACCGACCAATGTGGCGAAAATTTGTGGACGGCTTGCGGCTGATATCATAAGGATAATGCCTTATTAGTCTTATTACATTCACGGGTGATGATGGTGTCATCCATGTCCTAGACCAGAGTACAGGCGACCATTCCGCCTTCAACATACTTAGGTCTATAGTAAATTTCTTCATTTAAACCGGTTTTGAGTCGCATCATTCGTCACTGCCTGCAGTAGTGTTATTTTCTAAGACTTCTTCGCTTTATACTTATTAAAGATAAAAAAGCGCAGGTTTTATATTTGAGACACCCCTAGGTGGTAAGTTAATCAGTGTCGAACAGGTATTCATTGGCACCTGAAGACGAACGGCCACTGGTCACGTGATAAGCTGTGAATGGGCGTGGACGATAGATGCGAATTCCTACCATTTACTGTCACTTTTCTTATATAATTATGCTAGTTTTGACCCCAATTTTTACCAGTATTGGGTTTGCCTATCCGTAATTTTGGTTAATACATTTAATAAGGTTAATTTTTCGTTTAAAAGATGCATTTCCTGCTATGATGATATTTTGAATATTTTAACGCAAAGCATATTTTTTCCTTAGGAAGATAAAAGTGTACCTTTATCACCAGCGTTTACGCCTACCAAAGTGACTCCACTGTGCCTGATGGTAAGCAGTCAGTGGAATCCAAAAGTGGTGGATACCATTCCAAAAGCCAAACTACTGGTATTTTAGTTGCCTTTTACCGGGCACAATTCTAGACTCCAGGTCAATATTAAGATCTCTGGAGAGATAAATACAGTAGGTAGGTGTTACTGTAGCAGACTCATGAATAGAACTCAATACCTTTGCATTGCAATCTGATTGCAGTGCCACCAAGCAACCAAGATAATCTTCCTCCATTTTATTCATCTTCTAGGCTCTTAAACTTTGGCACTACATCTGTGAGTAGCCTTTTTTGGGCAGTCTAAAGTTTCCGCAAAAAATAAAAAATGTCAGGATATGAAACAAATGAGGGTTTTTTAAAATGGGGCCCACGAGGTGGCAGCACTGACGCGTCAGGTCAAGGCACCTGTCAAAGCGCTTTGAATCTTTGAATAGATAACTGTGAACGATTCTATTGATTTCAAACTGTGAATAAATTTTGATTTTGAATATTTTTTGTGAATGGAAGATCTTCCACCTAAGTGGCTAAAATTTTTCTAAACACCCTCATTGTTTTTACGGGTTAGTTGTAATTTCTTGGCACTGTTTCTAAATGCTTAGAAAACACAGCCATGTGCACAAATGTAATAGTCACTTACCATCAAATGCTTATGCTTATTCGCCAACGAAATTATATAAAAAATATATTTATTTATCGTACACTTGTACGAGTGTATTGTGAAAATTAGATTATTTAAGTAATTCCAAAATTGATAAACTTATCTACTTAACTATTCACTGAAATTCCTGTATAAGTTCTGTGGTCATTTTCATCTGCGATGGCGGTGCGTGATGGTCGCGCGTATATCATGGGGGACAGTCGCCAACAAAACACAGCCGAATCGTATTTAATATAAATAACGGTTCTTAACTACCTAAATTGATTAGACACAAAATAATATCACGACTTCTTCAGGAAAGTGTCATCAGAAAACGTGTTTATGTCTTTTTTGAGATATTTTTGCTGTTTCGTTTTGACACGGCAAAAAACACGAGTTATTCTGGTCTGATCCCCCAGATCTAACACACGTAAGTACTGGCAAAATTCAAAGATTTGATATGTCGTCTTTAAATATATGTGCGTCTTTAAATAGCTGTGTTTTATTGAATAATATATATAGAAATAGTTTTGTCATCATCTGTACGATAAGTATCGCTTATTTCTCACCGCACCTACCAATAAACGACACTAGTCTATATTAATTTAGCACTGAGAAGTATGACGCACACTGGGATATTTCTATTATTTTTTATTATATCTATCGAATATTTACCAATTATTTATAATAAAATATAATATCTTGAATTCGATCATAAAATTTTATCATTCTCATTAGTCATTCTTTTTATCGCAACAAACGGCGTTGACTTTAGTGAAAGAATTATTCAACTGCAACCATATTTCTTCTTGTTCTTCCTGCACTGAGTCCATTATATTTACTTGATGTCAACGTAAAATACTTTTTCCTTTCATTCTTTACTATCTGTCACCATTTATACAAACTGCCTTATTCATTTATGTCACTCTTCAAGCAATTCATTCCACTTTTCTTCGGCCTCTTGTCATCCCTTCTCGTCACATAATGAGACAATCGATTATCTTCCAAACTTTCTGTTACTGGTACAAATTTTAGACTTCCTCTGATATACTCTTTTTTGTCTTCTAACTTGATATTAATCCTGTTTGGAGTCGGCTCTTCTTGTTTCCAAATGCCACTGCCGAAATTAGCACTACTTCTTTGTCAAGATGAGTGTCTTCTTTTTTTGAGACCGTCGTCAACCACGTCTGCGCGTTATAATAATTTCTTATTTTATCCATTTTTGTCACTTATACATCTATCTACATTTACTACTATAGCTAGATATCAACTGAAAGAGATGCGTGTCGAATTGCCGTTAAAATCAAACGTCACTAACAGTATAGCACTTCAAAAGCACTAGCGTCGGGCAATAAATTCCAAGATTAATGTCTATGTCCTCCGTGTGAACTGTGCCTTACAACAGTTGTTTTCTATAAGCCGAGCGCAGTGCTACTCACCTATTGGTCCAAATAATACCTTTGTTGGCACTTCTCGGGATTTTTCGGTAATCGTATTTTTTTCGGTAATAAATAGCACTTCATTCTTATGTTTTTGGTGAAAATTTATATAGGTAGCAATAATATACCTAAACGAAATATACAATTTGGTTACAAAATAATGGGTAAACTAATATAATATATCTGAAGTAAATATGTTTTCTAAAAAAACTTTGTGAAAAAGTAAAATAAATAAAAATATTTAATAAACAAAAACGAATATTACATCACGTTTTTAATACTTTTAACAAGGAAAGTTAATTTTGTATTAAACAAAACACACAAAAGATACATTTACAAATTAAAAAGATGGCATAGTTGTAATTAAAATCTGACATGAACTTAAGTGATAATAATTGTGGTAGTTTCACTAAGTAATTGCCTAATATATTAAATAATTAACACGTAGTTTTTAATTTAGTAATAGGATTAAAAACGTTGTGTGCTTAAAGTATTTTTATTTTAATATAGCCATGAGATTTTTAAAAATTGGAGCAGTCTATAACTACTTCTACTACAGAAAATTGACGTTATAGTTTTATCGAAATCCTAGCGCTTTAAAATACCTAATATAAGGCACTCGTAAAGATAAGTAGCCTATAATTAAACAGCTTATACGCTATCAGAGTCTATTGAATGCGCTAGTGGCATTGTACTGTTGGCGCTTCTGAGGGTTACTTACTACTAAAAGAATAATGGACATCCAGCCCGTCTGATGCACTTGAAAATACTATTTACGTTACTATCTACTTACGTTTTCACTATCTCAAGGACCAACTTCTGTAATTTCATTTTTCTTTTTTGTTAGCCTTCAATACTTTTTTTATATGGTAATTACTGACAATTGCAATATAGGCATACTTAACTGTATTCTTCGCGCTTTTAGAATACATGAGCAGTGATTTCTATTTTATAATTACCTTGTTCGTCTGCCGCCCTTGAAAACTAAAAATGTTTTATTAGGTCACGTCTATTTGGTGAAGGACTCGTAAACTACTTCTCATTACCATTATCTGTCGATTCGCTGTATCGATCTGTTTTAAGGTGTATCGATATCTTTTGAGTTTTATAAGAACTGTCCATCATAATTGGCTATAATAAGCTACATCGTTACATTTTAATCAGTGATTTTGTCAACTCAAATGCATTTCTCCTCATATAATCCTCAAAGGTTTTTGTAACCAGGGTTCCTGCGAGCACCCGCCTGCCTCGCCGCAGCCGTCGGTGGACCGTCTCTCAGTGACGTGGGCGGAGCCTGGCAGCATGTCTTCGTCAGGAGTCAACCTGTTCCACCTACCATCGGAGACGCCCATCAGCAATGAGGTCAAGTTTTCACCTACTGCAGGAGGTTAGTCTTAATCTGGTGTTCTTACTTTTGTCTGGTGAAGATGTGTGGAGAGGTTTTTGTTCTGTAGTAGGATAAAAAGAACTAGTACTCTACTACTATCAGTGTACTGCTTGCCTTGACTGCTATAAAGTCACATATTATGCGAAATTTTTATAATTACCGATTAGTGAAAACAGGTTCTGAAATCGAATTATCTTTAGCAATGTCAAGCTACTAAGTTCAATATTACAAAATTGTATTTTTAATTTAAATTGTATTTTGTGCATCCGATTACAGTTTCTGCTTAGATTTAAAAAAGGTTGTTTCTTTCGATTGAGAATAAAGACAGCCGCTAAAGAAAATAAAGTAAAAATATTACAATTACTTTACAAAATATGTACTTACTGTGTAAATGATTCTTTAGGCTCAGCGAAGCAGTAAATATGGGCCGATGCGATTTTATATATTATGTAAACTATGTAGGTACCTACCTATTATATTTTTATTCAAAGTTTTTATAGGACATCACGTCCTCGAAAAAGCGGCGAACATCCAAATAGATGACGAGAACTAAGAATCAATTAAACTTAAGAAGTCTAGACGGTTTTCCAGAATAACCATACATACCGCACTTCTATTATCATAACTACATAGGACAGATTTTGAAAAAAACATGCCCTAAATATTTTTTTTACAGCAGATTTACAATAGAAGCAAAATGTTTTAATTATCCATAGTTGCTGTTTGGAAAATTCTGATTTGCTTTGTGTCAGGTCTATGTTTGTATGCACGCGACATAATAATAACGTAGTCTTTAATAAAATCAAAAAGCCTCTTCATCAAAACAAAAATGTCTCGAAGCTATTAAAAATACATGTGGTAAATTAACAATTGCTACGCGCCTATTTGTACCTTATTCCATTACCTTTAAAATACAAATTGGCATGTTCTTTCGTTAATTTAAAAAGAGCTTTTATGATGGTCTTGATAATTAACAGGAATTATAAACCTCTTTGAAACTGAACATCTTTGAAGAGCGCCATAAATTTGTAAGTACTCTTTTATTTTTATGTTCGTATCAAAAGGTTTTAAATGAAGCTAGCTTTGCGATATAGCTGCTAACTCATTGGTACATTTTACGTATTTTTATTGTTCCGTATTAAAATTATCGAATCGAGATCGAAACGAACCATTTAGGAAATCACCTCGAGGCTCGATGTCTGTCCATTCGTTGGTTATAGCTCGTTTTCTCAGAGGATAGTAGACCAAAAAGCTGAAATTCAATGTCACAAAAAATATCATTTTATTTCACCCTACATGGTTGGCAACGACTCGGCTTCATTTTTTATGCACTATTGCAGCAATGATTACTAACAAAGTCTTTTCCTCAGGTAAGTGGTAAGCGTAATCTATGGTATGCTTGTTAGACACCAAAGTTGTATAAAAAAACCAAACCGCCGACCGCGGGAGACGAGAATGAGAAAAGAAAGGAAAAATCAAAAGCTTGTGCCGTTATTAATAAATATGTGCGCAGTACGTCTATCAGATGCATAAAAAAGAACCAAATTTGAGAAATAACCTCAAGTAATATTTTAACCTTGTGTTTTTGATAATGCGATTGCTTTTTAATTTTTTTTTTTTTTTTTTTTTTTTTTTTTTTATATTATTGCCTACCAAAGTGACTCCACCCTGCCTGATGGTAAGCAGTCAGTGGAATCCAGAAGTGGCGGCCACTATACTAAAAGCCATCGTCTTAAACTGCTGGTATGGTGGTCTCCACTATGGCGGCTGGGAATGGGGTTAAGGGAAGGGAATGAGGGAGCTGAGGAAAGAGGAAAGGGGGGAAATTGGGCCTCCGGCGCTCTCACTCACCGAACGAAACGCAGTAGTACGGATACTACTACTCTTAAGTCGATCTTCTATGAGAGGGTAGTACTTCCCCGGACGATCCGGCCCATTCATGCTGAAATCAGCGTGGATCTACTACCGTTACAATTTTAATGTATATGTTAATGTATATTTACTACGAAAAAAGTTTGATGTGATATTATCTAGTGTACTGTAATTGTGTCGGGACAACCAACCTACATGCCCATCACTGTGACTCCTGTAAGCCAGGATTAACAGTGATAACCAATACGAAACACCGAGCTTTGACACACGGGAGTCCCAGGGACTACTAAACTTACTGTCTTGGACCCCGCAACGAACTCAATCAGAAGTAAAAAGGAGGAGTTGAAGATATAAATGTCCAATTCGCTCCATTGCAAAGCGGGAGACAAATTTATTCTGTATAGGTTTATAACCTACGAGCTTTTCCATGGCGCGATTTCACCCGCGTCTTTACTTACTGCTCTGCTCCCGTCGCCAGTGGCGTGATGTTACATAGCCTATGTGACTGCCTCTGTAGTTCGGTGGTACTGTGTATGGACTGCCACACAGAGGTCGCGGGTTCGATTCACGCTCAGTGCAAATATTTGTGTGCATGAACATGTCTATTTGCATTGGTCTAGGTGTTTCTATGTATAATTATGTATGTATTTACAAAAAAAAAAGTATTTAAGTATGTATATCCGCATTCTAGAACCCATAACACAAGCATATAATATGCTTACTTTGGGTTTAGATGGCGTTGTGTGTAGTTGTTGAAATATTATAATATTACTATAACCTTCCTTGAGAATTGGACTATCATATGCAAAAATAATTTTCAAATTCAACTGGTAGTTCTAGAGATTAGCGCGTTCAAACAAACAAAAAAACTCTTCCGCTTTGTATAATAGTGTAGATTATGTTGGTATGTTGTAGTATGTATTATGTGGGCTTAACTAGCTAAACTAGTGTAACTGTGTCGTCGTAAGTATCTAATTTAAGATGACGTCATATGTATTGCCTGGAGTGAAATAAAGCGCCTTAAATCATCACCATCATATCAGCCGAATAACGTTGACTGTTGGTGCCTTAGCCGGTCGTGAGTATAGCTACTTTTATCATAATAAAACTTCTATTTATTTCCCAGATGGCTCAGACGATGAAGATTATTCAGCTAGCCTGAGTGCCGTGCTGCGTCAGAGGCGTGCCAGCGTCAGGAGGTCTCGTAAGGGACGGGTAAGAAGACCGTCGTCACCATTCCTCAATGATGAGAACCGGCCCAGAAGACGCTCGTCGGTATTCACCACTAGTTCTGGAGAGTTAGTAAAGACAGCTTAATATAAACTTCAGTAGATGTCAAGTGATTCAGATATGATTTTTTTTTCTTTTGTACGCATTGGTACAAATTAAAAAAAAGACAGGTAAAATTTTTAACTATCGCCTGGTGAAGCCAGACTGACTGGTATAAACTATTTTTAATTTTCTATAAGCATCATACTTTATGTTCGAAATGAAATAAATGCTTAAGTTTGAGTTTGGTATTTGGTACTAAAATACTGAATATAGTTATCATAGGCCTTTAGCATTGATGTACTGCTAATAACTTAAGTCAGGGTTGTCCAAAGCAAGGTCTATCTTCAAGGTTTATGTTTGTGCGGTCCGCAGTGTGTTCTAAAAGAATAAATTCTTCACTTTTTCACATGACAATTCATAGCTTATCTATTTCTTAATTTTATTATTCTGTTCAACTCATCCCACCATCTTTTTCTTGGTCTGTCGACGTTGATTCGTTGTCTCAGGCTTGAAGGTTAAGACTTTTTTGTAGATATATTTATTTATCGATATTAAAGCTCAATTTGATACCTAGTACAGCAATATCAATGGAGGAACAGTCTGCCGTAGTTACCCAGGAGCAGATCTTCGAGAACATCCATTTGCACAAGGAGGTGCTCGGCTCCGTAAAGCAACAGCCTCTGGGTATGAGGAGAAAGCTTAAAATTGTACATCAGGTAACTATAAACGTACCTAATATATAAACAAGTGTGCAATTCGACATAGTTTGGTCCCTAAAAATTAATGGATTTACATATTTTATATTATTGGCAATACATCACCCGTATTAGTAAAAAAGCTGTCTTTATCAGAGGCCTTTAGAAACATTTAATTAATGGACACAAAGTACTTACACCCAAACATGTAACAAATTTACAGATAACGTGAAGTTTTGTTTCGTGTGGGAATCGAATCCACGACCATATGCGCACATAAGCACATTCCACTGCGTAATCGAGGCGAGGTAGTCTCAATTGAACGTGTAGTCTCATGCTATCTCTGTCGAACTTAAAATGAACGAGCTATGTCTTATAAAATTACACACATTATAATTATTATCATAATACAAGTAGGTACTTACTCATACAATCATTTAAACTGCCTACACAAATCACAAATCAGTAAAATAATTATCTTCACAATCATTGAGGATATTCGGTACATCAATTTTGCTGTAATATTTAAACAACGCTCACTTTATTAATGTTTTAAACCAATATACCTACTTAATATTAATTAAATATACATAATATTAGCAATTACGTAAAAAATAACAACATTTTATAACCTCAAAAGCTAAAATAAATCAATATCTGTTCCGCATAAGAGGCAAATTTTAAATCTCTTCGACGATTCTGCTGGCCTGGTACATTTCGCTCGAAATTTTATCGGGCTCCGTTGCCAGCCGTCTCAACAGCCGTTTGGGTCGTAAGACGCGCATGCGTGCTTTTAAACGAACACAGCTCGCTCGCTTCGCACGCTACTTACCCAGTATTTGCGTACATACACATTATACCAATACAATATTTATATAGACGCTCTTATGTCGCGCTCCGAACGTTCGCTTGCTTTTCAGTGTTTATAGAAATGGAGCGATACTTCGAGCGATGTACCAGGCGCATAGAGGATTGTAGGAGGTTCACGTTAACAGGAGTTTATAGGTCAAGTTCTAGTGACCTATATAGCGTTTGCCTTCAATTGACAAAGCTACGGTAATTGCTTACCAATAAGCTGTATCTTGTCACATTAATTGTGTAAAAAAAAAGAGTGTGTGTACTCATGTACGCACGTAAGAAGTTATAATTCTTTGGCGTAACGATCCAAAAATACCAAATACTATCACAACGCATACATACATAAATATACATAAATAGCATGCAACAATAATGAAAAATCATAAAACATAATTAAGTAAAAAAAAAGAGAACGAGAAAGCCTCAATAATGTGTGTGGTGACCGTGACTCCCGCTCTGGGTCGTTCCTGGTGCAAAGGTTGGCCATTGCCATTCAGCGCGGGAACGCGGCAAGTGTTATGGGCACCTTTGCACCGGGAGCGGCCAGGGGCGGGTTATTTGATTAAAATTATCATTTATTATTTTGATGTAATTAATCTTATATGAAATAAAATTAATTAAATAGTAAAAAAAAGAAAACAAAAAAAAAAATTTTATTAGATAATAATGTAATAATTTATAATTTACAATGTAAATAAATTATACATACCGACAGTTAACCTCAAATCTATAAATGCACTTAAAACAGTATATTAAAACCACTTTTACCACTAATATTCAAAATAAATATTTTTACTGATAGATAAATGATCAATAAAAAATATCTATCACCGTCATAAATATAATTGAATTGATATAAACGCCAATATATTTTTTATTTATTCACACTGATTATTTGCACTGATACGACACACAAAGGTTCGCAACTAACTTCAGGGTGTAAAAGTTTCGCAACTAACTTCAGGGTGTTGCTTCTTTCTGTCGGTGTGCGCGCGCACCGTAAAAATTCACACTCATCATTTTTCCCAATCGCGCCAAAAGTATAACTTCAAAAATTAGGAAACTTTTTCATGTGGCTGTTGATTATTAAGATTAAACTGTGCGATGTTAAAAGCGATTCGCAAATGCCGTTATAGTGCGAGCATTTGTGGTATGTTATATCAAGAGATTTGGGAATCTTTTCAGAATTACAGTGAAAGGGTGCACTCCGCACGCCACCGGACCAGTTGTAGGTGCTATTGAAAATTACCATTAATGGTACAATTGGCACTGTCTATTCGTCTGGATCACTTTTACCATTATTATTATTATTGTTCTGAAAAGAAAGGGAGACGGACAGTTATTTTTTTTTATTTCGTTTTATAGAATTTTCCGTGTGACGTCTTGCAATCAAGGTCTCAAGTTTCAGTATGTTGTTTACAGGCCAAAGGATATATTAAGCGTCATGAGGGTCAGCTGCAAGAGAGGCTGGCACAGTCAAAAAGCACCAGAGATATTTATGCGAGATTCAATATACTACTAAATACGGTAAGAGATTAGTGTATAAAATACAAGAATTTCATTTTATACTTACTATGTATAGTCGATATTTACATTAGTATTTATTTTGATTTTTCTAAGTCATTTTTTTTAACTTGTGTTCGTAGCTTACCAACTATATATTATATAGATACAAAACATACCTATGCATATAATTAGTAAACCTGTGTCGCGGAAACTTTTACACACATACAATTAACGGACACAAAGTACACTCAGACTCGTATTCACAGCCTTGTCACCATACCATCTTTCTAAACTGCTGGTATGGCGGCCTCCATTATGGCGGCTGGGAATGGGGTTCGGGGAATGGAATGAGGGAGGTGAGGAAAGAAGAAAAGGGGTAAATTGAACCTCGGGCGCTCACACTCACCGAGCGAAACGCAGTAGTACGGATGCTACTACCCTTACGTCGATCTTCTATGAGAGGGTAGTAATTCCCCGGACGATCCGGCCCATTCATGCTGAAACCAGCGTGGATCTGCTACCGTAACATCGTTTATTCAGTATTTATGTAAATATTTTTTGTTTTAGAACCATGTATTTTTGCACCTACTTCGCTTATCTCTGCATTACCTTGGTTGACTGGTAGAGAATGCCCATGGCATTAAGTCCGCCATTGTACATTAGTGCATTAAGTTTTTATAAATAAAGAAATATTATACAAAAAATGTTTACCCCTCTCTCTCATAATCTCAGACTAATACTCGAAGAAGTTCATAGTGCGTCGAGACGATATCTAAGAGGCGCGGATTCAATTCCCGTTATTCCATACCAGACGACCGCCCTCGCTTCGCTTTGGTATCAAAAGTTACATTCGCTCTCACAAAAAAATGCCTACGGAAAATATCATCTTTATAAACACGTTAAACATAATAAAAAATAGCCTATGTTATCCGCTACATTTATGGATTACTACATTTGAAAGACTTTTTTAAATCGGTTACGTAGATCTTGAGTTAAATCAGAAAAACAAATATGCAAAAATCAATCTTTATTGTTAGGCATTAGCGATTAAATTTTCTTGATTAACGTTATCTTGTTCTGAATCCAGAAATGGCAGCAAATAAAACGCGAGGCTGCAAACACCTCGAACCTTCTCATCCCTTGGGAGCTACGTATCAAGGAGATAGAGTCTCACTTCGGCTCCGTCGTCGCGTCTTACTTTACTTTCCTCCGCTGGCTGTTCTGGGTCAACCTCGTCATCGCCTTCATACTCCTTGTTTTTGTTATCGTGCCTGAGGTATTGTACTTTAATTTACTTATCTTAGGATTAGGAAAAGTAGTACTAACACTATATGGACCTGGTCTAAAATAAATAAATTGTAATATGTGAAATTGTCGAGATAAGGTTTGCTAAATAATAATTATTTTATTGACAGTTTAACACCTAGTTTCTAAAAGCCAGATCAACGAAAAATTTACTAATCACTTGTTAAATCCCATGTGAAGTACCGATTGGGTTGCTAAAAGCATGAATAATTAGTATAATTTAATCTAAATAGAATTAATTAATTATTAATAAAAATTTTCATATATCAGCCTTTCAGAAACTGGGTGTTATTATTTATGGCAATTGAATGATCATCTTTGTTTTAATGTGGACGTGGTTTAGAATGTGGGACCATACAATTTCTTTCTGTGGAATGTTGTAGAGTGCCTGTTAATATCAGCAACTTTAACTTTAACATTTAAATATAACACACATAAAAAGCTCCTCGCTTTGTAAGCAGCTTATATCCAGTAGAGACATCTTTATTCTGATTAGATTTTATGATACTCGTAGCTTAATTATGTAAAAATACTCTGCTTTGTCGTATGACCAGTGGTGAAGGCACCCGTTTTGTAAACACGAGGTGGGAGGTTTCAATCCGGGCAAGCCCCAATGTGAATTTTCAAATCATTGTACTTTCAAAATTTATCTGACTGACTGACGGTGAAGGAAAACATCGTAAGGAGACCTGGACTTCTAAGCAAGTCTGAAATGGCCTGACTGCCTAGAGCAAGCGTGGCGATTAATGCTCATACCTTCTCTGTATGAGAAGAGGCCTTGCCCTGCAGTGGGATAATAATTCGCCGATAAGATGATGATGACTCTACTTTGTCTAATAAAAATCTATTCCAAGTTACGGGTTTATTTAACGTATACATTTGATTGTTTATTTATTTCTTAAGAGCTTTACGTAATTATATCAATCAACCTATAAATTGTAGTACCTGACTGCAAACCCTCAACAAGACGGCGAGAGGAAGGTCATCATGGAGGAAGAACGTCGCAATGCATCCAATTTGCTCACTCTGTGGGAGTTCGAGGGAGTCCTCAAGTTCTCCCCTATTTTCTACGGTTACTATAGCAACATCGAAAGGGCACAGTATCGAATGCCTCTCGCTTATTTCTTGACCGGATTGGCTGTGTATGTTTACAGTTTTGTCGCGATACTCCGAAAGTAAGTTCATTAAGTAATTATGCAAATTTTATTGGGAAAAATGGCGCGCCTCGGGAGAGGACTACGTGCAGCAGTGGAATGCCGTTGGCTGATGATGCTAATGCATATTTTTCTCTCCCGGTGTTACGGTGGTATACGGACGGACTGCTACGCAGAAGTCTCGGGTTCCATTTCGAGAAATTTTTAGTATCAGCCCAGTCTCGATAGGCAAATTGTAAGGACCTTTGTTTTGTTTGGAAAACACTTAAAGATCTATCTGCCTACTCTAGTATTTAAATTCTTATTGTTTTTAATTTTCCTTTAAAGATAACTCTCACACGAATTTTATAAAACAAGCTAAGTTGGAAACATCCAACATCAAATTTTTTCTGATTACTTAGGGCTGAGATATTTGAACTAGATAACTTCTAACAACACAATTCAATCTTTTCACTAGATTTCATCTTTCAGAATGGCAGAAAATTCTAGAATGTCGAAATTATCTGAAAAGGAGGATGAATGTATCTTTTCTTGGAAATTGTTCACTGGCTGGGATTTTATGATAGGCAACACGGAGACGGCACATAACAGAATCGCTTCAGTTATATTAGGATTTAAAGAGGCTTTGCTAGAAGAAGCTGAAAAAAAGAAGGATTTACGAAAGTAAGTAGCTGATAAAATGACATAGATAGTTTTGTATTTACCTTTTACATTAGAACCGTGGTGACGTTTTTAAAATATGATGATCGATGTTATAGTGGTAATTTGTGAGTCTGCTGTGCAAGAGGTTGTTGAGTTCAATTCCTACATGAAATAAAACCGAGTAGTCAGTAAGTTCCACGATTTTCAGACACATCACTGACTGAAACAAATGGCCAAATTTGGCCAGTTGGTATGTCTTAAGTAATAGTGATCATTTCATGCTCCTAAAAATATGATTTCTCTTTTGGCATCAAACTCACATAATTCTTTCATTTATCATGTTTCAGTTGGCGCATCATATCACTGCGTGCTCTCGTCAATATTTGCGTCATAATTCTCCTAGCTGTATCAGCGTACGCTGTCGTGACCGTGGTCACTCGCTCCGACGACAACCTCAAAGTGCGGAGTTGGTGGCGCGAGAATGAGACAACTATAGTCGTTACTATGATCTCTATCACTTTTCCAGTGTTCTTTGAGCTACTCGGCTTTTTGGAACATTATCACCCGAGGAAGCAATTAAGGTTACAATTGGCAAGGTAAGGCTTAACAGTTATTTTTCTTTAGAGTGTATATTATTTTAAACAGTGATTTAACGGTTCAATACAAAGGTTCAGTTACTATTATTGCTTCAATGTTGATTTCTTAGTACAGTTATTTTACTGTAGATAAGATAATGTTAGCAAAAGAATTAAATACGAGAAACATTTATGTTCATAAAAGTTTACATTAATTTTTCAGGATTATGCTTTTGAATTTGCTCAATCTATATTCTCTAATATTCGCATTATTTAGTAAAATTGACGGGATGAGCAAAGAACTGGATACATTAAAACCGACTCTTAACTTAAATGCAACTATAATTCCTAATAACACTTTAACTATAAATGAATCTATGGCTTTGAAGATACCTGGTTCTTGTATTCAAGTTCAAGTGCCGTGTGGACCTTGTAACGTTCACATAACCACGCCAATAAGAGTAACAGAAGGTATTATCATTCAAACTACTGGTACTAAGCCATTCTCAATTCATCGTGCTTATACTACTATTAAAACAACGCCTCAAACACTATCAAGACGTCAACGCCAAGACATTAAAACAGAAACCAATGAAGAATCAAACAATGTTCTAACAAGCATACAATTAGGTTTAGAAGAAATGGCAAAATTAAAAGAACTTATCAAGCTACAACCTACAAATTTTACAAGAATATATAACGATACTCCTGATTCTTATGACTACGACTACTCATATTACGATACTAATTACGAAACTACTACAGATGGCATAAATACTGAAAATGATTACTCAAGTTATGATTATTTAACTACTAATATTAATAAAGATGATTATCAAACCACAGAATACAGTAAAGAAACAGATGTTATCACTGATTATTATGAAACGACATTCACTTCTGATGAATATACTGATAGTACTACCGACATGAACACTGGATCAATTTTTGATCCTATGTATAGTTCAACAAGTTATAATACAGATTACAGTTCAGAAGATTCAACTGATACGACAATTGATTCATCTACTGATATTACAACTAATTTTGATGACAAAACTAGTATAAAATATTCTTATGAAAATGATATAACAGGAGAATCTACACATACTACATCAAAATTAATTGAATCTAGCCCAAATACAAGATATTTTGAAGACGCTACTGAAATAACAACAATTAAAATTCTAAAACCAAAATTTCCTGTAACGTCTACAGAAATTTGTCCAAACATCGCTTTTAACTGTACTGTGAACTGCAGTGGAGAATATATAACACAAGTATTCTTAATGGCTAACTGCACAATAGTACAAAAAGTATGTTATAAGAGAACTTGTGCTGATAATAGTAAAGAACAGAAACCGAATGGTACTGTAAAAGATATTGTTTATATCGATAAACATAATAGAAAGATGTACAATTTAACAACGTTGACTAGAAAAAAGCTACTGAAGTTGTGTTGGGAGACCATGTTTGGACAAGAGTTAGTTAAATTAACTATGATGGACTTGGTAAGAATGTATTTTATAAGGCAGGTAAAGTTTTACCTAATAGTTAAATTTTGATCATTGGCTGAACTACAAAAGAAACTATATCTACAAAAACAGCAAAGATTATATTTTATAATGTATGTAATATCTGTTATATTAATAATTTTTGCTCGCAATTAAATTTTAAATATTCAAGACCCCTTTGCTATAAATGATTATTTGAATGAAAATATGATTTATGAATGAAAATGCATTTAGTTTGACAAACTTTTTTATATTTCAGGTATTTGTTCTCCTGGGCACACTGTTTATGGACTTTTTCCGCGCACTTCTTGTAAGATACTTAAATCGTTGTTGGTGTTGGGATCTCGAAAAAAAGTTTCCAGAATATGGCGACTTTAAGATAGCTGAAAACATCCTTCATCTTATAAACAATCAAGGAATGGTGTGGATGGGGATGTTCTTTTCTCCAGGCCTTGTAGTGTTAAACGTTGTTAAGCTGATGATCATGATGTATCTTCGATCTTGGGCAGTCATGACATGCAACGTTCCTCATGAGGTTGTCTTCCGAGTCTCCAAAAGCAACAATTTCTACTTAGCATTGCTTCTGACTATGCTATTTCTCTGCGTACTACCAGTCGGTTACTCAATCGTTTGGGTGAAGCCGTCATGGCATTGTGGACCCTTTTCCGAGTACGATAAGATATATTATATTTTGACAACTAATATCTACAAAATACTGCCAGATAGTTTGACCTTTGCCTTAGCGTATATCGCTTCGCCGGCGATTGTGATACCGTTATTAGTATTGTTAATATTAATTATATATTATTTGACGTCATTAACTAACTCGTTGAGGGAAGCCAATAATGATTTGAAGGTAAGTCAAATGCTAGTTAAGTTTTAGAGCCAAGTATAAGACAGACTTTATAAAATAAGCATTTTCACAAAAGTTCTAACCGTCTGACTTTGTGCCACATAAAAGTTAAAGGTTGAAATATTGACCAATATTTTTCTGATTATTTTGTTCTATTTTCAATGTACAAGTGGAAATAATATGGTAAATCAAAATGAAATTGCTTGGGTCTAAAATTAACTAAGGGACTAACTCAAGACATAATGTACCTACAAGTAATTATTTAATATTTAAGATTCAATTACGCCGAGAAAGAACCGAAGAACGACGAAAGATGTTCCAACTAGCCGACACTCGGCGAAGAGCTGGTTCATCCGCTATGGAGAACACACCATTTGCGAGATGGAAGAAGGCATTACCATCACTACCAATGAGCAAGTCAATAGACTCTGATGATCGCAAGACTTTGACTGAGGAAACTAATGAACCCGTGAAAGCGACTAAAAAACGAGGTACAATATTGTTAGTTTGTATTTGGGTAAACCGAGACGTATGGTCTCCGATGTACATGTTGAAATACCATTTCGCCTCATATAAAATACCATTAGGTGAAGAGACATTGTTTACTGCGTACTACATATATATATTTTGAAGTAGATGTCTTGAAATGAATGATGACATGTAATGTATGTCTAATTCAACAAATTTTAAATTTATAAAATATTTCATATCTACTTTTACTTTGCCTAGGTACTTATGGAAGCAATTAGACATTTATTTTTAATTGTAAACAATTTTTAGGTGGAATATTTGCCAAAATAGTTGGTATGGCTTTAGACAAGAAAACAGACGTAGAGTCCGTACGTGAAGTTGAATTACCATCCCCATCACCGAATAATGTAGACGATGAAACTGATACCGACTTCCACGAAACTTTACCTAGCGAAGTTTTACAAATAAAAGACATCACTATTATAAAGTCAGACCAAAAGAAAAAAAACAGTGTTGAATTTAAAAGAGCTGATGGAAAGAAAGCCAAAAGTGATGACACAGGTTTAAAAGTAAAACAGGAAGATCAGACTGATAAAAAAGGGGTTCTTGAAAGACAAGCGAGAGATGCCAAAGAAGAAGCCAAACAAAAAATCACAGGTGAAGTCCTAAAAGAAAAACGTAGCAAAAAAATTAATGAAAAACAGGCATCAGAAACTAGCACGCAGTCAAAACAAGACTCGATAGGATCTGTAATACCTGTAATTACAATAAGTACTACAGAGAGCGATGAAGAAGGTGTCCCTAAAACAGAGAAGAAAAGTAAAAATGGGGAAAAGGATAAAAATAAACAAAAAAGTGAAGGAAAACCTCGTAAAGCACCCGATCTTAAGTCTTTGCGAAGGCAGAGCAGCGTGGAGAGTATTACTGAACACAAACCTAGAGAACAAGAGAAAAAAGACGATGAAGGTCACAAGTACCAATACTCACTATAATTATATGATTGTAGTTGTTATTCAAATAAATGTTCAAATTTATTTAATTGTTTTATTTATTCAAGTGTTTATAGTTTAGAACCAAAATTAACAATTATTGAAGTGAATTGTTAACCTGTTAACTGTATCGAATATTAGGTAATATTAATCGAAATTTATTACTATCAATCTGTAATAAATGCTTCGTTAGCAGAGTATTTTGATTTTGACCAATTTGAAACAATTTCGTTAATCATATATTTATTTTTAGGCACCTTCGAAAACCTAAACTATCTATATAAACCTAAAATATCTATAACTATAAATATCTTTCTAATATTGAAGATACAAGAAAAGAAGTTATTGATAAATGGTCAATCTGATAACTGTTCAAAACCAGTTAAAACATTAGTTGAAATAGAAAATGCTAAAAACCAATGTGCACGTTACAAAGCTCCTGCTAACTACTTCTTATTTTATTAATTGATCTATACACTGGTACAAATTTCTATTCCATTTTTAACTCATCTACAAGTTTAAATAAAGACTCTCTAACTAGTGCTTCAACCTGCAATCAATATAATAAATCTGTCCTAATATAATAATAATTATGACGAATTGTTTAACAGTTTTGATACCGTCAAAAGTAAGTGTGTAATACTTACGAAACAGATGATAACAGAAAGAAATATTATCTCCGTTTACTACATCTAAGTTGCATGCAAAAGACGAAGGGAGAGTTTATTAAACACTATCCACGACAACTGGGAGAGGAAGACTTATAAGTATCTTTAAGTAATTAGGTACTGTGTAGTTATTATTGAAATCTGAAGCCGTAAACGTCTTTAGATGGTAAAAATCGGTCAGGAAAAGCACTAATACCTATTTGTACCTTCGTGCTTGTTTCTGTTTCTGATAACTTCATTTACCGATGAGTAAAAAGCGTTACCAATTTATTTAAGTTTATAATAATAGAACCTCTCTTCATAAACAACGAGAAAATCTGCGTGAGAACCTCAGAACAAGCACTTCCTTGTTCTGAGGGGAGAACATAGTTGCTTTTAATTGCATCTCCTTACTGATGTAACAATAGGCTCTGATGCTGGACAACATATTGTAAAATTGATGAGCGTTGCGGAAAGTAGGATTACAAAAGTATTTATTATCTTTGCCAGGTTAATTTTAGAGTTTTACTTGTCAAGTGTCACTGTCATAATTTTTCCTCTTATTGTCCATATGTGACATTTTAGAGATGTATTCCATTTTATTAAATAAATATATACTTATATTAATCTATTTTTATAGCAAAGTTATTGGTACTCATTGTACGTTTAAGTCTAGTGTAAACAAGTCTACTGACCCAGTTTTTAAAACTAGATTGCCAGGAAATCATCACGAAAGGAAATCTGAAAAAGAATATTCACACCCTGCGTTGGTATCATACTTAACTAATGCGAAATCGAAGATTCGTTTTACAGTTGGAGAGTTCTCCAGTAATGCCTTCACATCGACTCGTGTGAAATCAAAGCTTCGTTTTACGTCACCAGAAATCTCTAATGAGTTGAGATCAACATCACCAACAAAACGTCGTTACCTGTATGAATTTCTCAACACTCGGTTGGAACCTGATTTGCTAAAGGCGAATCAACAATCGCACCTGACTAATTCACTAAGTCACAATAAAGATCCTAACATTGCAGACTTAACAGAAAAAGTTATTGATGAATTACCAAACCCAGTTAACCAATTGGAACCTGTCATAAATTTTACTGAAACAGTAAATGTAACAAATCAATACACATCTCACAAAAATTCCTTGATTCATCATAATAAGAGATATTACGAAACAGTTATCTTCACTGAAATACCAGGTACTATTAAACAAAATCGTTATCAATCTGTAAGATTATCTTCATTAGCTGATTATTTCAGTCTTGATCAACATGAAACAACTTTTATAGAAACACATTACTATTTTAACGAACCTTTAAAAGCTGTCACACCAGCGTATTTAAAAAAATATAGATCTATATATGCCTTGCCGACACCTGTTTTTATTCACCATGATTTATTAACCACACTGCTAGCAATATATGCAGATCATTATGATCATATCGCACGTTATGAATCTACAAAAAAAATATCACAGCCTGCCTATGTCAACTATTATAACGAAGCAAAAACTCTTCCAGCATCAACATACAAAAGTGAATATAAAGCAATAAATACTTTTCCGGCACCATTAGTTATTGATAGATTTCAGTCCATAAAAAGATATTCAGCATCGAAACATGCAAACCGTTATGAACCCTCAAGATCTTTTACTATACCGCCGAATACAATTGTTTATGAGCATAAATATACAGAGACCAATACAAGTGAACCGTTAAATTCGTTGTCGGGTATTACTAAGGACAAAGGATTAACCAGATTTTTAACTTATAAGCCTACAAGAACGTTGTTGCCTATTCACCGCAATAAACAATCAACGCTTCTACCAGATCTTTACCGCTTCGAGCCTCTGTATACTTTTCGTTCAACAGTTCGTGAACATGGACTTGGATACCCAACACTAAAATATTCGACTCCATACAAAACATGGCCAGCGGAGCTGATAAAAGCTCAGGATGTCAGACCAACCCGAACCTACCAACGTCCATTTTTTTGGGCATCTATACCGATACAATTAAAACATACATCTAGTAAAAAAAATTACCATGATTTCCCTTCTAGAAATGTTGTGCTATTTGAAACTTACCAATATAAACCACCCTTAGCTACTGTAAAAAATTATATGGTTATTAAATCAGCGACGACATTTGATTTACTTAACAGAACACGGCTTTTAATAACTGTGGCATTACAGACAGGAACTGAGCAATTCAAACCTATTGCAAAATACACTCCATTAGAAAAAAATATTTACGTAAGTAAGGATTTTTTTCCTACATTAAGAAAAATGGAATACTATACCAACACAATACAACTTACACCATATAGTGCTGTAGAATTTTCAGAGAACTTTGATTCTAAATACAGTACTAAGTCACCAGAGACTTACTGGAAATATATAATTGTAAATCATACATCGGAATTGCCGAAAAACGATAATCCTCTCCTAAATATGGTTGCAAAATCGGCGATAACATTAAAAACATTTGATCCGTACATTGTGCTGGCACCTGGTCGTGAAATAGATCAGAAGACACATAAAAACGAACGGTTCACTATTTTAACATTACCTAGTCATTACCGCTTTACTATACAAGTTATACCTTCTCTAACGTTGAAAAAATTGGCCACAACTACATCTACAGAAAATATCTGGCCCACGATTATAAAGACATTACAAACAAAAATGTGGCAAACGTCTCCTATTAACACAGAAAACGTACTCAAACCTACTGAACATGATTTTCAGTTTAAAACGAAAGAATATAAATGGAGGATTCCCATGGAGACAAAACACACACCTAAAACTACTTTAAATGATTCAAAAGGAAATTGGAGAAGTCTTACTAGGACAAAATATGTACCTAAAGCCACTAACGGTGATGAAACAGATATTCAGATTAGATTTAGAACAAAAGGCGATAAATTGTACAAGCCTATTAAAGCACTACAGTTACATGAAGCCGCTGAAAATTATGAAAGTGATATTAAAGCAATTTTTAAAGCAAAAGAAGATACTAAAGACTGGAAAAGTGCGATGGAGACAAGTCCACCTGATGCCACTGATAATATAGAATCAGCTATGTGGAGCAAATATAGATTAAAAGAAGCTTTTTGGAGTACTTTATTTGAGACAAGCTTACCTAAAACTACTATCAACAATTTAGAAATAGATGTACGCAGCAAATCTAGATATAAAGGAGGTTTTTGGAGTAGTTCTTTTGGAACAAAAACGAAAGCTTTTGATAATAACTTAGAAGCAGCTGTGAGGAGCAAAACGAGATTTGATGGACGTTTTTGGAGTAGTTCTTTAGAGACCAAGCACGGATCTACAACTACAGAAAATAATTTAGAAACAGACATTTTGAGTCGGTCTGAAATGAAAGGTCGGGTCTGGAGCAGTTCACATAAGACAAAACCAGTATCTGAAACTATGCTGGAAGCTTCAACTACAAAAGCAAAGCTAAGCTACAGATATGGAGGTATATTATACATTTTTATTTAAAACTCGATTGACGTATTCCTAATCATTAGTCATTATTTAGTCTATAATGCATTTCTTTTGTAAATGTAGGTAAACTGAAATTTAAGAAGATAAAATTATAACTTTGCTCTACTGTAAAAGTAGTAGTGTACAATTCGTATATGTTACTAGAGAGGCACCAATCTAGTCGAGTCTTGCTTAAAAAAACAGTAAATTATTTTAAAATTATTGATTTTAAAATTAAGGTCCCCGTCTTTTTCCGTCTCCTCCGTCATCCTTTGATCCGACATGCAAAACATCACGGTGGCACTTTATCTACTTACCAACTAAGTTGCATACATCACGATGTAATATTTATATATTAATATTTTACAGAATTTTGGCACTTAAGACCCGTAACAAGTACAGATCATCAAACGAAAAGAACGGAAACACTACCTAGTTCAAGAACACCTGATTGTAAACATAATTCAGTTTATATTTTATCTTATACTAGCTTCACCCGCGTCTTTGCATACGTATCTGCTCCCGTCGCCAGTCATAGCCTATAACCTTCCACGATAGCACTGGGCTATCATACGCAAAAATTTTTCTAATTCTACTGGTAATTCTAGAGATTAGCGGGTTCATACAAACAAACTAACTCTTCCACTTTATAGTTTTTACGAGTATATATGGTATAGTAAAACCTTCAATGCTCAAGCCTTTGCTAAGAGAAAAGGCAGTGGTATAATAATACACTGGTATGATGGTGATGATGGTTTTAACACAAATAGATAAACTTGTAGTATCTACCATCTTACTAAATATCGAGGTAAAGTATTCAATTAGTACTATGCCTTCTCATATATGTACCAACATAGACGAGTTCATTTCAAAATGACCAATGTCCATAGTATCCAATTACCAAAACTATTTTAAAATCTTGAAAAATATTAGTTCGGCTGGTTTAGTAAGTGATATTAAAAATAACTGCGATTCTTGGACGTGTCGAGATTTGAAGTTGAAAGTGTTTTGAAACTTTCTCTAACATTGGGTGTTTGGACTAACTCTTGTTTGACGAGACCCTCTAACATTTTTCATTAGTATCTAACACTACGATGTAGAAAATTTATTTAACAATATTTTGCAGTAATCCGAACTTGGAGGCAGTCAACCATAACGACAGCTACAGTTCGTGAAACGAGAACAAAATTGTCTCTTACTACGCCAAAACCCATAAGAACACAAGACGAATTTCATTGGAACTTTAATCATCACGATGAACCCTGGCCTAGCATCAAATTGGTCACTAAAGCCAAACCTACAGAAATGCATAATTTCTTTTATAATTACGTCACGCTATATCCTCGTAATCACACTACTGATGCTAACACTACTGTAAATAACACTATAGAAACATCTAATCTAACACCGTCATTACGGTTAAATCATTCCAAGATCCTAAGAAAAGATATGAAATATCCTACTGCTTTATTAGGTCAAGATGCTAAATGTTACGTGTGTGGGCTGAACATTTCAGAAATACCAATGTATCCAACCTGCTATCATATATTCAATGATCATCTTCTCGGCAAAGTTAAAAAAAGATATAGAGTTGACAAATGTCCTGATCAAGTTGATTCATCTATAACAATTAAAGGCGGAAAAGCTCGGCTTTTCAGAGGTATTTTATTTGCTTTAGTTGATTTACTCATTTTATTTAGTGCCAGTTCATTTTATAGTAGGTATTCTTTCATCTTTTAAAGATCACATAAAAAAATATCATAAAGATCAACTAACAAATTCTAAAGGTGTTCCCTCATCCTAAACATTCAGTTTTTTTGTGACGTCTGTCTCGATTTTGAGCATTACATTTTGAATTTGTAATGTTACATTACAAGGGGATGCTCGTGGTAAGGGACTGTTTAGTTAACTTTGCAACAAAAGCAATACCTTTATAAACCTAATACAAATTAAACAATAAAGGTTGGAACAGACAGCGGGTGGAGACGGACGGTGATGCGACGTTAAATAGACGCAAGCTATTAAGGAAGATGCCATATACACTATTATATTTGCACCCTCAAACGTCGACGTAAAATCTCACCCATCCGAGTGTTTCGACCTCAAAAATCCAACCCGTATATTTTTGCAGGAGGATGCTTCAACAGATATTTAGACGTGGGAGAAGTATACGATGAAAGAGGTTGCCGCTACTGGCCGCCGATAAAAGGACAGTCGTTTGCTTCTAAGAAACTGATGTACTTGGAGATAACTTTGTGGAATGTGAATGATGGCTGCGTTGCAGCTCCGGCAGCAACGCTGACTCCGTTCAGCAGAGCGATATCACTGTGGGCACGTTATCATGTCTGTGTGTGCACGGGAAAATATTGCAACAAGGCGCCGGAGATAAACTCTAATATAGTTTTAATAATAGGTATTCTATATGTTTGTAAGTTATCAGATTAGTTTTAGACAAGATACTCTATCGAATCAGCCAGTTAGGCTTGTAGAGCGAAACGTTTTTCCATTTAAGTGTTGTAAAAAATTTTGCCAAATTTCAATTAAAAAATGAAGGAACATGATAGAAGTAAAATAATATAATTAAACTTTGTTATGTACATTGTAGCTTCGGTCTTTAATTAGGGAATAAAACAATGGAGATGAATGCGAAATTATATTTCTGATTAGACAATACACACCCAAAATGCAACAACAAGACTTAACAATGACAGGATAGCATCATTTAAATACCTAATCAGATATATTAACAAAAGTGTATCAAATATAGCAGTATAATAAAATAAATACAATAAACTAAGAATTATTATCATTTCTAACCCATTCGGTCGTTGGATTTAGAACATAGAACGACCATACCTTGTATATTAAGAAACGATGCTAAAGAGCAGAAACTTTACCTGCGCGCTTAGAGGCGTGGTACCTATTTTATATCCTGTTTTTGGTAGAAGTAGTCCAGCAGTGGACATATTTCTTCGTTACCCGTGTTACTACCAGTCTAATTATCAGCAGTACCTACTTACTTAGCTTACTACAATGATCATCTTAGTAGATAAACTTTGAAACGAATACCTACATTAAAATGAGCTTCAAGCATAAGAACCTTTTTTTGTCTTGATGAAACTTTATTGAAGAAATCCCTAAAGCGTCCCTAAATATGAAAAGAAACCATATTATTATACTAGCATCAGAATATTAATCTGTTCTTTTGTACCTACTTACATCGCATGTATTATCCTAAACTATTTTCGGATTGTGGTAGCAGGGCCATTACAAAAAAAACATTTTCTTTAAACAGAGTAAAAATTTACCAGATCTAATTCTTTAATATTTAAGAAAGTGATTGTTCACTATACACGTGGAACCCGTCTTACCTTGATATTTCATTAAAATGTAATCACTTAGATTTGAATTTCATTTCACATCACAAATCAAACTTGAATCTCGGAACATTTGTTGGTTATACATATATTGAAGAACGAATGAAACCAAACATGTGTTAAAGCTATAATCTATTCTGATATATAAAGCAGAAAAGTTACACGAGCTACTCTCTGGAGTCTCTGGAACTATAGCCAAGTTCTCGAGGAAGGTTTCAGGCTATGAAACATCCCGCCACTAGCGACGTGAGCAGAGAAGTAAGCAAATACGCGGACGAACATTATTTTCTTAATATCTTTTACAAGATACCTACTCTTAATTGCGTCATCTACTTGGTAAATACTAAACTATTTAGTTACAGTGAAAAGCCACCCTCTATATCTGAATACGTGATTTGAAAATGAAAATGGAAACTGATTTCACTGTCATATTAATGTTTGAAAAATAGTATAGATGGCGTTGTTATCATGAATTTTAATTAAAATTAGTGGTTGATACAGAGTGCGGCTGGCCCAAGGATGGGTCTGTAGTGGTAGTGGATATTAACATCACCATTCTTTAGAGAAGGTGACCTCAGCCAATCCTGACACACTAGCTTGAACACAAAATACTTGACAAGAAGAGGAATTAAATACTGGTCTAATAACAAACAATATTATTTGTAATTTTAAAGGATTGTAAGGCAATGCAAAATGAAAACTTAAAATTAACATTAAAAGCAACTATCTATTTTATACCTACATATGTGCATTTCAGTATTTGCCTACATTTAAAATATAATAATCATAAAATAATAATTAATTTCGCAAAACACTTAAAATTTAACATTATCATAACAATAAAAACTTCCTGTAATTTGTTTGTAAAACAAATAAGCTCAATTTTGTTGGGATTGCAAAGATTAATTACTTTTTGCTAAGATTTTTATACATCAATTTTCAGAACACACAAAATCGAAAATCTCGCAAAAATAGTATTCTATTTTCAAAATTAAAAAAATGAAAATATTATCAAAACAGCAAAATGTTAATATATTTATAAAACAAAACAGCATAATTTTTTAGGAACGCAGGTCACTATGTACACTGTGTTCAACTTACAACTAACTTAACCTACGTAGAATACTAACAATGTGGGACCAAATTATTAGTATTCCTTAAGCCCAATATGGGCCTCACCTGTATAGTCTACGGGGAGGACTCGAACTCGCTGCCTACACCGCTGTGCGAGACTCTCCCACCACTAGGCTATAGAGGCTACGTGTAATAATTTCAATTTGGTGGTCCCTTGGTGCGAAAACTGTACTGCGCATGTCAGCCCCAATGTAGGCTTTATAGATTACTAGAAGACCACCCTCGCTTCGCTTTGGAATCAAAAGTTTCATTCGATCTCACAACGGAATGGTGAAAGAATTATTCAATAGATTTTTAGTTAAATCGTTGCAAACAAACAAACAAACATACAAAAAGACAAATCTTTTCTCTTTATAATATCAGTTTAGATTTAGATTTGTGTGACCAAGATGTACTTGTTCTGGATGCGTCGCCAAATTTTATAGATTCTCTATGCACGTTCCAGGACCGTGGATATACTTGTATCGATCATCCTTTTATAATGAATTGAACAGATTATATGTGTGGGTTTGTTATTGGATGAACGCTGCTTATAATCTATTACTGAATATGTTCGGAGCTGTACAGCGTACGTGCGAAAGGTGTTTAAATAGCGGTCGCGCAATAAAATGTTTTCGACTAAAATGACGATGTTTGTAATGAATCCGACAAAGTTAAAAACAGAACAAAGTATTAATTAACTTGAATCTGAACTGCTAAGATCAGTAACTGTACTGACTTTTAAGTATATTATACACCTTGAACGCCGTGCTGTTGCACTAGCAGACACATTATTGTGTTGTTACTAAACCAAGTAATTCTTTGTGGTCCACCATAGTTTATTATCCACCTGAAGCTGTCTGTTCATAACAGTGGAAAAAGGCTGAAGAGCAAACAAATGGGGAATTATTAACCTGCCCGCTTTCCGCGGCACGGTTTCGCCCGCGTCTTTTCTTACTGCTCTGCTCCCGTCGCCAGTAGCGTGATGTTACACAGCCTATAACCTTCCTCGAGAACTGGGCTATCATATACAAAAATAATTTTCAAATCCGGTTGGTTGTTTCTGAGATTAGCTCGTTCAAACAAACAAACAAATGCTTCCGAGATACATGAGTATCTCGGCAGCTTATAATCATACACAAAATGTCCAAATTCTCGAAAAATATTTCTTTATCAAACCAATTTTTGTCTCAAACAAGAAGCAAACTATAGACATCGTACCGATTCTGTCTAGGCAGCCACTCAACTGCTAGTACAATCATGAACTAAACTTTGAATGCGTTGATCATCGGTGACCAATAAAAATAGTATTTCTATTGTTAATACGTTGAAAGTGTGTTTCACATTACAAACTATCATTGACCTACTGCAAAAGCCTACAGGGCTAGAAGACAATGAGTAGGAAGGTATGCATTACGACTCTTATGACGTATTGATAATTTCTACCCGTAGGTTTCTACAAGATATTATCCTTCACATATTATAATAGATGTCTATTGCACATTCAGTAAAGTCCAAAGAAAACTTATAAATAGTTAATTTAAAAATGTTCCTTCGGTACTTGATTAATGCCACGCAAGAGATTATGGGTTTGATTCCCACACGACATAAATTTCCTTCGTTACCCGTGTTACTACCAATCTTACTACCAGTAGTAACACAGGTATTTTCTGCACGTTTAATTTTCTGTTATCCATTAATATTTGTCCTGAATCAAAGTGCACTGTGTCCGTTTAATGTTTGTAAAATACCTCGCAAGCTCGCAGACCAGAGCTTGTCCGCTAATTGCGGGCATTGCCTTTAAATATAATTAAAAACACTTTAAATAAAGCCATTCTACACAAAATATACTTTAAAAACAAAAAATATAATTAACAATAAAAAGCAAGATTATCCCTATTCAAAAAAATCAATTAACACTAAACCTTAACCTAACCGTTTCAAAAGACGCCACAAAAACAATGTTCTTCAAAAAGATACAATACAATACATGGTAAAAAAAACGCGGGCTTCTGTCGACACCCCTGCGCCCGCGCACGCATTCGGCGACGGGCCGCCGCCAGCGCAACATGGCGCGCTATATACAAATATTATTCCTGCTACAATATTTAATATTAGTAAACACAGAAGTATTAACTCCTAGATATTTTAACTTGGCTTCAAAAAAGAAGATTACGGCGACAGCAACCTGCGGTGATGAAGGAGCGGAGTTATATTGCAAGTTAGTTGGCGCTAATGCTGATCATGACGAACGTGTGATTCAGGGGCAGGTGAGTGCTATCTTTTGATATGCCTATGATAAAATGAGCCTTTCTTTTTCATATATTAGCTGATGCCGGCTTCGCTCGCGGATATTGTTATAAACACAGACAATATTTTTATAAATTATAGTTTATGTGTTATTTTGATGTATGATTTGATTGTAAAGTTTTATCCAAATCCATTCAGTAGTTTTTACATGAAAGAGTGACAAATATCCACACATTATCCATTCATACAAACTTTTGCGATCATAATATTAGTGAAGAAATAAGTTCGGTTTGGAGGAGGCCTTCTGGCTATGCCCTAGTGACGTTTTTATGTTTTTTATGATGAAAGTCTTTAAATGATAAATAAACAGCGCTTCTAGTGTTTATATTATGAATTAACTTGCCATACATACAATGTTTTGTTGTCCTACACTAAACTTATCCCATGACTATACAATGGTTGACTTTATTAATTAAAAAGATAACAGATTTTAAGGGTTTATATTCCGAACCCTGAATAATGATAATTATATTATGATAACTTTAAGTCTTTTAAATACGAGTAGGTGTTTAGATTATTGATAAAATATATTTTAAGTCAGCTTATACAGTAATGTCTGTAACGCCTCATCCATATTTTGTAAAATTGTTGTTACGGAGCTCTCAAGAGGGCTATACACTTTCACATAGTGAAGTTGTGTTACACACTGATTTGTTTACATAAGCTACCATTAGGAATCTCTTAAAGCAATAACATGAGTGTTGAATGACATAATATTATTTAATATGGAGGCTCGTTGGTGATAAATGAATAGCTACTTACTAACGAATGAATGAATGTTGAAGAGGCAAGGGATGTTTGGATCGTAATAAATGGCGTTCTATAGTCTCTGCTTACCCCAATATGTATGTACTAACGAATCTCTTAATTAATATAGTATAAAGTCGCTGTCTTCTTGTCTGTTTTGTTACAGTTTTCACTATCATTAAATTTTTCCAACAGGTTTACATTTCACGTAATTTTTGCGCATAATATGTTTTGTCTTTTGAATGTTAATATTTTATAGAGAAAAGTCATTAATTTTAATGATTTGTAATTATATCTTTGGATTCTTATAAAATAACTAGCTGCACCTCATGGCTTCACCCGCGCGTAAAATGTGTTTTGTATCCCTCAGGAACCAGACCGTTTTTTGGGATAAAAAGTAGCCTACGTCCATCTTCGGCACCGAATCTATGTAATACCAATTTTCATCGAAATCGTGTTCTGTAGCTTAGGCGCTGAGTGGTAATAAAATCACACACATACAAACAAACTTTCGCATTTTTATTATTAGTAGGATACCTAATAATAATAACACAACAACTATAAATCGATATGTAGACCCAAAGTATTGTGATATTTAAAAACATGAATGAAATAAAGAACATGTTAGTACCCTCGTGAGTCGTTGTGGGTCGCTAGTAGCCATATAAAATGACGTACTGGTTACTGGGTTGTGATAACATGCGATAAGCTATCACGTCCGCTCAGCATCCCGCAGATAACGAGTTCGATGCTCCAACAAAAGCTCGACTTTTGTTACGAAATGTTTGCTCATATGAGAATAAGTTGCAATGGCAATTAACTAAAGTCGAGACCACGCTTTTACAGGCATTTATAAAGTGTGAAGTTACCTACCTAGTTCTACCTAGTACTAATATGCAATAGTTAACTTGATAATTATATTCAGAGACCCTTTTTGCTCGTTTGCGAATCGGGATCTTTGAAAATCAAATGGGGTCATGTTTAGCAGTAAGCATGTTACGGATAAAATGATGTTAATGAAAATGTGTCTTCTTTTTAACCGACTTCAAAAAAGAGGAGGTTATCAATTCGGGTCGTGTTTTTTTTTTTTTTTTTGTATGTTTGTTACCTCATATCTCGGTCATTTATGAACCGATTTGAAAAATTTTTTTTTTATTTGATAGGGTATACTCTGAAATTGGTCCCATTTTTTTATTATAAGAAATGGTTCAGTGGTTGTATGTTTGTTACAACAGAACTCGGTCATTTATAAATCAATTTTGAAAATTCTTCTTTTATTTGAAAGGGTATACTCTGAAATGGGGTCCCATGTTTTTTTTATAAAGAATGGTTTAGTGGTTTAGCTTCAATTTTATATTTTGTAACAAAACGTATGCCAGAAGTGAAGATGTGTAAAGCAACACGTCGATGTCTTTTGCGACGAATTTTCTGACATTGACATGTCCATGCTACAAGTGCGAAGTGTTTTTTTTTCATTTTTTGTTAGAAACGAAGTGGCCCTGGATGAGTAACCATTTGTGTTGTTTCATTTTCAGCGTCTTCATTGTTTAGAAACAGTAGACTATGGTCATCACTATAATTAGGTAGTCGTTAAGCCAAGTTGGAGGTCTTATGGTCGTGAGAAATTACAACAGCAATGGGCGCCCTTAAACCTGCTTTTACAGCACCACTGTTTATTTTTTGCATATCTATTAAGCGATTGCTCGGTCAGTTAAATTATGATTTTTGATGATTCTTTATTGTTGGTAGATCATCCATTTTTTGTTTTGATTTGTGGTTTCTGGGATTCAGGGTTTAGCGATCGAGAAAGTGTTGACAAGGACTTTATATATCTATTTACAATCTTACCTCTCGTGTCTACTTTCTTTCAAACGGCGCGGCGCTGTCTCATTTGCGCAGCACGTTTAGTAGGTCTACCCATATTGAATATATTTATACACAATTAATTCCCACTAAAAGGCTAAAAATAAAATAATTTTTAGAAAAAAAATAAAACCGACTTCAAACAACACCTACATGTTCAATCCTTAACTAAAAAGTAGAAAATAATATTTTAATTACTTCATAGCAAAGAACATTAAAGGGGACTCAACGCAATCCTTGATACCTATAATACTTTACTATTTATAATTTTTAATTAGTTATTTTGGAGTCGGTGCCAGCCAAGAAGGATCATAATGGCCTTTATAAAAATAACCTACCTACTAGCAAAAAAAACCTTCTTGATTAATCTATTTAATGAATGAATGAATAATATACATTTACATTTACATACAAGAAATCGAACGGAATCAGATAAGTGCGCCTCAAATTTTTTATGTATATCTGAACACAACTATCAATGACGTCTGCCTTCACGAGTATGACCGCGTTCGGGTAGTGCACTCAGGCATATCCCCCACGCGTGCCATTACCGCCCCGTGCATTTCAAAAATTTGCTGCAAAGGCAGAATTAAAGATCCTTCTTGGCTGGCACCGACTCCAAAATAACTAATTAAAAATTATAAATAGTAAAGTATTATAGGTATCAAGGATTGCGTTGAGTCCCCTTTAATGTTCTTTGCTATGAAGTAATTAAAATATTATTTTCTACTTTTTAGTTAAGGATTGAACATGTAGGTGTTGTTTGAAGTCGGTTTTATTTTTTTTCTAAAAATAATTTTATTGTTTTTGTTTTTATTTAATATTCAAGTTTCACTTCATTCAATTAGGTATAATTTGTACATTATACAGAATGCAAAACACCAAACAATCACATTTGGTCGCCTTTTATGTTATTTACAGACAATTATAAGGCGATTTTTTTTTTCATATTATAGCCTACCAAAGTGACTCCACCCCGCCTGATGGTAAGCAGTCAGTGGAATCCAGAAGTGGCGGCCACTATACCAAAAGCCATCGTCTTAAACTGCTGGTATGGTGGCCTCCACTATGGCGGCTAGGAATGGGGTTAGGGGAAGGGAATGAGGTTGGTGAGGAAAGAGGAAAGGGGGGAAATTGGGCCTCCGGCGCTCTCACTCACAGAACGAAACGCAGTAGAACGGATACTACTACTCTTAAGTCGATCTTCTATGAGAGGATAGTACTTCCCCGGACGATCCGGCCCATTCATGCTGAAATTAGCATGAATCTACTACCGTGATTCCATAAATTAGACTAAAGAACACAACCATAATATGAATTGGCGCAAGCGTGTGGTGGAGAGGCTGTCGCTCTCGCAAAAACTGTTCCACAAGTAGACATTGACAGTAGACATTGTGTCTACTTGGCCCAGATCGTCTGCAATAGACTTTGAAACGAATGCAGCTTAGTCAGTAGTAACCTACAACAGTTAATATGTCTTGAATCGAAAACAGACAATATTGAATTTCAGTTACGTTTCTTGTTATACAACTAAGATAAATGTGTCTATTTTTAAAAGTCAAGCTTATCATTTTCATTGTTGAATGTTTAATATAACATATTTTTAAACTTATGAATTACAGTGCACGTGTTAACCGCTACAGTGACCTTGTTACCGAGCGCCGAATATTAAAATATTGTTACAATCCAAATGAAATGATTATTTTGAGAGTATTTTGTATCTAAATGTTCATCGATTAATGCTCATGCCTTCTCTGTGTGAGAAGAGAACTTTTCCAGCAGTGGGATATTATCGGGCCGGTATGAATATGATGAATTTCATGTTTGCAAAGTTTATTGAGTCCAAAACCGCGGCTGGATCTCTTATGTCTTTTCAAATATTATACAGGGGCCTATCGCCATCTCTTATTAGCAGTATTATTTTAATGGTACTTTGTGTTTTGTCTTTTTCTTTTGTACCATTAGAAACAAGGATAGATACAAAGTAAGGTTATAATAACATTGTTATAAGAGGTTGTGGTAAGGCTCCTGATCTTTAGTCGGTCTCTAAGCCCAATATAATTTATAATATTGATATCTCTCCATCGTATTTTTTGCCTTTATAGATAAGTACCTAGTAACTATCGCTCAAGGACTTATAAAGCCAGGTAGTCATCGAAGCACTAGCCCTCACTAACCGATGGTAAGGAGTAACTGTAACCTCCCTTTCTCCATAGTATCTAGGCATTCATTTAAAAAGAGGCATAAGACGAATTATCCTCTTTGGAAATATCTATCATGTGCTTGATAGCTATAAGGCTTACAATTGCCATATAACATTTTATTTTTATATCATTTTTAAATCGATTTGTCTCAAATTTACAAAGAATTGGAGTATTTAGGCTCGTGTTTAACCTCGGTGTCGTATGATGTTAATTTAATAATAATAATAGTAACAATATGATAATTAATGGTTACTCACATATTTCCCTATCGGTTGAACTTTAACTCTCATATCTCCTAAATGGTGTTTATTTTTTGCTTCAAGTTGGTATATCTATTAGGTCAATGTGCTAACGATTTGTTAGATTCTATCAGCCTTCTCTTTCTTGCCCTCCTACAATTTGTTATATTCTAAATTAGCCTTCTCTTTTTAATTCTTCTTATTTTTCGTTCACGTGATATGTTAGGTACTCATATCTAAAGATGTCCACTTCCACTATCGTACATAAATCTAATTCAAAGAAGTGTTTGCTATAATCTGTTGACGTCACACTTAACAGATGGATTTGTGATTGAACTGTGGTCGTATTTGATATTTTAGCAACGCTGCTACCCTTTATATGATTTATAAAAAGTTACAATATTAATAGTATTATTATAATGAATACACGGTTGCACCTAACTCAACAAAAGCATAACATACACTTCTAAGCTGAGGATAACATTGTATAAATAAAAAAATAAAAAAGAAACTGATTATTCTTGGTTTTAGCAACCCAGCTGGTACTTCACATGAGATTTAACAGGTGATTAGTTAATTTTTTTGTTGATCAGCCTTTCAGAAACTGGGAATGAATTGTACCTGATATATGATCAATACACTGTAATTTTGTACTAAACACAGGTAAACTAAATACTTCAGACTTGATACGAAGATTACAAAATAGAATGTGATATATAATAAATAGGTAATAAGTGCAATTATAAACAACTTGGGGTTGGACGGAGCAACGATAATCTTGTCAGGTGGGGAGTTATCGATGATATGAACCTAATCTTCTGTATGCGGTGTCGTTCCACGCACGATAGAACACCTTATGTCATGCCCTGCGTGCCCAAACACCAGCACCGTGCAGGAATTGTTCGACGTTATAGATAACGGAATATCTGTAGCTGAATTCTGGTCTGACAAAATCTACGCTAAGAAGAAGAACGGATGTTTTTCGCTGCTATGGTGATGATGATACAAACAACAACAACAACACTAGGCTTACAATTACAACGTGTTTCGATTCCGTAGAGATATCAGATTAAAAAGTAGCTTATATTATTTGCTAATAATGTCGCCTTTAAATAGATAAAAGAAATTTTAAAATCGGTTTAGTACTTTTTGAGTTACTTACACTGGGCTATCATACACAAAAATAATTATTTAATACCGACTGGCAATTTCAGAAATTACCGTGTTCAAACAAACAAACTCTTCCTCTTTTTTATAATAGTATAGATTGCAATTATTATGGACGGATACAAAACAACTTTAAACTTACGATTGAGTTCGGCGAAATTCGGCTCAAAGTTCGTATAACCTCGTGGTCTTTTTGCGGACATATGGCGGGCAAATGTGTCTGCAATCGGAGCATCCCGCTCGATGCCTTGTTTGTCCTTTTGTTTTTTCGCATTAGAAGAAATCATGAATGATTTTTTTTATGACGTGAGGCGTTTCAATGTCTTAAATAAATACCGGGATTAGTAAACATCTGTCCACAAACATTTTGAAATGGTTATATTAATACTCAAAAATTTTGTATTTGGAGTTTAAATATATAACGTAGTGGTTCTTTATTCTTTGGTTACTATATCAACGAACGTTATACCTACATTGAAATAAAAGAAAAAGACATTGTCCTGTCCTTTGTCTTTTATTCCGCTATTTTTATTACTAAAATAACAAACTACATACTATATCCATTGTTTGAATAGTGAGTTATGGGTTGATACAAAATGTCCCAAGGAAATTCGTAAATAAGGTCGTTTAATTTTCGGATTTTTATTTTATACAACTTTTGTGGGAAATGAGCATACCCGATGGTAAGTGGTAATCTATAGAGATGGCTGTGTTTGCCAAGTATCGCAGAAATAGTGCTTAGCAAACATAACTATTCCGTTGCTGACCACGGCAAAGCTGATTGGGAAGGATAAGGGAAAAGGAGCCAAGAGGGTATTTGGGCCTTCGACGCTCTTAACGTTCATATTTCTTATTATTTTACTATAATACAGTACCTTAGATACAACTTGCTGAAATATGGTCGGCTCAGTAACAGGACTTATTTATCACTCTTCGTGTATGAAACCCTAACACCAAAATCAAACAAATTTCTAGTTTATCATAATTATAGTAAACCTATTTCGAGTTTCAGAATCCTAGTTATATATTATATTTATTTAAAACTCTTCTATTACAGGTGTGTGATATATGCGATGCTACGAACGAAACGAAAAAGCACCCTCCAGAGTATGCGGTGGACAGTTCAGAGACCTGGTGGCAGAGCCCTCCTCTCTCCAGGGGGATGAAGTACAACGAAGTCAACTTGACCATCGATCTGGGACAGGTACGTTATAGATATGCAGGCGTTCTTTGCATATGTGTGCATATTATGGGTTTTATGTATATATATAGCAGATATATTGCTAACCTCATTCTAACATGCCGAAGAACAAAGTCTTATTTTCACTATAATAATAGTTGAAAATCGACGAAATACCAGCCAGACCAGACCAGCTATCTTATTTTTAATCATCAGAAATGCTGTTTTCAACTTCGAGAGATAAGTTTATTGGTCAGAAGCTAGCTAGTAAAACTTTTGACAGTTTTATTCTTAACTAAAACCTAGTGAATTGTCAAAAGGAACTTTGAAAAGTGGTTTCGAACCTTCCCGATCGGGCATCAGTATCTTATGACATGGAAACATAACAAACCTTTGAGTCAGGAAGATAACTGTTAAATCATAGGAGTGTCGTGATCACGAGGTCAAGCCAGGTATCTGACCTGTAGGGATCGAGGAACGAACAAAAACGTTCCTACCACATATGTTAGTCGTAAATTTATAATAACACTTAAACCTATTAATAAAATAATAAAAAGGATTTTAAGTATTAAAAGTGTATATGTGTAAAAAAATAAAGTGTTAATTGGTTTTAGTTTCACTTTAGTATAAAGGTAAGGTGCTTGTATTTTGTAGAAATAAATAAAATGTACAAAATACCGACATTAATCTTGTTAGGTTACTACCTATATAGTTTTTTTTTTAATAATTACTCGTATATTTATATTTCTGCTTCCTGCCCTTCTTAGAACGATGTAACTGCGTGACTTATGTTACAGGATAGACGCCTTTATGATATTTAACTTAAACCTTAAATTAAACCTTATTATGACTTTGTCAATACTCAGATAATAGTTTGCAATAATGGCGTTTTAAGCGCCACAGCTCTGTTGTCCAAATAATAAATAAATAATACCAGCCTGTTTACTGTCCCACTGCAGGGCAAAGGCCTCTTCTCATATAGAGAAGGCATGAGCATTAATCGCCACGCTTGCTCAAGACTGAGTAATCCAAATACTTTTGACTAATTTAAAACTTCAGTAAAGGATGTTTGTGGGCGGTCCCCTCACAAGGTGGCCCTAGCGCAACCTCTTTTATCAATCGTATTATAACTTAGTTTGTCTCTATCCTTGTTTTTAATGGTACCGAAGAAAAAGACAAAACACAAAGTAAGATAAAAATAATACTGCTATATGAAGTGATGGTATGAGAGTGGCTCACAACAGGCCAAGGTGTCGACACTTGGGAGCGGCCTGTGTCCAGTCCTGTTTCCGTACAATAAACATATAATCCTCTCTTTAGAAATAATATAACTATAATACATGTACAGTAAATATTATCTTATTTCTGTCACCTAATTTCATGGAATTTATGTCTAATATAAACAAGTGCTGTCGGGTGATGTCATCTGGTTTGATAAAACCATCTGTATCTTATATAAGATGGAGCTTATAAGTTTATGCCTGATGTATGTACATTATTGTATGTATGTGATTAAAATATGTACCAATAAACAAATATATTAATTACTTTATAATATCAGCCAAAAGACGTCTATTGTGGACATTTATCGGCGATAAATGTCCACAATAGACGTCTTTTGGCTCCAGGCGCCGACAGGCTCCAATTATCGCCACCTTGGGCCCTCCACTCCAAGTCGGCGTTACCTCGGCTGGTCGTGCCGCCGGTCGACTGTCCACCATTATCAAATCGTTCTTTCACCTTGTGACAGTTCTACCTACGCGGTGTAATTCGGTTCATGGTCCTTTCTTGTTCCTGGAACCATTCTGCCCCAACGGTCCAAATAAAATTTGGATCAAATATCAGCATCATATATTTTCCTTTAATTTTAAATATATTTTGCACCTCATGAATTCTCTGTAGGTACTTATTAGTTTTATTTATTAACTAGCTGCATTTCACGGTTTCGCCCGCTCTTAAAATTTGTTTTTCTTCCTCGGGACCCAGACCTATTTTCGGGATAAAAAGTACGTTTATGCGCTGAGCGGTAACAAACACACACACATAGGTACTCCTAAATTATTGCATCTAAAATATTAGTATTAAATAAAATGGAATCACATATTTTTTTATTGTTGATAGTGGTAAAGAAGCTAACCATTGATGTTTACTTGTCATACCTACAGTCTTGAGCGCGTCTTCTTATCGTCGTTGGAATCTAAGCTCTTCTTTTGATGATATAACTCTTAGACATTAAGCCTATTTAGCTTATCATCAAATATTTATAAATTAATATTTCCAAAATAGTCTTAATCAGACACATGGTTTAACTATGGTTGAATTTATCTACTGCTGGACATTCTGCCTTAATGTGCCAAACTCTCTCTTCTATTGCTTAATTACTTTGATCAGAATTTCAGTTAACATCTGCCAAATAAACGTAAAACGAAAGCTTAACCAAACACCCATAATTCTGTTCTATAATTATTTTATGTCCCTCCAACGGGGCGTGAGGTAACTGGGTTCGATGAACCTTACAGTTATTTGTGGACATGTCCTGAATAGATGTGTAAGATATGTAGAGGATACGATAATACTTAGGAAGATTTTAGAGGATAATTAAGACTTTGTTATTATGATTATAAATAGGATGATTTGATACTGCCTCGAAGTCTGTATTAAGAGTTGCCAATATTTGGCATAAAATTATCTAGAGGAAGAAATTTAAACTAAAGAAGGAGAAGATTAAAAACTTTCACGTTTAAAGGGTTTCTTATAAGCAATTATAATAACCTTCATCTTGGGTATGTTCCATTAACATCATATCAGCTGAAAGATGTCCACTGCTGGACATAGGCTCTCAATTATCTCCACCTTGGGCAATCGTGAGCCGCCCTCATCAGGTTGACGGCCTGAGTGGTTTGCCCACCTAGCATCTGCCGGTTTGTGCTTCACATTGTATCTACAATATGTAGTAAATAATAAACTTGTTTGATGTTCGGCAACCCATGATGACAAAGGATGGTTCACGACCAGTTAAAGTTACGTGGAGGTAATTTATATCAATCGGCGTGTATGTTTATGTATTAGCACACAAGAATATGTAATTTAAAAAAAAATGTTTGAAAATAATTGCTCACATATGCGGTAAGGAGAAGCTTACTCAAATAAGAACATTGATATCTCACCTTCATGAATACAAACTCTTACTTAGCTATTTATACCAGCTGACTGCATGGTAAGCGCCTCTTACACAAAAAGCATATAAGTACAGGGGGTCTACCACCACCACACAGTATTATTTTAATCTTTGTATTTAGTTTTTTCTTTTGTACCATTAAAATGATAATGATAAGAATATTAGTTTATTCATTAGACTGGTAGATAATGGTTCAGGCTTTCATACCATAGTTTAAATAAATAAAAACAAGGATAGAGACAAAGTAAGGTCCCTGATCTGACCTGCGATCCAGATAAATAAGTTACATTGGTTTTAATTTGGACCCACAGCCTCTTGAGTATTGCCTTCGTCGTCAATAAAGGAATTATCGAAATAGTTTACGGTACCTTTTTTTTTTAAACATTATTGTAGTAACTAGTAAATCTTCGTAGTAATAAATGCTATGTCGCCACTATTATTCAATCAACTATAATAGGATTTATTCCCACTGAAATATAAAATTTTATTTGAATTAAAATTTGCTAAGCGAATCTGAAATGATTTTGTGTCTGTGTATATCAGTAAAGTCTAAGATACGGTTTATTCCGTAAAGAAGAGTGGGCTGAGATTCATGCTAAATCATCAATAACACAAGTTCAGACAGTGCGGTTGTAAATAAAACCTAAAAGAGTTTTATTTGTATGTTAATAAGATTAAAAATGGCTCAACAATATATGTCTGCTTACGCGTTTATTCCGCTGAGAAAGCGATATTAAGATGCCACCCGCTTATTTAGTATTATTTTGTTTACGATGCAACTGAGTGACAACAAAGCGAAATATGATTACTTTATGCAATTACTATGCGAATTTGATATTGCCTAAGCAGAGTACTTTAGCGAAGTTCTATTTTTATATCACTAACACTAACACAGCGGATATTTTGTTAATGGACAGCACTCCTAGCGTATACTTTGAGAACTATTTATATTCAAATAAATAATTTCAACGCTTTTGTAGAGATACCGTTTTCTGTGTGTCTTACATAAAAATCATTTTTAATAAAGGTATTAATTTGTAAGTATTTATATAAATAGTCTAAATTGCTTTCTAGCATTTTTAAATATTCAACGGTAAAGAAGTCTTATCCGAATCTATACAAACATACAATGAATGGACACATTGTGCTTGCGATTTAGGTAAATTTTGGATTTTGTGGATCATACAAAGTTTACCTTGGCTGGCAATCGAACTATTAAAATGTGACAAATGTGACCAAAGAGTACCTATTGGCGACAGGATCACTATAACAGCTGCACCCACAGGTGTGTTGCATTCAATACTCATTTGTGGATTATTTTGTTTTAAATTTTGTCTTACTAATATTTGATAAAGACATGAGTTTTATAAATAAAAATTAAGTTTTATAATCAGCGTAATCTCAGTCTTAATAACGAGCCTTTATTAGAAAAAGGTAGGCCTACATCCAGCTACATATTAACACATTATTGCAGATTGTTTTACATAATTATAATAATGATAAAAAGATCAAAATTCGCTAATCATAACATATTAAATACATCTAAAGGACGAAAATAAAGTCAACAATAAGGCTCCGCGAAAACGGCTCAGTCTTTTGGTATCGCGCAAACGAAACAAATAAGTATTCCTGTCTAATGCGATGTCTTTTACTTTAATCTATAATATAAAAATGAATCGCTGAATGTGTTGCTAAGCGCAAATCACGAGAGCAGCTGAACCGATTTCGCTATTTTTTTTTTTATAATATGCCTTGAAGTACGAGGATGGTTCTTACGGAGAGCAAAATTTTAAATATTGCCTGAAAAAAAAACCACTTCTATATTCCTATGTAACGTCACGCTACTGCCGACGGGAACAGAGCAGTAAGCAAAGACGCGAATGAAACCGCGCTGCGGAAAGCTAGTAATATATGTATGTAATGTAACTTAGAGCGGGCGCACATCTTTCTGCGGGCAGTTTTTCTTATTATTCCGTGACATTACAATGTATGAAGGTACATTATAGGACTCGAAAACTGACAGGCTCTAGTGTAACAACACGACAGCAAGTCTGCAGACTGTCGGAGCTGTTAGTGTGCGTCTCGCCTTAAAGTTAGTTTCACAATAGATTTTGGGGTAGTGTTTTCCAGTTTTGAACTGAATGCCTTTTAAAATAACTGGCGTTTCACTTTCTACGAAATCCAATATATAAAAGGTATAAATATACTGTATATATTAAGATGTTATCTGTCACCCGTCGGCTTCATGACCAGGATGTAGTAGGCGTATAGATAAAAGTTTATGTTAGAGCGAGGTTATTGCAAATAGACCAGTAGGCATCGTTTCGTCATTTTTTACGATATCTAATAAAGTATATTAATTAACGTTTGTAGGGTTAGGTAGCTTATGTTTATCGAAAAATGATAGCTGATGCTGATTGTCGTAGCGTAATAGTATAGATGACCGCATAATAATATAAATGTAAACCCAATTTTGTGGGCAGATAATTTTCTGGCAAGGTAAAAGTCGTGAAAGAAAGTCATATTCTTTTTACTATTAACTTACACAAGAACAAACACCATTAAGTTATAGTCGACTATAAAATTGCCTTACCACCCTTTGAGTAATTATCGTTTGCATATCACAAAACAATAATGTCTATTTTTGTTTAAAAGTTACCGCAGAACAGTAACAGTTGTCACTGTGGTAATGAGTCTTATTGAATTTCAATTTTGATAGATTATTTTCTAAAAGTGGTAAAGCAAATATATGGTCCACTATACTTATCTCTAATTATAAAATTAGCGCATACTTATATAAATCTAATATTGTTATCGCATAAGCGTAGCGAGTTACAGATAGAGGGGAGCTTTTGTCCTCTGCTGGAAGGGTTATTATAACGTTTTTATACATTGGCGTAACTATATAAAGGGGTTTCAGTGCCCACCCTAGAATTTTCTGGGTGTCCAACTGTCTTCCTCAGTGCGTTGCGTTCCGCATATCAGCTACAAGACGTCTACTGTCTGCCTGTCCTACCCTTTTGATGATACCTTATTCAAAAGAAGGGCTTTTTCCTCGTGGCTAAACTGTTTCGCCAAACTGATTTGGTTACGAAGAATTTCATTTCCTGAAGCCAACTCCTTCCCGCTTAGTTTAACCCAGGTATCTGGACAGTCTGGACAATCGCTACTATATACTCAGAGTTGACAATGCACGGGGCTGTTATTTTATAAGAGCGAAATCTTTTATATTGTTTTGCTAATAAACCCGTATGTGTACTAGACATGTACGGTGAAAAAGCCTCTAAATTTTCTAGGATTAGATTCATTTTTATAAAACATGTGATGTTTATGAGTATGTTTGGTATACGAACAGGTAAAAGAATATTTCTACAGCTGTGTGACACATGGTGTAGCGTCCTATTAGTTCTGCTAGGCAGTGCAGATGTATAAAAAGCCATACATATGTGGCTATAATAAATTGGTGACGTTTTTTACTTTATTGTTATCCAACACTGGTCTTCTTGAATTTTTAGTATGTTTAGGAAGTTCGGAGTTCATAGCCAATTATTATTCCACTGCAGTAATATCTTTTGAGCCACCACGCTTCCATAAACGAATTGACAATTACAGAATTTTACAGTCACACTTATTATTATTATATTGGTAACAAGTCTAGCAGTTTCATAAACTGGTGTATGTGTTTATCTGGACTTGGAGAACTTTTAAAGTTGGTTCTTAAAACAATTAAGCGTGGGTACCATTATCACACTTCCAGGAACCTTGCGCTTAAACTTGTACTTGGACTGCAAAATTCTGTAATAATTGTCCCTTTCGATGTTTATCTTCACTTAAATTTAGTACTTAATATCCAAGGTACACTTGGTCTAATAGTAATGGTATCGAGTTCGATACATATGGTTGGATTGGAATTAGGAACCTAAATATTTACATAATTATGCGTAGCTAAGCTAAGCGGCTTTTTCTAAAAATTTATACATCTAATTTATGAAACAATGTTATTTTATTAATCTTCGCTTTTTGAGATGGTAACTTTTGATTTTATTAACAAATATATATTTTTCCGTAGGAATTCCACGTAGCGTATGTGTTCGTGAAGATGGGTAACTCACCACGGCCTGGTCTCTGGGTGTTGGAGAAGTCTACGGACTACGGCAAGACCTTCAAGCCTTGGCAGTACTTCTCTGATTCACCCCAGTGAGTATAGCCAAAGATTTTAGTGATATCATTGAACCGAACCGTCAAAGTAAAACAGTTGCCTCAATTTATATTTATGTTATTGTAATTCGATTATTAGCGAGTCTATGGGTATAGACCGTATAGACTAATTATTATCCGTCGCTCAATATACCAAAAAGCCAAAAAGTTATAACGTCATAAAATTTATTCAAATGTATATAACCTGTCTCTCTTTTTCACACACCTACTCAGGATCAACCGCTTTTGATGTTTGAAATTTTAAGCTAATTCACTTGGCTAGTCAAAGAGCTGATTTATGTATATTAGCATTTACAAGTAATTGTCCATTTTTAGGGACTGTGAGCGTTATTTCGGCAAGGAAAGTCTTCAGCCCATCACTAGGGATGACTCCGTTATTTGCAGCACAGAATACTCAAAGATTGTACCATTGGAAGGTGGAGAGGTTAGTGACCATACTTTTAATGTATGTGTATAAGATACAATCGGCTGGATTTATTAACCAAGTAAAAGAACACCAGATTTGATTAACTACCTCTGTGGTTCAATATTAGGTTGGTACCTACTGTGTACGGACTACCACGCAGAGTTTGCGATTTACGCGCAGATCTGTAGGTATTTACAAAAAAATAGTCCGCATTCTAGAACCCATGTCACAAGCTAACGTATACTTACTTTGACGTCTAGATCACGTTGTGTAGTTTTTGTTGTGTTATTGTGTGTTATTATTATCAATTTAATCATATGGTTAACTAAGTTAAAAACCGTCCACTCTTTTTAGTAGTTAGATAAAGTAAATAATAATAATATCACAACAACTACATACAACGCCATCTAGATCCAAAGTAAGCATATATTACGTAGCTTGTGTTATATACGGATATACATACTTAAATACCTTTTATTGTAAATACGAACATAATTATTATTTATAGAAACACTCAAACCAATGCAAATACTATATTAACAGAATATGTGGGCCACTAACATTAATATAATATGCTTCTTACAGATTCCAATATCCTTGCTGAACTATCGTCCATCAGCCAATTCGTACTTCAACTCTTCAGTGCTGCAGGAGTGGACCAGGGCTACTAATGTGCGCCTTCGTCTTCTCAGAACTAAGAACTTGCTTGGACATCTCATGTCCGTCGCCAGGCAGGATCCAACTGTTACTAGGAGGGTAAGGGATCAATAGCTTTTTAGTCTCTGTCTGTCGTGTGTCTTTAAAGTTGGTGTTTCTTCGGCTTAAAATTATTAAATAGTAGCCTTTATTAGCGGTCTCAACCGCGTCTTTGCTTACTGCTCTGCTACCGTCGCCAATAGCGTGATGTTACATAGCATGTTACCATAATCAAGAACTGGGCTTATCATACGTAAAAAGAATTATTCAAATCCGGCCAGAGATTAGCACGTTTAAAGAAACAAACTCTTTCAATAATTCAATAGAATAGATAACTTGTTGTCTTAACTTAGGAACCCAATCGATGCTAAATTATAAAATACTGACAATGCCGTTCAATGTACGGACTACCACAAAAATGTCTTGGTTTCGTTTTCCGATTTGGGAAAAAGCGACATTGGTTTTTTTTATCGATAATATAATTTTACAGTAAGTACTCAAATCAAATATCGAGTGGTTACTGGTCAACCTAGTGTCGACCATAGAGACATTTTGTCCTAACGACAGTTATTAACTTGGTAACAACCAGGCCGACTTTTAACGTGCCTTTGAGAGACGCTCAGTTCAATTATCACTGTGCCATCACCCATCCGCCGGTCACCCATCTATGGGCCAGCCGCACTCTATGATGATTAACCCGCTAATCGTTTACCGATCCTGCAATTATACCTGGTAACAGGCTTGCCATTCATCCGCGAGATGCAATTCCTGATAAAACATGGATGTTATACATTTTTACTTAACTATTTGTACCGTAAAAAGGCATGATACTGTTGTTATTCTCTTGCGTTTCTTTTTCATTGAAGCTAACATACCTTCTTTACATAAATTTTAACAATATATCGTTTCCACAGTACTTCTACAGTATAAAAGATATTAGTATCGGCGGTAGATGCATGTGTAACGGGCACGCTGATAACTGTGAGCCAGCTGACCCGGCTACCAACACAAACATCTTGGAGTGTGTATGTCAGCACAACACCTGTGGACCTCAGTGCGCTAAGTGCTGTCCAGGATTCGAACAAAAGAAATGGAGGATTTCACAGCATTGGGATCGATTTGCTTGTGAACGTGAGTTTTGACATTATCGTTTGATTTATCTGTCTCATTCATGAAAATAAACGACAGTGGCATGAAACTTTTATTCCCAATTTTATTGTCAAATTTTTATTATTTTTTTTATACGTCAAAAACTACCTAAATACTTTCTTGAATCCTGTGCTTAAATTGTGTTTAAATAATCATCACTTAGCTTAAATTTGATTTTTTTCTAAGAAACCAATTATTTTATCTAAAACCATTCTCAATTAATGCTTTGTCCAACAAACAGCATAATTTTCATATTTATACACTATTTTCTAAAAGTATCTAATGCAAACATAATATGTTTAATCGAATTCTAGAATAAGCTTAACACCTATACGGGTCAGCGCTGTGTGTGTGTTATTATTATACAATGTTATTAAACTGACACATAGGCTTACTAATCTCATGTTCCCAGCATGCAACTGCCACAATCACACTACTGAATGCGAATACGACCCTGAGATCGACAGACAAAGGTTATCCCTGGACATTTTCGGACGTTACGAGGGAGGTGGTGTCTGCAAGAACTGCCAGCACAACACAGAGGGCATCAACTGTAATAAGTGCAAGTCAACCTTCTTCAGACCTTATGGAAAAAGCTGGAATGAGATCGATGTTTGTCAACGTGAGTAATTTATTTTTAGCATTATGTTATGGTACCTAGGTATAACTAGGTACTATTTTGCGCCCGAGTGACTGTGGAAATGCATAAAAACTTTAATTCATAAATATTTACGCCGAGTCATGCCACCTTTTGACTGAAATCAGTTGATTTCAGTACATATCTACTCGTAGTAGTTTATTATTGTATAAAAACATGTTCCTCACTGTTTTTACACGCGAACGGCTGGCGGTCATCAAGAAGATTATTTTAAAGTTACCCACTTTTATTAAGATTATTGTATTTTGGTAACTTTTTTAGTTTTAATTAAGCTTCTGTTTAGCTCTTAAAACCATTAGTTATACATGTATGTAAACCCTTCTGCGAGAAGAAAGTGCAGTAAACAAAGACCATTATTAGTACATTATTGCTACTTTTAATATGCCATACTTTCCACATACCATTGCCACAAAATATGTTTTTTTTTGTCCGGGGAGTTAATAACACTGTAGGCCTAATTAACCCTTCGGTTCTTTTCTTTCACTAATTACCTCAAACCTTTTCTTTCGCAGTCACCAAGTGAAAATAACCACTTATTTGTATGCTGTTATGTCCCACAAGTTTTGTGAAAAACCTCAATAATTTTTTTAAATCCACGATTGTCTAATGTCATCTCCTAATTGATATATCTTCTACAGCTTGTAACTGCGACCTGCATTACTCGACTGGCAGCTGCGAAGAGGAGTCGGGCCGCTGCGAATGTCGAGTGGAGTTTAATCCACCTAACTGTGACTCCTGTGCGTACGGGTACTTCGACTATCCTAACTGCAAGCCTTGTACATGTAATCTCAATGGTACTGATGGACAGCAGTGCACACCTGTCGATGGTTTGGTAAGAATTTTATATTGGAAACCACTTTACTTATACAGTGAGTCCAAGAGTGATAGACATTATCCTCAACATGATGGCCGTCGCAATAGTGGCTTTGTCAGTTTTTTTTTACATAAAAGACCCAGGATTTAATTTAAAAGCAGATTCATGCATGTAGAAGAGTTGATTTTTTTTTATCGAGAACATTGAAAATAAAGAATTAACAAATTAAAACAAAACAGAGTTTCTTCTCTGAATAGCTACTCAAGTAATACAGCCATTTCTACAGGTTCTGGTGGTTCTCTACATGGGAATATAAGACACAGATAATATTGGTAGAGCTAGATTTAGTGTTTTTTATATTTTAGCCTACCAAAGTGACTCCACCTCGCCTGATGGTAAGCAGTCAGTGGAATCCAGAAGTGGCGGCCACTATACCAAAAGCCGTCATCTTAAACTGCTGGTATGGTGGCCTCCACTATGGCGGCTGGGAATGGAGTTAGGGGAAGGGACTGAGGGAGGTGAGGAAAGAGGAAAGGGGGGAAATTGGACCTCCGGCGCTCTCACTCACCGAACGAAACGCAGTAGTACGGATACTACTACTGTTAATTCGATCTTCTATGAGAGGGTAATACTTCCCCGGACGATCCGGCCCATTCATGCTGAAATCAGCGTGGATCTACTACCGTATAAATTAATACCGTTTAAAACCGACAACCTGTAACGGTCTTACAACAAATTAACGGATCTACTTATACTTTTTGTTATTCTATTTTTAATATCAACATCGTATTTTAAACCCCATTAATCTAGGTTTTCTTTATACTAAATATAGATCCACTTTTAGCATACTTATTTGTGATACCTATATATATTTATACCATTATCAACAGTGCCCGTGCAAGTACAACTATGCTGGACAATCATGCGAGATCTGTGCTGACGGATATTATTCGCCAGAGTGCAAGAGTAAGTTGCTAAGCTAAATGTTTTTAACCAGACAGTAAATAAATAGGTATCTACTTTTGAACGAATCACTAACTTGGCTTTTATGTAAATATGATTTGTAAAGTATTGGCAATTCCATAGCATGATCATTATTACAGTGCTCCAAAATAAAAACATATTATTACTAAAATGTGCATTAGTTTTTACAATTATCTAATTTATGTTGTCTTTGTGACTTTAACAGACTTAGGCCCTATTTCACCACTTGTTTATAAAGTGCGTGTTCACTTATTCGAAACTAAACTAACAGATAGTACTCAAAAATCAGTTCCACAAGTGCCTGATAACCATAACTTACAATAAACTCTTTAAAAATAAAAGACAGATTTAACAAGAAGCTGTTTTATCTGTTAGATATATTTCAGACATTTTAGCAGCTAGTGGTGAAACAGGCCCTCGTCTAAACTAATATTGTCTCTTTCATTTAGACTGTGAATGTAATTCCGTGGGTTCGGTGTCTGCTGTGTGCGACAAGGACAGCGGTAATTGCACGTGCAAGAGCAAATACGCAGGACGAACGTGTAATCAATGCGAATCTGGATATTATAATTACCCGACTTGCAAACGTAAGTAACTATTGTTAAAAAAGGTTTGTAGTGTTATGGACATTCGAACAGTCTGTCGACAGTTTCAATAGACCCTTTCCAAATTCAAGTTTATTATTTAACTTCAATTCTTGGTATCTATTATGATTTTTGTGGTAGAATTTATACAATACCGCTACAATTTGAATGGGTATTTAAAAAATCCAAGAAATGATCATAATAACAATAGGACAAATGTATGATGTACTCTACAGATAAAGAAACTACATCGTAGTTTACAGTAAACTACTATAAACACGAAATCCAAAACTTTAACTATCTTATCCGATACAAAGACCATTTTGTCTTTTTGACAGAATCTCTAAAAGTGTTTGAATGTGTCGGTTCGACAATTAATCTCATCTATATAATAATATAAAGTATAAGAGTTTGCTTATTTCCTTGTTTGTTTGTTTGGACGCACTAATCTCTGAAACTACCAATAGGATTCAAAAAATTTTTTTGCGTATGATAGCCCATTTCTCGAGGAAGGTTATAGGATATGTAACATCACGCTACTGGCGACGAGAGCAGAGCAGTAAGCAAAGATGCGAGTGAAACCGCGCCGCGGCAAGCTGGTATCAAATGGAAAGTTTACCGATTGAAAACAAGATAGTAGTTATAGTGTGCTCCTAGTACATCATAATCACTACAGTATTTTTTAATTTAGATTGCAATTGTGACGTGAGTGGTACGGAATCAAGAATCTGCGATGATGTCACTGGCGCTTGCATCTGTAAAGATGGCTTTGGAGGCGCGAGATGTGATCAATGTCTCTCAGGGTAAGTTACTTTACCTACAGTCTTGTCCAAATCCATTTTTGGACAATGTAAACAAACAGTCTTTTCAATATTTTTCTATCAAAATCTCCATAACCGATGACACATGAATTTATACACATTCTCTTCACTATATAGGTACTTCATTTTGCAACTATTTTTACTAATGGTTAATAATCAAATCTAGATTATTTAATAAAATTACGATAAATAAAAAATGATAAATTAAATAGAATTAATCTATTACGCAAATAGAGTATTCGTAAACGTAATATTATTTAAAAATGTAAGAAAAAGGACGAAAAATAATTATTTAACAATATATTGATGTCATTAATTTTATTTTTGTTATCCTTGTCCCCATCACTAGTAAATTCATAAAAACATAGACAATGGAATAATGGAATAATGCGGATTGTTTACATTGTACGAAATTGGAGTTGGAATGGACTTTACTTGTATTTATTTAGAGAACTTCTTCGTTATCTTCTGTAAATATTCGTGTTATATAGGTATGGCTGACCTCAATAGTAATATCATTGTAATCTGATGAGAACCATCTTTTGAAAAAACAGATCAGTTAAAACTTTCACAACAATCTGAAATTAGATGATAAAATAAATTTATAAGTTCTTTAAATTAATTTTATTTACAAGTCAAATTACCCTCGCGTTTTTCTACACCGTGTGTCAGTTCCTAGTGTTTAAGAAACCTTTGAAAGCACGTTTACACTTTTTTAACGGCACATTGGTACTTGCCTGGTTTACAATCTACAACCTCGTGTATAGGAAGCTTATAGGATGCCTTAACGCTTAACCACTAAATTATCGTTTTCTTTAGAAACACATTATAAACCAAATACTATTAAAACTCTTAGCGACGCAAACGTAGTCGATTGTAAATAGTTTATTGTTTTATTTTATTCCTGTATTCTATTTACTGTAAAAAAGGTTTTATGTGTAAATGTTTGTATTTTGCACAATAGTTTGTGTTTTTTTAAAATTTTAATTTACAATAAATATTTGTTACTGGCCAGTATGTGTACGGTCTGCGAGAGATCGCGCACCGCTTTTCTTTTGTTATTTTCCACTGCGGGCTGCGGCGCGCCATTTCGATATTCTTTTTTATGTACGCGAAAACTTTACACACGCTCGCCTGCGACGGACGGTCATCTGAATTTATTGCGTTATTTTCCTTACGTCTAGCACTCTTTAATAGCATGTATACCTAAACTCTTATAATTTTTCCCAGTTACTACATGGAGGTCAAAGGTCGCGAGCGTCTCTGCGTGCCCTGTAACTGTGACCCCACAGGCTCCACTTCGACCAGCTGCTCTGCTGACGGCAAATGCAACTGTTTAGCGAACTTCGGAGGAAAGCAGTGCGACCAGTGTTCACCGGGGTATTATAAATATCCGGAATGTTTGCGTGAGTGAAAGACAACGTATTTACAATCTTATTGTGGTGCCATATAGATTATTTTACCATGAAGCTAGTGTATAATTATAGCCTGTCGTGGAAGGGTAAACTACTTTAAGCCTTTCGATCTGTAGCTGTCATACAGTACGATTGAATACATAAACCTTTCTTTGTATTTTCACTACTTAGTAGAACAGTAAGAGTGCGTGAGACTTGTACAATAGGTGTGATAACCATACGAAACTAGTCCTTTTGCTCCACAAAATATGTATGTCGAGTATTCAAGTAGGTCCTTACTTCAGACACGCAGACTTCGACAGACTTACTTTACATACAAAGTAAGTGGTAGTAGGACACGTAAGCGTGCACAAGTCTTGCTATCTAGTGCGAGGATGGACTTTTAAATTATATTTTACAGTAAAATTTGTTGATCTAGCTAAATACGTAATATGATATTTCTTACATCCATAAATACATAAATATTACGAAATAATCACCAATCATTGTTCCAGCTTGCAACTGCGACGTATCAGGCTCGATCGGATCGACGTGCGACGACGGCGGCCAGTGCCACTGCAAATCTAACTTCGATGGTAACAAGTGTGACAAGTGCAAGGAACAATACTACAACTATCCAGCCTGTGAAGAGTGTAATTGTGACCCCAGGGGAGTTATTGCGAGCTTTGCTGGTAAGAGACTTTGTACTAATGTGCATAAGGTTGAATATTGCTTAGCAGTTAAGTATGTACACATACAGAATGTATAGAGGCGGACTTAATGCCACCGGCATTTTTTACCAGTCACCCTAATAGGTGAAGCAGACTTAAAACATAGTAGATGCAAGATAGAGATGTTAAAAAAATATTTTATCGTTTTATGAAATATCGCCGTATTATACTAGTATAGTATCCATAGACCATACTAATATTGCGTTACATTCAGTAAGTGAGAGTAAGTACCTCATTTATATCCTTATTTTTCCTTTTCCTGTTTTCATGTTCCCCCACGATAAGCAATGGTTTGTGTATTCAAATGGATATTTGAGACAATTACAAATCTCTTTCATTCTTCCAAAAATATTGCGAATCCATATTTTATCTACTATAGATGCTTATTCTGAGTTTCTTGACAGGCTGCGGATCAGTACCAGCTGGAGAGCTGTGTCAGTGTAAGGATCGTGTGCAGGGACGTATTTGTAACGATTGCAAGCCTTTGTTCTGGAACCTACAAGAATATAACCCTTATGGATGCGAAGGTAAGATACCATGTTCTAAGATTATTTAGTAAAATATAACATTTCACTGTTTAAATATTATTTTAAACGCCGTTTAGCCATTAAAGCCACTAAAGTGCTGTTTTCTTTAAATAAGAAATTGTATTCAAGTAATTACAGTTTACACAAGACATGTTGTATATTTATTGTTAAAATTTTAGATTAATTTTATTACAATTTTTTATTATAAACATTCAGAAAAGTATTTTTAAAGTCAATGATAAAAACTTTAATTTTATAAAGATCTAAACTGATAGGAAAGTACATAATTATATGAACGTCATAATTAAAGAGAAGTCTGCAATTTGCCCACGATCATCTTACGGTCGATTTAGTGCATAGTAAGCGCTTGGTTCATATAAATCTAAACTTATTTTATTTTATTTTCATACTTAAATAAAAAAATTAAGAAGTATGAATTATCTGCTTTATTTCCAACAGAATGTAACTGCTACCGACCTGGCACCGTGGGTGGTCTGGGCGCGTGCGAGACTCGTTCAGGACAGTGTATCTGCAAGCAGAACGTGGGCGACAGACAGTGCAATCAATGCGAAGACGGCTTCTACAACCTTGATGATGACAATATGTTTGGATGTACTGGTAAGTGAAGCTGAATACCCAACATTTTAAAGCCAACTTTAAGTTTTTAATTTAACTTTAAATTATAAGTCTTTTTGTTACGACTGTTACAGACTTAGTTAAAGATTGCTTAAAGTTAAGCGATAGTAGAGCTTACGCTACACTAGCTTGCGACATGCTGCATAATTTCCTACTCAGAACTACCACATCACAAACACATGGTGGTAACCATTGCATGTCTTATATGTGAGTCGTAAGATGCGACTAAGTAATACCAGATAACGAGCAATATAAAAAAACTTTATTCTAAAAATCTCACATTTGTGAGAGACATCTTGTTGTGGACGTCATTAGGTAAATGATAAGTTTTTGGTTATCTGTGTTACCTTTTTACTCACCTGAGACTAAAAATATATTACTATTGCCCTCCATCATACAATATTCTATCTTTATCCAGAATGTGACTGTGACATCGGGGGTTCTATCGACAACAACTGCGACAAAACTACAGGCCAGTGTCGTTGTCACTCAAGGGTTGAAGGTCGTCGTTGTGACCAGCCTATCAGGGCTCACTACTTCCCAACCCTGCACCAATTCCAGTACGAAGTGGAGGAAGGTTACACGCAGTCCGGTCCTGTGAGATACAGGAACTCCGAAGAAGTGTTCCCTAATTACTCGTGGAAGGGATACGTCGTGTTTTCTATGCTACAGGTATATGAACGTTTTTTAATTGCCTACTTGATATAATGGTTCTAGGAGGCTCCAGAATTAGCTCTTTGACTTTGACATCATATTAAGCAGTTGGCAAAGAACATTGCGACCAGTATATTTATATTATGAGGATCTTGTGTCAAACAGGGTAAATTACCGTACAGTTAAACGTTTTTGCCATAATACTGGTATCAAATATAGCTCACATAATTTTGTGTTCGTACCACCTTCTTTTAAAATAGACCGCAATAGTACGTAAACACATGACATTAAAATTTGTCTACCGCTGCCCAACAAATAGAATTTTAGTTAATTTCTGATTAAATTTATGACGTACGGGTTTAAAGTCAATAGGTCTATCACACAGGTAAGCATATTGAGTGTTCTAGTTTATTGACCACGACTTTCTTATCGTAGATTTCACATTTTTTTTATCTTCACCAATAAGTTTTCAAAATGATTTCCCAATTATTTTCTTGATTTTGTAAAAATATAATTAACTTTTATAAATGAGATATCACACCACACGCACATCTCTCAGAGACTCAATGTTAATCTTAAAATATCAAGGAAGTATCTTGGATTGTTAACAAATGTAATGTTTTCAGAATGAAGTAACGAATAGAGTGGTGATCCCCAAGTCTTCACTTTACCGTATGGTGCTGAAGTATGCCAACCCATTGAAAGATCTGGTCATTGCGTCCATCGTCATCACTCCTGATAGCGTGGTAGATATACAACAGAAGTAAGTGTAAAGATACAAACTAATTCTATCCTTTTTTTAGTTTCAATCGGTTTAGTTTAAAAAATAATACTTTCTTAAACTACTTATACGTATGGGAATGCACGGAAAAAACATTTGCCTGGTAGTGGGACAGTGCAGATTGAAAAACTCAATATTTGCTTTCCTTCAATGTTATTTCAATGGTCGGTGGTCTCATAATTTAAATTGAATGATCATGCTCGACACAATATATTTACAGAATATGTATCATTATTAATAATAAGAATTCCTCTACGAGAATCGGTCCTAACACCCCTGTATAACCCCTCGTAATAGTATTTTGGCATCACAGTTTTCACATTATGCTATAAACATAACATCTATTATATATTCAAGGTTCAATGTAGCCCTTCGTCCGACCATCCAGCCGCAATTGGTAACAGTGGCCGGCGACAAGGGCGTGGCTCCAGCCCACTTCGTCATGAACCCTGGCAACTGGATGATTACCATCAAGACTACTAAGGAAGTTATGATTGTGAGTTATTTTGACTTTTATTTTTGAAGCCTCAAGGAAATCAAGCTAAAATGGACTTAGACAATAAATAACACATTTTCGGTATTAGGTCTCGATTTTTTTTTATTATTCCTTAAAAATATACCTACTTGGTTAATAGATTATAAGTTCGTCCTATTCAAACTGTTTGGTTTGGTTGCATTGCACCAAACATTTTTATTATCTGACGATTAAAAAGTGAACCTGAAGTTCTTGTCAGTTTTTACTACAATGACTTTACTCTGCCTGATGTTAAGCATTCAGTCTGGTCTAAATAAAATGAGGGTTTTCTATAATGGAACCCACAAGGTGGCAGCACTGAGGAGTCAGGTCCAGGCACCGTCAAAGTGCTTTCAATCTTTGATAGATATCTCTAAACAATTCTATTGAGTTCAAACTGTGAATAAATTTTGAATTTTTGAGACCTTTTATCTATATGGCGCTAACTGGTGGTGAAAATGTCCCAAAAACTCTCATTGTCTTTAGTCTACCTAGTACCTAGTTCTAATGCATAGAAAAATATCCAAAAAATACAACGTGTCAACAACATCATTTGAAATAGGTACATTATTATTTTTTATTTCCTCCCTTAGGATTATTTCGTCCTAATCCCCGAGGCGTACTACGAGGCGACTGTTCTCACTAAGCTAGTGGACAAACCTTGTGAGGTGGGCGACAAGAAGCTTTGCAGACACTTCGCATACCCAAGCGTGGCTGGCAGGCCGATAGCTGACGTCGGCAGCCTGAGTTCCTCGGTCAACGCTTATATAGACGATGTAGAGGTAAGCTTCTTAAAGAAGAAAAATAAGATTTTTTTATAAAAATAGCCAGCCTGGTATAGTTACTGAAGCTTAGGGATCACTTTCCAACCCTGTTAAAACCGGGATTAAGCCTCTAAGAAAGGAAATAAAAAAATTATCTTTCGTTTTTCTTTCTTATGTAACTATCAGTAGATCTGTAAGTCTTAGCGCGAATATATTAAAACTCTTTTTAATCCTTACTGATTATGATCATATTCTTTACCTTTCTTCTCCCTCCCTTCGCGGTAGATAAAGATATAACAACTGATGTTAGACTTAGGAGACGGACTTTACCAACAGTAGACTAATAAAAATATTTCTTCTCTTACAGCAACTAAACGAACTGCAAGCAACAGCCGACAGCATTCCAATAGTGAGTAACGACGGCGAAGAGATTCAGTACAACATGAAGATTGATCCTCCAGGACCTTACATACTGCTGGTCGAATACGTGACCCCTACTAAGTTGGAGATTAGGAACACTTCGGAGATCACTCCTAGAGGTATTACAGTAAGGTTCCAGTCTGGAGAAGAACCGGAGACTGTGGCGACTGTAAATATTAATGATTGCCGGTATACCGCTGCGTGCCGTCAAGCGCTAGTCGATGACCTGTCCAGGATTCAAGTCTTCAATGTGCATGATGCTAATAATGTTATTTATTTGAGGGTAAGTGATTTTTGGATTTTTTCTTGTGTCTTTGTAATACCCAAAATAATGTAGTTAGTTTTGTAATGCGGTCACATATATACATTAACGTTTTAATGAAAGATTTTGGACGGAAGGTTGGTTTATCACTGAACCATCGTCCTAGGCGTGTAGGTAGGGACGCAGAGATCTTGGGTTTGATTCCTGGTCGATTAAAGTATTATTGTGCCTATCTATCGAGAATCTCTTTAGAATCTAGCATCTATATCAGATTCAACTTAAGTGTCGAAACGTACATCTCTGTATATCCTCTCGAGGAAAAGACACAGCTAGTCTTTATTTAGCTTTAATATTGATATTATCACCATTATATCAGCCGAAAGACGTCCACTGCTGGACATAGACCTCCACTAATATCGCCACCTTGGACGGTCCTGAGCAGCCCTTGTTCATCGGTTGCCCGCCACCCTTCCAAGGTCGTCCGTCCACCTTGTGAAGGGTCTGCCCACGCTGCGTCTTCTGGTTCTACAGTTGATATAATAACATTTAATTTATTCACAAAGGGCGACATCGGCACCATGGTGGGGATCAAGTCAATCATAGCGATCCCAGAGTCTGAGTGGCACATAGATTACATCACTCCGAAGTCTTACTGCCTGAGACGCAACGGCAAATGCGAACCAGCTGTGTTTACTGCAGCTGTGGATTCCAAAAAGGTACACATAACATTCAGAATCTGACAATCCAATCTATACTATTATATAAAGCGAAATAGTTTGTTTGTTTGTTGAACGCGGTCTCTGGAACTACCAGTTTGATTTGAAAAATTCTTTTTGCGTATTATAGCCCAGTTCTTGACAAAGTTTATAGGCTATGTAACATCACGCTACTAGCGACGGGAGCAGAGCAGTAAGCAAAGACGCTGGTGAATTAGCGCCGAGGAAACCTAGTAATAGATGAACGTTAATGCACTTTAAAAATTTGAGGCCCAGAAAGTAATCTTGATAAAAGTACAAAGTAGTACGTAAGCCCCACGAGGGCTTTTGGAATGGTGGTCACCACTTCTGGATTCCACTAACTGATTACGGCTATTAAAAATAAATCATATGATAAATTGCCGAAAAGCTGATTGACACCTAAATATTGGCATTGTACGTAGCTGATATTATAATTTATTTCTATTTTCATCCATACATCCATAAATTTCAGGGTTGATCTCTTGTCGGTGAAACTGATGCAATTTCTGCCATTTCTCTCTGTCTAGAGCCATCTCCTTAACATGCTTACACGACATGGCATCAGCACTTTCTTTATTTGACTCATACAACTTATCTGTGGTCTTCTCTCCAACCTCGCCTTCTATATTCCCCTCTATGATATTTTTGCTGTCATGTCGTATAATTTGATCATTCATCTTTCCTGTTCTACCTTTTGTATTGAGCAAGGTCCACTTTTCTTTCACTCTTTCCACCTTCTCGTTGGTGATCCTATACTATATCATTATATCTTTTAGATATTCTTGAATGTCATTAAAATATTGTCAATGCCTTCAATGTCGTTCATTAGTACTTCAATGTCGTTCATTAGTACTTTCTACACTTTAAAGATACTACTACTACTGACGGACCTCTATGGGTAAAACCAAAATATCACAACTACACCATCATTACTACTGTTTCCAAAGGTGGAAGCTGAAATCGGCGTGGGTGGTGACAGAGACGTGAGACCTCAACATCTTGACAACACAACTGTGGTGGTATACCTGGAGCCGGGGGTGCAGCCGTTGAAGATCGAATCCAAAGTACCTACTCCAAGGGATTACATGTTCTTGGTGCATTACTATCAGCCGGATCACCCAGGTAAACATATAGAATTTACTTGTTTCAATAGAGAAAAATCCGATCGACTGCTTACTATTAGGCAGGGTGGAGTCACTTTCGTAGGATAATAAAAAAGAAAAATATACTTAATTATAATTTTTTATTTCCGATTTAATGTAGACTTTCATAATCAGACTCTTAATAAAATATATTGTGTCATGGTTTCTGAACAGCCAAACATAAATAAATCGTAATTAAAGTCAAGTCACCGATACGCCTTCAAAGCATTGTAACTTAGGCAAGGACCTTTCTTTGAAGGTGTATGGCCTGCAGTATAGACATAGTCAAATTGATAATGTTATCTTAACTGTCTTTGCGATAGCCATGTCTTTCTGATCCACTTCCATTCCTTTCATTCTGTTTACAGAGAGCAGCATCGATGCTGTACTGAAGACTGATACACAGCAGTTTGAGACGACTATGCCGGTACAGCATTGCCCCTCTAACTTCGGCTGCAGGACTCTACTGAAGCAATCCGATGGAGTTAATTACTTCCCTGTGTCTGAAAACTTTACTATTATTTTCAATGTGAGTCACCTTTAACTATACTTGCTTATAGTCTTAATAAGTCTTTATACATTTTTGTTAAGGAGACAATTTGTAACTTGTGGCGGAAAGTTATTTTAACAGCGAAGAATTCTTGCAAACGTGTAGAGTTTTATAACTTTTAAACCCTTCAACAAGTTGAATAAAAAGTTTTTATGTACAAACAAAATTAGAAAAATCTTTTAAATATTTCCTTGCCGAATGCCAAAGTTGTAGTCTTTCGGGAAGACAATCAATCTAAAAAAAAAAAAGATTATCGCATGATAAAGTTTTCTTTGAAACCTAATTGTATGGGACTCTAGTGGTTCTAAGTTGTAATAATAGTAAACTCCTTACCGATGGAGTAAGGTGGTAACACAAAAATTAGAAAAAAATACTAAGACGACGACCCATGTTCTAGGATGACAACGGCAAACCAGTATGGTTGGACTATGTGCTGGTCATCGCAGCTCCTGACTTCATTGACACGGCACTGACCGAAGCCAACATCATCGATTACACGCGAGAGTTCATTGAGAAGTGCGCCAACAACCATTATTACATCAACAAGAATGAGACCGGTATGTATATCCAAGGAAAGATAAAAGGAGTGTAATATTTTAAAACCATAAGTTATGATTGGACATGTTCGTAGGAGATGCGGTGACTATTGGGCTCTTGTTATTGTCTTCAGATAATTCAAATATTAAAGTCAAAGTTAAAATCATAGTGAAATGTCAGCCAATACTTGCAGTATTGGCTGACATTTCACTTTGATATACACGTTCATGCACGCAAATATTTGCACTAAGCGGGAATCGAACCCACAAATGATGATGAATCAAATCGTAAAAAGAAAATACGAGATCTATATTTTAGAATACAACTCTACTACCAAAATAACACGAAACATCTTAACACTTGATAATAACACTTAACTTCTTCACCAGGTTTCTGCCGCGAAGCGATGTTCTCTATCACGGCAGAGTACAACAGTGGTGCTCTGGCCTGCTTCTGTGACTTCATGGGTTCCACGGAACTCGAGTGTAACACCTTTGGTGGACAATGTCCGTGCAAGCCTAACGTCATAGGAAGGTCGTGCACTGCCTGCCGTACAGGATATTTCGGCTTCCCCAACTGTAGACCCTGCACATGTCCTCAGACAGCTATTTGCGATGATAATGGTAAAATAACTTGTTATTAGTTACCCGAACACTGAAGATATCACCATGTACCCCGTCGCATTTTTGTATAATATCCTTGATGGACACTCCGGTGGGCGAGATCAGTTTGCACAACTCCGTGTCAGTAATTGTTAAGTAACCTATAAAAGTAAAAGTCTTTTATATGAGTAAAGTACTACTCTAAGCTCCTTAGTGCAAATCTTCCATTGAGAAGGGCCTATATCTTGCAGTAGTCTTCAGGTTACGTGACAATATTATTACCTATAATATGTTTCTTATATACTTCGTTTTCAATCAATACATAATAATAGTCTGCCTCTAACTGCACAATTCATACATATATTACATTTCCTGCTACTCTATTATCATAGCTAATTTTCTTTTAACCATTCAGGAACATGTATCTGTCCCAAAAACGTGGAGGGTACAGAGTGTGATCGCTGCAAGCCGTACACGTTCAATTTTGACGTACAACGAGGTTGTGACGACTGCAACTGCAACCCGCTTGGTGTGATTGGCAACCAGTTGCAGTGCGAGGCAGACAATGGCAATTGCGCGTAAGTAGATCAGTATCGTAATTTCAAACCATAACACTTAAATTGTTGTGAATAGTTTTGTAACAATCAAAGTGCTATGTTGAAGTTGACTTCTTTGCTATTTTTGTTAGATTTTACAATTTCCATATCTCATAGATTATCATAATTTTGCCTTAAACTTGTTCCGACTTCAATATTTGTTTAGGCTGTCAAGTTCCTAGCAAAATTTAAAATGTTTTACCAAAAACCAGCTAAATTTATGTACTCTTTCAGTTTTATTTGCATTCTTCTCTCTGCTTTACAGACCGTTGTAAAAACGTTTATGGATCTATTACATTCACTTATTTTCTGTAAAATTTAAGGACAGTAGCAATAAAATCGTATTTATTCACAGTTGTCGAGAAAATGTGATAGGCCGTACGTGCGACCATTGCGTGCCTGGCCACTACGCTTTCCCGGAGTGTGTATCGTGTATATGCGACAGAGATGGCACTACTGATGACGTGTGCGATCAGAACACAGCGCAGTGTTATTGCAAGAAATACGTCACTGGACCGGTTAGTATGTTGTAATACTAGCAGTTTATGTAATGTGACCGTGCTGTTTTTTCTTTCAGTAGAATGATAAATTAGAATGCAGTTCATGAGAGTCCTAACTTAGATTTGTCGTTTGAGACGTAAAAATCGGAACTGCATCTAGCTGATAGTTTATAGTAAAGAGCGTCTTTTTTTTAAAGTCTGCTCCTACACGTAAAATCTAGCCTTGTATTGTGGGATATTTTACATACAATGAGGGTTTTTTAAAACGGTGCCCACGAGGTGGCAGCACTGTGGCGTCAGGTCCAGGCACCTGTCAAAGCGCTTTTAATCTTTGATAGTTAACCGTAAATGATTCTATTCATTTCAAACTGAATGCATTTTGAATTTTGTTTTTGTATTTTTCAAATGGAAGCGCCTTAAGTGGCGCCAACTGGTGGCAAAAAACAATTCCTAAATGATCTCATTAACGAACATATTTTGCTAAGTGCAACCAGAACCGGAACGAATGTTTTAAGCATCATTAAAAATTTGTTCCGCGTGTGGGTATCGAACCTCTTGCATAGCAGTCACACTTACTCTCATTGCATCACTGAGGTAGTTTAATCATGCTTGATGAATGCCCGCTGACTTGATATGAATGGATTACTTGACTTTTTATTTTTTCCTGCTATTATTTTATAAGTAGTATTCTTTTTTCGTTGTGTACCAAAAATTATATACATTTTAAAACTTCTTACGATACATGACTTGTTTTCAGGCATATCAATAGTTTTTGCAAAAAATGTTTCTTAACCCTCAGAATTAGTGATTCAAAAAGATGCAGTTTCGAAGACATTTGTTAAATACGTTTCGTATTCTTCCAGTCCTGTGATACCTGCCGGGACGAGTACTTCAACCTCCAAGCTTCGAATCCTGAGGGCTGTTCGAAGTGCTATTGCTTCGGAAAAACTACGAGATGTGGCAGCTCCGATCTAGCTTGGGCTTCGGTTAGTATATATAACACTAATTTACTTATCTAGATCATAGTTTCGCCGTACGACCTAATAAGGGTAACATAAATAGAAAGTCGCTCGAGGTCGATTGACCGGGCTATTTGAGGCATCTCATTGCGCGATCGTATAGAAAACAAAAACTTGCTGAGTTGCTTTACGGATGTGAGTAGGTAATGGCAAGACACATACTTAGCTTGCAAACGTGATAGCCTTTGTGGCGTACAATTTACAGAGTAACGACCACGAAAGACGCAGTAGACCATTACAAGGTAGACCAACTACCTATTAAGGTTGGCGGTCAACCGACGAATGAGAGTGGCTCAGGACCGTTCAAGGTGATGAGACTTGAGGGAAGCCTACGTCCAGCACTAAACGGCTTTTAGATGACACAATTTTTTTTTTGTGATTGATTGACGCAAATTAACGCCCATTTTTATTATCTTTGATAAAAAGGAATAGCACACATAGAAGTCCTATTTGCTAATACCGTTCCGATTACCAAGTCTTATGTAATGTTATGTCTACAGCTGAACGGCATGAGTGGCTGGTATCTCGCCAACGTAGACTTCAACAAGACCCTCACGATATCCCCTTGGACGTTGCCTCCTCTCATGGTGAATGATTCGGCCATTACTGTCAACCTGGTCGGTGATGAAGCGGGACAGAAAATCGTGTATTTCGGTGCACCGGATTATTATCTTGGTAAGTTTCAATGATAACAATTGTGAATTGATGCATCTTCGTCATCATCACCCATCCAGAACGTCATTTGCGGGACTGAATTCTTGAATTCACCGACTGAAACCAGCATACACAGTTAAATCTTGGGTCTTGGACCAAACGATTTGGTGCTACATACTTATGTCATATAGTAGCTTTTAGTCTTTATCGACGCATAACTTTATGTTAATTTTGACATTAATAATATGTCAATAGAGCAAGAAAACTCCTGTAGTGTTTTTGTGCCGTGATATGACTATCAGGGTTATACATTTGAAATGATAAATATGAATGAACTACGTCGAATAATTTAAAAACAATGCATCATGTCATAACTGTTATACTTTTTATTATAGGCAAGAGACTGACATCCTACGGCGGCTACCTCACATATTCCATATTATATTCGACGGCTGAAGACAGTCGCGCCATCGCAGCGGCTGACGTAATCATAGGAAGCAGTGAAGGGTATGACATATTAGTTAAAAGTGTACATTAATTTTGTACTCAATTAGTTAAAGCGTGATTTTACACAATGGAATGCTTAGCTACTACTGATTCATAGATTGTCTATACTCAACCCAACTTTGTGCAGTGTTCCACATAAACCCTGTTTGCTTCTTAAACATGTCTGAATTAAGCTAGATTTTCAGGCATGAAATTATTTGCGGCCTGGATATTTAACCATGTGCCTGTTAGATTATACTTTATCACGACCTTCGTTGGCTTGGCGAAGCGGCACCAATTCTTTGTATAAAGATGCTTTAAACCATTATTGCCATTCTAGGTTCATAGTCCACAACAGCATAGAGCAGCCACCAGCGCGTGTACCCTGGACTCACGCCGTGAAGATAACGGAGGAAGAGTTCAGCAACTTGGACGGGTCTTCAGTGTCGAGGGAACAGTTTATGAACACCCTCCTCAATGTTGAAAGCATCTACATCAGGGCTACTTATGAAGACAAGTCTATTGAGACTAGGTAAGAAGGACTAGTGACCAAGGCTAAAAAACCGAGGATCTACATGAAATATTGGCCGCTGACACTTTTGATCAACGATTTTAAATACAATACCTACTTACTGAAATATTAATTGATTTAAACTTGCCGGGACAGTAAACGGATATGTCCGTAATGACAATGAAACATCTATTGTGTCTACATGACTGTCCATAAAAGGATTAAAGAATATAATTATATACCTACTACTCACGATTTTTCGACATAAATTACACATTTTTTTTATAAAGAATGAATATAAGAAAAATATTTATCTTATAATATATCTGGGTAGGGTTTTAAATTTACCTACCAAAATCTTTACTCTGCCTGATGGTAAGCATAACCTGCTAACCAAATGGATGGAACAAGGATTCGAGCCTTTCCTCAGTCCGTCATGTAAAATGTCAGACAACATCTACCGATTCGTGGTTGATATACAGAACAGAACAGTGCAGAATCTTTCTTTTCGAGCGGCCATTAGTTCCACTAGTTATCGACACTTTAACTCCCAACTTTCCGGGTTATATCAGCCACTTTGATTATGCGGATTTTCCTCATTGAAAAAAAAAATGTATCTGAATAAATAAAAAACAAATCCGAATCGTGAATAACCTGACATAAGTACACCTTATTACCTTATCAATAAGGACATTATGCTCTGAGAACCATCTACTCTGACTATAGTTTCTGGCTTTAAAATAAAATCATTTTTACAGTCTTCTTCTAGTAACACTAGACATTGGAGTAGAGGACTACAACGTAGAAGAGGGGTATTCTAGTCGAGCATCTTCAGTGGAACAATGCCAGTGTCCAAAGGCGTATAGAGGCATGTCTTGCGAACAATGCGCTGAAGGGTACTACCGACTGAGCTCTGGGTTTTGCGTGCCGTGTCAGTGCAATGGGCACTCAAAAACCTGCGATGTCAATACTGGAGTTTGTTTGGTGAGTTCTACATTGAGTAACAGTATTTTTGTACCTATAGAACTGGGGAATTTTCTTTCTTTTATTAACTCACCAAAGTGACTACTCTCCCTGATGATAAGCAGTCAGTGGAATCCAGAAGTGGATGCCACCATTCTAGTAATCTGAAAAACAAAAGGACAAGGGATGGTTCTTGGCATAAAACGTTATTCGGTAAACATACATGAATAATTGGGTGTCCTACTATCAAATACTAAAATATTGCATAATTTTGAATGGTCTATAAGACTCATGCCGAAATTTTAAATACAGAACTGTATTTTCAAATTCTCGCCTCTCAACCCTTCCCCTGTCTTTCTCCACAGCTCAGCGTTCCACATGGTGGTAGGTCAATAATTGGTTGTTTTTTCTTTTATTTTACTCCTTAAAATTTATAACCTTGTGATTCCTTCAACAGCAATGCGCCGACAACACAATGGGTGACCACTGTGAGACGTGCATCGTTGGTTACCATGGCGACGCTACAGTGGGTACTCCACGCGACTGTCTCATCTGCGCTTGTCCCATGCCATATGTGTCGAACAAGTTAGTAATTTATTTATAAAACAGTGGCTTTATTTAGGCCGATCTTTAATTGAAAACCCGATTTTAAGCAATGAATAGTTTAGCGCTGAATCGCTTTTACAATATGTCAGTGACTATATTATTGGCAGCGCTTCAACATAAATCGGGATTTTAAAGAATCTTGGATTGAAGTTTGTATATAGAAAGTCAGCCGTTGACACCCCGTTTTTTGCCTAATTATTCTTTGTTTTGCTATATTTTTTTAAAGAAAACCAGACCCTATAACGTAGGACATCATAAATACAATTAATAGACGTAAAGTGCACTTACATCCGAAATACAATTTTATGAATTATACAAAGTTTTATCTAGCATGGTAATCGAAATAACAGCTTCTGATAATATTACCCATAAATGTTATAACCGGTTCTAAAATACTGTTATTTTTTTCAGCTTCGCAATCGGCTGTGATCTGAGCCAAAATGGTTCTCTCATCTCATGTCAGTGCAAGCCAGGCTACGGAGGCGCGAGGTGTGAGTTCTGTGCCGCTGGCTACTACGGCATACCAGAACAAATTGGTGAGTACCGAGCACCAGCTCTTCATAAGAAGTTTACTCCGTTTGACTCGCTGATTGGTTATGAGATTGGAGCGTGCCAATCAGAGCACCGAACGTTATAAATGTGTAGATCGCGTTAATGTAAAACAAACTCGCCCTAGGCACTCAGATAACGGTCTATAATATGGATGCTTTATTTTATTAGGAACATAATACGGTACGAGTTTACATTGCTACTAGCTACGAGCACAGTGACGCGCTTTGACGCCTTCTATACTAACAAGTAAACAATAACTAGATCACGTCGCCATCTCACGTGTGTTCCGACGTTTAATCAGAAAAACCCTCATGACAGGTGACCACTGCAAGCCCTGCAACTGCTCTGGCAACATCAACCCTGAGGATCCTGGCTCCTGCGACAGCATCAACGGCAACTGCCTCAAATGTGTGAACAACACTGCCGGAGCAGCCTGCAACCTCTGTGCGCCTGGGTTCTTTGGTGATGCTGTGTTCTCCAAGAATTGTACTGGTAGGAACACCAATAAATATTCAAAATTCAATTTTATATAATTTACTAAAACACTACTTCTGTCATATATAAAAAAAACTTGTTTCAGAGTAGGTACCTCACTTTTACACAAATAGAATAATTTTATTTGTGGAGAATTATTAATTATTAAATAAACTACGAAAAACTACTTAGACTAATTCAAAAAATTGTTGGTATATTTTTATTAATATAACCTACTTTAAAATATGTTTGTACTTTAGAATATAGGTAAGATACTTCGGTAGGCTATTGTAAAGAAATAAATTATAAAGCTAAACTTTGTACAACTTTGAACAAGTACATTCATACAGTCATCATAGCAACTCTTGTAAGCAAAGATTAACGGTGAAGAAGTCTCGGCGACTGCTAGACCTGATATATATTATATTGGTACCTGCAACAAATTTAAATAGAAGTAAATAGAGTAATTACTGGTAGTAAACAACTTCACTCCGTTAAAATTTTGCTACCGTAGTGGAGGTCACTATAATATTGGTAATCGTAATAAAAAACGTGTTACAAATAAATAACAACACAATGATATAACAATATTTATTATTTACCGACTATGTAAACAAAATATCATAACACCCACTACCAAGTAACTACGAAACTATGGAAAGATTTTAACACGAATTTAATTTCAGCGTGTGTCTGCGATGAATTCGGCATGGACCATTGTGACCCCACGACCGGTACTTGCGTGTGCCGGCCGGGGGTCATCGGAGACCAATGCGACCGGTGCGCCCCCAACCACTGGGGTCTAAATACGGGGCAAGGTTGTACACCATGTGATTGCGGTATTGCGTCCGAATCTGCGCAATGCGATCACAACACTGGACAGTGCAAGTTAGTAGTTTAACTAGTATTTTTTAAAGGATCGAAATGACGGATAATAAGTTTAAATACTTAACCTATATAAGCAATAAGTACCACCATTTCAAAGTGCATAGATGGGTCTCGAACCAAACGGTAAAGTGCTTCAGGGCTGTCCAGACCGGATATGTTCCCGGGCTAATATCAAATTACTAAGTAGATTGGGAGGGCCGCAAAAACACATTTTATAAAGAAACTAACGGCCCTCCTCGGCTTTGCACGGGTGGACATTTTTCTAAACATTTGGGATAAATAAAGATTTTTTTCCAGGCAATTTTTAAATTTTCCTTCCGTAAGAACCATCCTCGTAGGTACTTCAAGGAATATTATAAAAAAAGAATTAGAGAAATCGGTTCAGCTGCTCTCGAGATTTGCGCTTAGCAACACATTCAGCGATTCATTTTTATATTATAGATGATTTGATACGATAGTATTTTTTTAGCCTGTACGATCTTTCTAGATAAGTATTCTTTCATTATAATATTAAAAACACACTGCGGGCCACACAAAGAAGAATCGCGGGCCGCACGCGGCCTGCGTGTCTTAGTTTGGACAGCCCTGAAGTACTTCTTACTTATATCGCTCTATCAAAGCCTAGAACTCTGTACTAGCACATGTGTTCCCATCTAATTTATCCTTGGTCTTTTAAGCGAGCTGTGATAAAGCATCTCATAAAGCCGCCATGGTGATGGCTCCCAACAGTTTGAGATGATGACTTTTGAAATGGTGGTCCCTTCCTTCTAGATCCTATTTACTGGTTAAAACTTACTGCTTAAAAATTTAGTCATATCCATATGTAACGGTTACCGCTTAGCATCAAGTAGGCCATATCTATAACCCGCTTGTTTGCCACCAAAGTTAAAAGTTAAAAACTATTTTCTTTCATGACATCCTTCGCACAAGCCACCTTTTTTATTGCACTCTCTCTCATCTTTGTTATATTCACGTATCAATACATTTTGTAATTTTTCTTAGGTGCGCTAAAGGAGTGAGTGGAAAACACTGCGATCAATGCGCTGCTGGTTTCTGGAACTATACCAAAGAAGGATGTGACCGTAAGTACTTATAATACATACAAATAACTTCACGGCTATTTATCTTTAACGGGGTAAGCAAAGATTGTATAACAGTGTTTGCTACGATTCAAATAATGCTTTTGCCACTTTAACCATTAATCTCTCTTCATCACCCTATAGTAAACTAGTAGAGAATGTCCTAAGAATGAACCCCCAGTTTACAAAAGGCCGATCAACAAAAAATTAACTAATCACCTGTTAAATTAGATCAAATTAAACTAATTATTCATACTTTTAGCAACCCGATTGGTACGTTACATGAGATTTAACAGGTGATAATATTTATTTGTTGATCAGCCTTTCAGAAACTGGAGGTATGTAAGTCCGCCAATATATCCTTATTGTATGAAGTTCTAAATATATAAATAATCTCTTTACACACGCTTCTCGTGTACAGATCCTTGTAATTTAAACCTTGACTAGCACATTATGCTATATATTCGTATTATTCTAACTACAATTAAGTAATTAAATAAATAAGAGTAAAATTTGAAGCGTATATTAACTTACAGATTGCAACTGCAACACTGGTTATTCTCTCGGCTTTACGTGTAACGCGACTGGTCAGTGCGAATGTTTGCCTGGAGTGGTCGGTGAAAAGTGCGACAGATGTCCAGAGCGGTAACTATCAATCTATAGGAATCTATTAAATAAAATTGATTTTTGTTTCTTCAGCGCTAAAAAATTGAAAAAGGAATGGATCAAATTTGTAAGGCCTTAAGGCGCTAATCTCTGGAACTACCAGACAGATTTTAATAAATATTTTTGTTTTTGATAGCCCAGTTCTTGAGGAAGATTATAGGCTATAATATCACGTTATTGGCGACGAGAGCCGAGCAGTAACCAACAATGTAACTTAACGCGGCTGAAACCGTACCGAAAAGCTAGTAATTAATAAATATAGCCACGTTTTCCATGATTAGACTGCACGTCAAGTATAACAAAGGTTACGTTCACCGATACTGACTTACTCCGATACTCCGATAGTATTTTCGATCCATAACATATCGCTCAACAAATATTATAATGTCCGTTATTATTCCACTACAAAGTAAGGCCTCTTCTCATATAAACAAAGCATGAGCATTGATCGCCACGCTTGCTCAATACGGGTTGGCAATTTCAGACTTCAGATATATAAAACTTATCAATTCGTGCATTACAAAGGATATTTCATCTAATAGGTGGGTTCTAATACCAGACGAGGGCTGCATAGAATGCGATTCTTGTACCGACGCACTCCTCTTCACCATCGAGGACCTGACTGCCCGGCTGGAGAATGAGACTAAGGACTTTAAGGTATATATAACTATATATTAACTATCTGGCGACTAACGAGTGGACCAGGTTTTCTTTTAATTATATTAGTCACTAGACGACCACCCTCGCTTCGCTTCGATATCAAAGGTTACATTTGGGCGCACAACAAACGCCTACGGAAATTATCATTTTACAAAGGCGCTTAAAATCATATGTTAAAGTAATAAAATATAACATAATAAAATGTTACCCGTTCTATTTGTAGCTTTCTAAAAGTAAAAGAATTTTTACTTTGGTCACGTATATCTTGAGTTAAATCAGAACATACACACAAACAAACATACAAAAAAATCAAATCTATTCTTTTTATAATATTAGTTTAGATATTCGTATTCTGACATCTTTTTATCATTTTGACGCTCGTTCACTTAATCTAAATGAATAAACAAAATAATTCCTTTTCCCGTTTTCACGAAATATGGTTTTTGTCATTATTGTAAAAAAAATTAATCGCTTAAAAAATTTAAACTTGACTCGGACAAAAATGCTTCCTATTTTTGTCACTCGTCTTATGACATCCACAGAACAAGTAAAACATAGATAATTAAAATATTTTTTGTTACATTGTAATATTAGATATTTTAAGTCTCTCCCACAATTAATACGAATCTAATGACACCTCTGTTAAAATCCATTAAGCCATAGGCTGTAGAGACGTGCCAAAGAAATAGACTTACGCTCAAAAAATTACACCCTCCTTGTCTTCGACAGTGGGGCAAAAACAAGGTACAACAAATTAATGTTATTTATTACGTATAGCTTTTGTAGATGATCCACGATGACTTACTAAAAACCCTTAACTTTCTTTTAATCCAGGACAAAGCAGACTCATTCTTCACAACCCAACGTCTGAACTACATATCGAATCAGACCCAAACCCTACGTCCAAAAGTGGCGGGCCTCAAGAACGTGGAAGTGGAAGATGTTACTACTGCCGTCAAGACTTTGGAGACCAGCGCCAAGAACTTACTTCGATCGGTAAGTGAGCATGATCAGACATCAATCTATAAATACTTACATACATTTTTATTTATGTAATAAAAAACAAATACATCAAACTTATCATTCGTATTTAAATAAAAATATTATAAATATAATGTATATAATATATTTATAAAAATAAGTAACTCAGTGTAAATAGCCGCATTTTAAAACCCATGACACTGTTCTATAAAAATTTGTTTACATTACATTTTGGTTTAGATAGCGCTGTATTCATGTAGTGTTAATAATACAAAGATTCTGCGATGAATCTGCCACATTATTCGGCAGCAGGTTTTGAGTTTTGACCTTTAATAGTAAAAGCTGAAGGACGTCTTTGAAAGAAAGGGTAATTCCACAATGACATTAACATTGTAAGATGCAGCGTTGGCAGACCCCTCACAAGGTAGACTGACGACATTATAAGGGTAGCAGGCAATTGGCTGAGGTGGCGAAAGTCCTACGTCCATCAATGGGCGTCCTTCAGCTGATGATGATGATTAATATTCTGTTTTACTTCTGTAGGCGGAATTTGCAGCAACAGACAGTGACAAACAGATTGGTCGTGCGGCCGAACTTGCGGCTGAAGCCAACAAAATCCTGGATTCAGTGCGAGACAAGACTCAAGATGCCAAAGCCGTGGTTGCCCACGTATTTGACTTAGCAACTGGCTTGGAGCTTAGCCAACAGCCAAAGGTTGACAGTGCTTTGGCTGAGGCTACACAGATTAAGAGTGATATTGCTGGTAAGGACTCTTATTTTTCAGTTTTTGGTTCAGCGTTCTGTGTTCCAGTTGGGTAAAATGATATGAAGTTTTCTTGTCGAGTAATTATCGGTATTAATTAGCTCAAACTCCTAATTTTCTTTAGTATTTTCTATAGTCCTGCCTACTGTCATAGAGACAGTAGGCAAGCTTCCTGTTACATGGAATTATATTATTTCAGTGTTATACGCCTTTATATACCTTGGTGGAGAGTAAAAGGTCATCAAGGTAAACAATATCACATCTATCCTTCATAAACGGTCAATTTTAGCAGCAGAAATATAAACATATTAATTTAACTATTCATTTATATGCGCACACAAAACTTAATAAAGATAGTATGCTTATTTTATCAGAAATATCGCTTTTCAAAGACTAAAACTTCATTTTACAGCCAAAAATCTATCACCAAAGCAGCAACAGGCGGAAGCTGCTTTTGCGAACGCGACCCAACAGATAGAGCGTATGAACGTCTTCGTGCAGCCTGTCAACGAGCAAGTTAAGGTACATATATATTTATTCATTTAAATCAGCATTCACCATCCTACTGTAGGACAAAGGCCTCCCTATCCTCCTGCCACTCTTCTATGTTCAAGGGTTTCTGTAGCCAATTCTTACAATTAGTGTCCTGCTCAGTGTAAATATATTTTTTTAAATGTAGTCTGTATGCTGAGTTTGTTTGCGTTTGTACTTTAGATACCTACTTACTTAGTTTAAAAAGTAGGAGAGTGTTGTAAGCAATGGAGTGTAAAAATACTGCTTATGTTTAAAAAAACGATACACGTATATTTAACCCATACGAGTAGATTACAGTGAAAGGGAAGTTGGAATTTCATCTTCTTGAAGTAAAATTTAAAACTTTAAGTGGAATTTTAAATTTGAACAAAATACATATTTTATCCCCTGCTTTATTAGAAATTCCAAAACTTGGTGAACAAGACTCGTGACCTGAAGACCAAGCTGGACGAAATGCTGCAGTACACCGACCTGGCACAGCACACAGCTGACGAAGCTGAGAAATTGAATTCTAAGAACAGGTACCTACTTACCAAAATTTTTTTTTATATTAACATACCCAAGTGACTCTATCCCGCCTGATGGTAAGCAGTCAGTGGAATCCAGAAGTGGTGGCCACCATACCAAAACTCATCGTCTTAAACTGCTGGTATGATGTCCTCCATTATGATGGGTGGGAATGGGGTAGGGAAAGGAAATGAGGGAAGTGAGGAAAGAGGAAAGAGGAAAGGGTAATTAGCCTCCGACGCTCTCACTTACCAAACGAAACGCAGTAGTACGGATAGTACTACTTTTATGTCGATCTTCTATGAGAGGGCAGTACTTCCCCGGTTGATCCGGCCCATTCATGCTGAAACCAGCGTAGATCTACTACCATTAAAACATTATTTTAAAGTACTGTTATTTAGAACATCGATATTAGTCTGCTTATATAAAATTTTATTCACCTATCTGAAGTTTTATGTAACTTTTATTTCTTTCTTCTGAATTAGTATCATTACTGGGTACATTGAATGCACTAATGAAAAAAAATAACGGCCATCTGCTCATCATGTAAGTGTGTTCATATTTTTTTTTAGTGTTATATTTTTATTCTACAACATTTTATTTTATATTTTGGGCTGTTTAAATATCAATTTTATTGTACGTCGATACTATTATATTAAAAGTATGAGTTTGTTTTGTGGATTTGAACCGCGAAACCACGCCGCGGAAAGCTAATTTTATATTTTATTTGATATAATATAGCTTTTCTTGTATAATATAGCTTGTCTGTAATGTAACTACAAGAAATCTTACAAAGTACTTTATATAAATATGAAAGAGTATCATTTATATTTTCCCGGTTTCGAACTTACAACATCTTATGCAAAGGGAAGCTATTAATAAGTCATCAATTCACACACCAACAATACGTCACCCTAACATTACTATACTTACAGACAATCAAAATTCGGTAACAAAGTCACTTCTGTGACTAAACTGAACACAGCAGCAATGAAGGACCTGATTGACGCTGGTTACGACATCGGCAACGGCACCTTTAACAACCTGGTTGTGGCAACCATCGTCGTTAATTCGTCCAAAGCGTTGGATGACATTAGATTAGCCAACCAGGACATGGTTGACAGGCTCGAAGATCTAAAGCAGGAACTGCCTGAATTGCAGAATTTGACCGATGAAGCTATGCGCCATACTTCTATTTTGAGGAATAGAGTAAGTTTACTTTTGGTTTTTTTTTGCGTATGATTGAAGTGTTTGAATCATAGATTCTCGATTCAACTAACTAACCTAGCGAGGTATTAAGTGTAGGTATGTATTTTATAAATGATCTACAGAAATTGACGTTTGACTGCTTTGGTAGTGCAATGCGGGTTTGAGTCCAGCGTACAGAAATTTTTGTCTCTTAAGACAAAACTTTCTGTACGCCATAAATATCTATTTTGAGTTGGTATATGTATCTTTTTGTTAAATGTGTATATTTGTAAAGTTCCCCTGACACACGGCTTATTCCTTACTGAGACAGTTGTCTTGTATTTTTAAAGTAGCGGACTTAAATGAATACTCTGCCTAATTAATACTTACGCTAAACAGATAAAATTACAACAATTTCATCAAAAGCAACTTCCACCATATTTGTACCATAACCTTTTCAATCTTAGGCCGATAATCTCCGAACACTAGCCGAAAGGGAGAATAACAACTCTCGTACCCAGCATGCTTACACCGCAGCATCAGCCTACTCCTCCATAGTTCAAGAGGTTGGCGATGGTAAGAAAGCAGCGGACGAAGCCGAGGCTGGAGTACGAAATGTTACTGAGCTTGTAAGTAAAGCATCTCTTATACAAGTATATACCTTCTGTACTTAACAAACAGTCAAAAAAATAAGCATTAGGAAAACTATTTTCCCCAATTGCTAAAAAAAACTTCATAAAGGCTGGCAGACACTGAATGTAGGTTGATTTCAATTAGTCCTTTTCAAAATTATGAGGATGATGATGGAAAACTGTCATAACATGGTACTAAGGATCATTTTAATTCGTCTGTAAAGTTACATAAAACCAAAAAATCCTTTCAATATAATTATTTAAAGACCAGCGGTTTCACCCGCGTGGGTAGGCATACCACTAAATATATAGTCTATGTTACTGGCTGATATTGTAGCTTTCTATAATGAAAGATTTTTTTTTTAAATTGGGTATGTAGATTTTGAGTTTATCCATAACAAACGAACGTACAAAATAACACATCTTTTGCCGATATAATATTAGTTTAGATGTTAAATGTTAACTCTACATTTGAATCAATGTCAGCTACATCAAAGTTCATATTTCATTCATGACTTTCAGACAAATGAGCTGAACAATCGTGTCGGGCCCGCTCGCAACAGATCACAAAATCTTTTAGATGCATCTACGAAGGCACGAGACACTGTAGCACAAAGCTTGAGTCCTAACCTAACGATAGCTTCGGCAAAACTGGCCAAAGCGAAGCAGCTACTGCAATCAGCTGATGACGATGATAATGCTATACAATTGTAAGATATTTTAAATATTTCATTTCATCTATCATTTTTTGTGCCCGAGTCTTTTAAATAAGCTTCCAGGGGTCTATTACATCTCAAAACAGTATTATTATAATCTTACTTTTCTTTTCTTTTGTACCATTAAAAACAAGGATAGAGACAAAGTAAGGTTATAATAACATTGCTAAAAGAGGTTGTGGTAGGGTCCCAGATGGTTAATATGGAGTCCTCTATACTAAGTTGCTGTAATGGCAACTTACTTTCCATCAGGCACAGAACTCTAACTTTTAATAATTATAACTTTTCATAGTCGAAATGGTTCAGTGGATAAGGCACCCGCTTCGTAAACACGAGGTAATGGGTTCGAATCCGGGCAAGTACCAATGTGATTTTTCAAATCATATGTACTTTCTAAGTTTATCTTGGACATTTCTGACTGACGGTGTAGGAAAAACATCGTGAAGAAACCTGGACTTAAATGTCTGAAATTGCCAATCCGCCTTGAGCAAGCGTGGTGATTAATGCTCAAACCTTCTCTATATGAGAAGAGACCTTTGCCCTGCAGTGGAACAGTAAATAGGCTGGTATTATTATTATTATTATAGGTATAAAATGTTGTGAAGTTTCTTGGCATTCGCTCACACAGCATTGTAAAAAATATCTTACACAGCGAAAGAAGATGAAAATTCATTACTTCTGTAAAAATTTAACAACAACGATCTTTTATATTTTCTTTCGATGCTAATTCTAAAGTATTAAGGCTAAATACATATCCTCAGATCCCTGCCAACACCAGGCCCGTTCACTCTAGCCAATGAGATCGCCAAGGCCGAACAAGTAAACAGCACGGTCAAGTCAACACTGAGGATCATGTCACAGCTGGGAGCCGACCTGGCAGCCAGCAAGGAATGGGCGCAGTCACTACCGAAGTTAGCCGACGATGCTCAGAAAATGACGTCTAATGTTGAGAGTTTGGGTAGGTATATTAATTTTGTTTGTCAGTTAAACATGTTGGATTCTAAGATTAATGAAGTGAAATTTAGGGCTTTTAAATACGAGTAGCATCGTCATTATTGCTGTCCAAGCTCATTATTACTACAGGGTTTCGACCTCTTCTTATACAGAACAGACACGAGACATGATTTTACTATCTTGGTGGCGCAGTGAGATTGCTATAAAGAAGTTATTTTTGAAGGAAAACAAACATTAATCGCCATACTTGCCCGTGACGGATTGGTAATTCTTGGACTTTCAAGCGAAGTCAAGATACCTTTACAAAGTTCCCTTACTAAAAATCAGTAGGTACTAACCAAGGCTAATAAATAAGAAAGTACGTAATTATAACTATGGAAAACTCTCATTAATATTGCCTGG